>JAEIGM010000004.1:9235000-9587500 GCA_018903735.1 Drosophila cardini | reverse complement strand
TCCTTTATAACTTAAGTTGAATCTTAGTTTACTGTATAACAGTTATAATCGGTCCCTGATTTATATACTAGTAATTATTTATCTACATATATTATTGAACATGCTTAATTTTGTTCTTTTCTGTTTCTGTTTTCTATTTCTGTTTCTGTTTCTGTTTCGTTTATCGTTTACACAAACCCGTTAACAACTCGTTTCGATACTCATGCAACTAAAAACAATTTATGTGTCTTGTATATAACCCATGCCATCAGTTTGATAGCGTCACCGTTTAACTGGCTCTAATCCTACGTTTTGGGCCTTCGGTGGCGTTTATTGTTAGCGTCTCTGACCAAAAAAAAAAACAGTTTCATTGTAACCTAAAAACAACAACCAAAAAAATCTCCCCGCACACCCGTTCTGCTCTTTGTTTACAGCTCAAATAGTCGGTGCCGGAGTACAGAAATTAAATCCTCAAACAATACGTACCTCAAGCGGTGGTAGTGGTGGTGGTGGTGGTGCTGGTGTAGGTGTTGTCGGTTCCTCCACGTCCGCCACATCCATACAGCCGCGAGCACGCAACGTCCAGGTTGTGGGCACAAAGCAGATGGCCAGCAGTCGACAGCTGCTTACCGCTCAGCGACAGATCGGTGGCTCAACCTTGAAGATTGCAACAACACCCGTTAATGGTAAGTGATTCAATCGATTGCGTAGAACTTTAATAACTAATTTCGTGGTTTACAGCCAATGCCGTCACCAGTAGCACAAATCTCAGTGCAGGGCCCATTGTGATGTCTGCGCAGAAGCTGCAGTTGAAGACCGTCAAGGCGCCGGCGCAGCAAGCACAGCAGCAGCAGCATCGAATACTCAATCAGGGCACCGCCTCTGCTGCATCCCAGACGCTGTCCAATCCCAATCAGGTGCAGCATCAACAGCTGCAGCACATACAAATCGCAGGACGGACTGCGGCCACAAGTACTGGTTTGATGAATCAACGTACGTTGGCGGCACTGGCGGCGGCAAAACAGCAGCAGCAACAAGCAGCGGTCAATCGACGGCGCTCCACCACCGATGCAACCAAGTAAATGGCGCTAAGCAGACAGCCAGCCAGCCAGTGAGCCAGTTAGCTCTAGATGAAAAGTAGATGCAATGGGCACAGTACTTGCTTCGGAAGTATGCAATTAATGCAGGCGCACTATTGATTTTTTGTTTTTAAATTGAATTAATTGAGTTAATTGAGGAGAGAAGACAAGTAATAAGGCTACGCGTTGTGTATTTGCATGATATTATAGTTTATGGTTACAACTTAAATAGCACATATTAGCATACATTGTATATCCTTAAATCTACATGTATTTCGATGTGTATAATTGTAAGTCTAAATTGTGTGTGGCCGATGGACAGATGAACCTGGGTTGAGCCATATGAGCCACAAGAGATCAACATAAGTAGCTCATTTCAATATGCATGTAACTGTAGTGAGCCAGGAGCTAGAAAGTCAGAAGAAGCCAGGAAGGAAGTAAACTCTGTCGCGATTATGGTGATGATAACTGCGCTTATGTTTATTATGTCCTCTTGCAGAATATTCTGCTAAATTACAAAACGAATTAGGTGTAAAGCTCTTATTAATTAATATTTATCTAATTGTACATAATAATTGTTTCATATATATACATACATATACATTGATATGTATATAAAAAGAAAAGCGTGCGCTGAAATGCCATGTCAACAATGTCTATCAATTTGGCTCTCCAACTCCAATTTGTTATACCTTAAGTCTAATTACATAAGCGTGCGTGCTAACTTTAAGCTTAAACCATAAGGCAGAAACGCCCTCAACACAAAACAAAGCAAAAAAATAATAAATTAAAGCAAAACAAATTACGAAGAAAACGAAAAAGAAAAGAAAAACAAAGCAAAGCAATAAGAAGATGAAAAGCAAGTAAAAAGAAATGTAAAATTGATTGTAAAAGAGAATATGGTAAATTATAACGATTTGGATTAGTTACAAAAGGTATGAACAGGTGTAATGGTTCATATTAATACAAATATAAATATAAATATACATACATATGCATATTGTACTATTATTATTATTATTATTAATACTACTACTACTATTATTATTATTATTATCATTATTGCTTATTATTTAAATGCTTAACTTAATTTTATATACAATAAAAACAAATTTTAGTTTGTATTGCAAACCAATATCAACAAAAACAAAAAAAAACTAAACAAAACAAATTAGTACTCGTACTTCCAATTGCAATTTATATTTTACAAAAAACAACAAAAATTTATCCAAAAAAAGAAAAGAGAAAATTGTAAACAAATCGAAAGCAAAAGTCAAGTTAAGAATATTTAAAATTTAAATTTATTTCTAATAGAGCAATGTAATACGAATCGAAATGAAATTAATTATTCAAGAAATTAGACTCTATTTGTAAATTAGCCTCAAACAAAACAAAATTATACAATTAAAAGAAATTTGTTTATTTTTTCTATTAACAACTACGCCCCTTTTCTGTAGCATGAGACAATTTATTTAAGTAACTATTTTAATTATGTTACGACTTTTGCTGTAATTGTAATTGTTTGGCATCGTTTGCTTTTGCTGTACAACAAAAATGCCTATATAATACAAATACCCTATAAAATAACACAAGAAAAAGAATGAATGATGGAAGTCCCCCAACTATACACACGCATACACTCAAGAATAATTTACTCAATGTTAATATTATTAATAATAATAATAATAATAAATGTGATTTAAGAATGAAAACATGGTACTACCTAAAAATTATAAATGTTACGATAAAAATGAATGAAAAAACAGGTAGTCAGGACTGGAATTGCGCCAGAGTTCGTTTCTGGAGAAGCTCCAGTGAAAAAGAAACAAAAAGAATGAACAAAACAAAACAAAATTTTAATGATAATGATAATTACATGCAAATCAATCTGAAAAGAATCAGCATAAGCTATTTAAAAAATACCTATTAATATAAATGTAACTTCAATTCAATAACTGCTTATCTAAATACCTGACGTAGAATCTTTTCATTTCAAGTTATCATAAAACTGATTACGTTTAAAGACAAAACGATAATAACTTTCGAGAACTGAAATTAATGCGTGGACAAAAGATAAGTCACTCGAGTGTGGATAGTAAGCAAATGCATCCAAGAAAGACTTCTAATAAATCAAATATAAAACAGTCTTGTTGTATGAATGTACAAATTTAAAGTGTTTCCGATCAATTTTCAAATATCTTTATGAGAACACAGTTTTATCTAGACTTAAAATTGGTGTTTAAAAAGATAGACAACAGAAACGTTTATTATGCACTTGTATATTTTATAAACTGAGATGCGGCCAAGACAGTTAGTCAGTGTTACGATGGAGTAAAAGGTTTGGATAAAAACGCAGTCCCTCCACGGACTCGTCGCGACAAACTCTGCCGAGTCGCTCGGCTACCAAGAGACGCTCCTTGGCTAATAGCAGCGATATGCTTAGCTGCTTGGCAAGTTCCTCCACAGCAAGGGATTCGGCAGCAGTAACCTTTTCCAGTGTGTCGACGGCTATGAGCTCATCATCGTGGGATTCCAGCTGCAAGACCATAGCACCACTGGGAAAGCGACGTAGCTTAATGGGTCCATTAAGCTGTTCGCAAGCATGCAGCAAATCCTCAGGAGAGAGCAGCTCAAGACCACGAGCACGGTTCACGCGGCAATAAACATCAGCCAGAGACATCATACCGCCGTGTTCCTAAGAAGTTGCAGATTAGCTACAAAACTCTTTTATACCTCTACAGACTACTCACTTCGATTGGATCCAGGAGCATTTCGCATATTTGTTGGGCCAAGCTATTAAAATATGCTGTGTTGCTGGTAAAGTTGTCTCGCGTCACAGGATCATCAATGCCCAGGCTGAGCAGATAGGACTTGAAGCGCACCGTTTCATCATCAGAGATTTCTCCCTTTTGTTCACGTATCTTGCCACTAATACTTTTTGATAAACCAACCATATCCTTGGCCATAGCCATTAGAACACTTAGATCCTGAAAAGCCAGAGCAATATTCTCGTCCGTTGCCTTAGCTTTCGCTTCCAGATGACGCTCTATGCCGCCAATGCCTGTACGCTTTTGAATCCTCGCCAATCTATCGTTGACATTCGTCAAGGGCGCGGGACCTTGAATTATTGTTTCGTTGGTCATGGAAATTTCCCAGACTCGGGCATTTAAAGTTTCGCGCAGAGCACTGTGGAACTCTACGCTGAGTCCATTTTTTCCTGAGAGTTTAATGTGAGCCGCTCGACTTGAGTACATAGGACCTGGAGGTTTGCTTGCATCAGGTGGTCGCAGGTGCATGATAATTCTGGTCTTGCGACCAAAGAAATTTGAAGTTGTTTCCTCGCTAAGGGATATCACATAGCTAAGTGGTAAGCAAAGGGTTACAGCTGCCCGGGCTATTTCGCCAGGACGACCCCAGAAAAGCCGATGAGTGGTCAGAACAACCTCACCGTCCTCAAATTCCGTCTACAAAAATAAAAGAATGTCGTCATAAGCACCATGAATAGTGATTAAGTGCTTATGTTAACTGCCTTGTGGTCACCATCGTAGATTTTAACATTGCGATCCCGGCTTACAAACGCCTCGCTCTCAGCCAATCGGGCCTCCTCATAGGCAAAACGATTCATGGGCGGTTTTTACTAAATTTCCTATTTACTACTACTATATTTGTTTTGGTTTACTAAATAAAAAGCAGAAACGATAAATAAAAGAATTGTATCGAATTACATCGATAACATCTCTGCCTTTAACTATCGCCACAAATGCGCGTAAATAATTGTTTAAAATAAATATTTATTTATTTGAAGCATTTAAATTAAATAAATTTTGTTAAACTCTTTAGATTGTTTACTGAATTCAGTTTCGGCTTTGACATAACGTTGCCTGAAAAAAATTATATGTGAAAAGCAAAATATATTCAGTAATATAACGTAAGCGCCTTACGTTACGTGATGATGTCAACGTTGTCTATCGCCGTAGATTTAAATAGCAATGCATATCGATAGTGTACACCGATAGTTGAATTGGCATGTGAATAGAAAAATTTTCATTTGTTGCACCCATCTGTGTTTTCGGACTGGTTTTTCGTGTTACAATTATTAATAAATGCACATTGGCCTTTTCCATCGGGGAAAATGACGTGCCTGAATTGACGAACTTATGTAATAATGACAAAGTGCGAACAGTGAAAAACTCAGGTTTCCACCGATCACCGGATACGGATTATTGTTAAAGCTTAACATATCAATTTTATGCACAATTATGACTGCCACAGCCAGCGAGGCAAGCAAAATGCTCGAGGCAGCATTACAGCAAATGGATGGCATTATATCGAACTCAGCAACAGCAAGTGCTGGTCAGATCCAAATACAGCCGCAATCCCCACCGGGAGCTGCAACCGCAGCCTCTCTGACGAGCTTCTGTGAGCGAAATCTGATTTCGGCCACAAATGTTTTGTCAACAGCAAAGACATTAGCATTGGCACTGCAACAGGTGAGTCAGAACACGAAGTTAGGAAAAAGCCAAGTCAATTAAAAACATATCAACAGGTTGGCTTGGCTGCACCCGCCCCAGACCCGGTAACCGCGGCAATAATAAGTGATTGGCTGGAAACGCACATTCCGCGGCAGGATTGTGACGAGCGCATGCGTCGCTTGCAACGCGACAAGGAAGGCTTGGCACTGCAATACCAAATGCTAGCGGAACGTGTCTCTGAGCAGGCGGCTAGAATCGTTGAGCTGGAGGGTCTGCTGACCGATAAGTCCCAGCAGTTGTGCAGCAAGGAGGAGCAGTTGCAGCGTCAAATGATTTCGAGATCTGCGCTGGAAACACAAAAACTGGAATTAATGAGTGCCTTGAGTGAGCTAAAGCTCCATCGTGCAGCCTTGGAATGCGAGAACGAGGGAAACAGCAGACTTGAGGGAAGTATGCCCTACGGGAGCATGGGCAACATCAACCAAAAGGATTACACTACTGATGCCCCGAAGACGCCACCTTCGGCTTTACGTCACCAGGTCAAGACTCAGTTTCACAGTTTGCCTCGCTCACATGGCGCCGGAAACAAGCCAACTCAACGATTGCAGAACAACAACAACAATAATAACAGTGGGCGTGCACTAGACGTAAATGCAAACAGCAGTGGGAAGCAACGTAATGTGGCCTTTGCATCCAACGAACAAATACTAATTGACGACAGTGTGCTCAGCGATAGTGCTGTGCCGAATGAGGACAACATGTCCATGTACTCCAGCTTTAGATCGCAAGCTCAATCCACACCTTCACCAAAACTACGAGAGCGTTCTGCTCGTGGCTTGCGTAATATATTGGGCAAACTACGACGCAGCAATAGCAGCAACTGCGAACTGACAGCTTTGGAGCAAGCGGAGCCGGATCAGTTCCGACGCGGTGGATCGCGTGCCACTGCAGGCGGACGCATTGAATGGAGCGCACAGTCATCTATGTTCAGTGATGCTGCCAAGCACTACACCAGCTGGAATCCACAAGAAGTGTGCAACTGGCTGACGCATATGGGATTGGGTTGCTATCAGGATCATTGCAGGTGAGTTAGTCGAAGAGAAGGTTTCAAGATATGAGAGCCAATTTCTTATTGTGTTTCTCTTTCTGACGCTTTCTCGCAGAAAGTGGCTCAAAGGCGATCCCAGCGTGTGTTTCTTTACTGCTTCCCCTGTGGACATAGATCGAGAACTGCATCTAAAGACACTACTGCATCGAAAGAAAATCCTTTTGGCCATTGATGATTTGACGGGCAAACAGTTTGATGAGCTCACAATTAAGGCAGCAAACTTGGATGTTGGCTGGGTTCTACGTTGGCTAGACGACATTGGACTGCCTCAGTACAAGGATTACTTTTTGCAAGCCAAAGTTGATGGTCGCATGTTGCATCGCTTGACACTAGAGGAAATTTCGCAGCTTCATGTTAGCTCCTGTCTGCATATTGCATCATTGCGGTGTGGTATTCTGTGCATGCGTCGCTTGTCCTGGGATGCTGAGGGTCTGATTCGTCGCTCAACCAAAGTGGCCGAGGGCATGGAAAAGGAGGGTAGCCCAGATAAGGAAAGCGTCGATTTGTGGACGGCACATCGTGTCATGGAATGGCTGAAGACCATTGATTTGTCGGAATATGCACCCAATTTACGTGGTGCTGGTGTCCATGGTGCCCTGATGCTCTATGAGCCACGTTTTAATGCTGATTTGTTGGCCGATTTACTCTCCATACCGCCGAGTAAGTCACTGCTGCGCCGTCATCTGGCCATGCATTTTAAGGAATTAGTGGGACGCACAATTATACATAGCAAACGAGATGCAGAAGCTGCTCCTGGCTATCTGCCGCTAACGATAACTGCCAAACTGAAGCCACCGAAGCGCACACAGTTTACTCTGAAGCGCCGCAAGAGTATCAAGGGACAGAACGAAGTAGATTGGACAGATCTAGTTTGTCCACTGGATGCCACTGTGCCAGCTCCTTTGACTGTGGATCCTGGAACAGAGCACGAAGGTTCATTGAGCTCCAACTGATTGGTGACAGCTGAGCAGATAGAGTTTAAGAACGAAAAGCGCAATAGAAATATCGTTAATCTAGTTTTAAGCATATAGCAAAAACTGACCCTGGTACGGATGAACTGACCCGATCAAGCACTAGCCAAAACATATACACGTATAACTGACCCAACAGACAATAAACTGTATTAACAAGAATTTAATTTCTCACGCAATGTGAACACAAACTAAAAGCAATTTACGCGTTCGGACAAAATGAACCAAACGAAACGATCAATTAATGTATTAATTATGCAGGTTGCTAAACGCACAACTATACATACCCTATACTTTTTCATTTTTCTACCTTTCTTTTGGAGAATTTTCAATTTTCTATATAGATTAAGTTTATAAACTAACATAAGACGACTGGAGCCTTAACGTCTTCCACAAACTGTAGATTAATGACGAGAACTGAAGTATTTGAAAGCGCATCTAACCGACTTGGAAACCATGCCAAAGGCATGAATCACACATTTTGGAGTTTATATATTTACTAACACTTAATTATAGTATGTATTCAACCCACATATATATACATAATCTAAGGTATCAGTTAATAACGCCTTATAAATTTTTTACGAAATTTAAACATGAATTTTGATTATATTTTGTGAACTTTTGTTAGGAATATAGTTTATTTGTTAACAATAACATTATTACAGTACTAGACATTGATATGCGACTAGAGGCGCGGCTCTGGGGCTGTCAGATGAGCAGCCAACTTGGACGGAATCAACATAATCGTATGTATGTTTATCGTAGTAACGTAATCTATCAATCTTTGGCAGTGCTTTCCATGTTAAACTAATTAGAACTCGTTTCATTCGCTTCTAGGTGGCCTGATTGCTTCCCAAGCTCTCCAGGCCCAGACCCAGCATATTCTCAATGACGCTGTGCGGTACTCGCGACACATCGCTTTCTACGCCTGGATGTTTGTCCAGATCACTTTCGGGTATATGATCCTTCCAGTTGCGGAACAGATAGCGTGTGAATTTCTTCAGCTGCCTGAACTTGCAGTAGGTAGCACCTTCGGCGGATTGAAGTTGCTGTGTTTGGATCAGGAATCCCTTCTCCTTAAATGTCTTTTCCAGTTTCTCACGCTGCTTGGAGCGGCGAGAGGAGCGTCGCTTTGTCACTACCGCCGCGGGTGTTGGACTCGACAGTGTGTGATGCAGCAGCTCGGTGGTGTCTATGCGTTTTGGATAATCCTCGTGGTGCAGCATGGGACTATGTGAGTTGGAGTAGCTGGACGGACTCTGTGGTGCCACAGGCACTAAGCTACTGGACATGAGCAGATGTGATGTGGGTGACTCGGATGGTATGTGCAGCAATTCCAGGCTGAGATCTGTCGACGGTGGTGGAATATCTATATAGAGTTTTTCCTGGGTCTGTAACTGCTGTGGCTGCTGTTGCTGCTGCTGTTGCTGCTGCTGCTGCTGTTGATCCCTTGAGATGAACTCGTAGCCACGCATGCTCCTATCCCCGGTACCATTGTAGTAGCGATAGTTTCCCTCAGCATCCACTGAGAGCATTTTCTTTTCTTGCAGCGTCGGCTTTGCTCCTCCAGTAAACTTGAACTTACAAATGCTGACCTCCGTGGATGGACTCGAGGAGTGCTCGGCCGGCATCGGTGGTATAAAGATCGCAGAGCGCTTCCGTTTGCGCATAGCTGGCGGTGTCACTGGCTGCTCCAGTCGCTCAAGCTTGGCAGCTGTCGTGGTGGAGCTGGAGCTGTTGGTGTTAGTTGCGGTGGTGGCAAAGAAGCCATTTGGTATGGGTATCTTAAGAGCTAACTGATTGTCTTTTTCAATGGTTTCCACAGGGAGACCCAGTCGGCAGGTTTCCATAATCTGTTGGTAATACAGTCCCATGGGCTTTAACAACAACTTCGCCGAGATTCTGGGCTTATCCTCCCGTGCTATGGTGGAGTTGGAGAAGTGATCCTCTGTTAGAGGAGTCGATCTGCCACATTCAGTGGTTGGAGTAGTTCCAGTAGACGGTAAGTCACTGTCGCCACTTGAGATTGAGTAGCGATCACTGGACTGATCCCGCATGCAGAGATTCAGTGGTTCCTCTGTCATCTGCACTAATCCTTTGGCTGTGCCCGGAGCTGCAGTGACAGCTGCTGGAGTAGTTGGTGTCCTCGTCGTTGCCGTTGCTGTTACAGCTGTTGTGGGAGTCGGATTTGTTGCTGGGATTATGGTGCCGTAGTTCTTGTAGATCAGATGACAGATGTCCGCCTTCTTGGGTTTCCTTCCCCGCCGTGGCTTGTAGTTGTCCAAAGTGATCTCACCCATGTAGGGCAGGTCAGAGTATTTAATGGCACTCCGTTTACCACTGGCCACATCTAACAGAGGTGCTGCGGCTCGGATGGGCTTAGCAACTGCTTCTTTGGTGGGTAATTGCGACTGGACATGATTTTGGGACTGGCTCTGAGCCTGTTGCTGCTGCTGCCTCTCAGCGTTGCGCTGAATCTCCGCTATTTTTCTCAGCCAACTTCGAACGTTCTCGTGTGAATGGTTTGCAGGCGTGGGAGTAGGCGGTGGCGTGGCCTTTACAATGGGCACCGTTCTGGACTGAACTGGATTGCTCAGCTGTCGACCCTGCGTCGCCTCGTAGTGAGCTGCGTACTCTGCCGGCAGCGCTTGATGATGGAATCTCAGCTTGATTGCACCTGTTGCACTGGTTCGCTTCTTGGACTTACCCTGCCGTTGTGGCGCTGGAACACTACGCTCCTCCAGTGCCGCCTGCTGTCTGTTCTGCACCTTTCGGCCATTCATTAGATTCGCTTTGAGCTGCTGCTTAGTCAGCGTACTGCAGGCGCCATTGTGTGTGGATTGCTGCTCCTCGGTCTTGCGGGCCAGCAGAGTTTTAAAAGGATAATCCTGATCCTCGTCGTGAGCATCGTTACTGGCGCCATGTGAGATCAACGGATCATCGGAGCCCTGCAGTAACAGCTTCGTGCTGTTAAGCTCCAGTCGCAGGTGTTTATTTACTACCGAAGGCTGCCAACGTTCCGGAACCGATTCCGACTCCACTTCCGTCTCCTGCTCTAGGCTGTGAGTAACATCCGGTTCTAGCTTGATGCAGGGCAGTAGACCATGTGACAGCTGCTGTTCCGAGCTATGGAATTTTGGCAACACAATGCTCGAACACATTTGGACTTTAGTGTGATGGTTGTTGTGGTTGTGGCTGTTGTTGCTTGTTGTTGCCACTGTGTGGCTGTTGCTGTTGTGGTTGCTGTGCTCAGCAGCGTTGAAGGCTAAGGCCGCTTCCCGCGTTAGATCCTGCATGCTCCGCTCTAGAAAGAGATGGAATTTAATGAGCTTTACATGTAAGTAATGTTTTCTTTTTGAGTGTAAAACTTGAGTTAATAAATAACAGTAAATAAATAAATAACACACACACGCACAAAAACACGCCGGCGACATTTGTTCGTGTCGTTACCGTTGCCGTTAGACGATCGTATCCGTATCCGTCTATATTGGCGCTGGTGTTGGCATCGCGGGAATTCTATTTAAATGCTCTGCGAACTGGCAAGTGGCGCTGACACATACATATAAACACGCAGAGAGAGAGAGAGAGCGGCAGAGGGAGAGGAAGAGAGCGACACACACACACGCACACATACAGGCACTAAATGAGCGAACTCAAACGCATTTCGCTCTGAATTTGAAATTTGTTTTTGTACATGAAATTCGATTCCCTTGAGGCGAAAGTATGCCCATAAAAGGCTTAAGCACAGACACACACACAAACACAAACTTGCACAGACACACACTCTGACACACACATGCACGCGTTTAGTCTAAGATAATCCGCATTTTACAGGAGTATCTTTCAGTGCAGTTACTTAAATGATTTTTGAATTAATTTTTTAAATTTTTACCTTAAATTTGTTTTGTTTTGGTTTTTTTTTTATAAAAAAAAAATAATGTAGGTAATTCCTTGAGTCTGTTTGCGTTCAGTCTATAATCTCTATAGTACTAATTATTAATTATTGACTAATTGGGCACACGGCATCTGAATAACGCAGCATTGCGAACGCGCGCGTGTACATCGTGTTGACATCCAAAACTCAACTAGTTGTGGCAAAGTCACTGAAAGCATCGCTTTTTTTTGTATTTGTATTTGTATTCATTCTTCAAAATATGCTCCTTAGATGGATCGCAGCCGGAGACGCTAACGGAGGCGGAGAGGAGCCCAGCGACGATGATGACGGTGACGATTGCGACGGCGACGGAGAGCAAACCATGCACGCGCCCCACACACAATAGAAGAAAATAGCTCAAACGTGGACGTGGACGTGGATGTGGATGTGGACGACGTTGTCGGTGAGCAAACCAAATGAAAATCAAATAAAATTCTTTTGGCCGCTCTTCGGTGCGTTGTCGTATTTAACGCCAAAGACGAAGATATTTCGTGTATTCATTTTTAGAAAAATTCAACTTGTTGCCGTCGCGCTGCTTTGCGGCCATAAACCAACAAATTCCAACCCTCTACACCCACCAATCTCCCTCCATTCCTCCCCTCTCTGCTATGCGCCAAACTCCCCCGAAATGTGCGACAACGTAACGCGAAAAGCAAATAAATAATATATAGAAAAAAATATAGAAAATGTGAAAAGCCTTTCCGATTCCACACGATCGTTTCATTCATGAACTGATTGTGTTTTTCTTTGCCGATGAATGTTATTGATCAGGCTTAAATATGTATGTATATATAGGGTATGAAAGTGATGCCTAACTATCAGTCAAGCCAATCTGAATTGGTTTGGATGTTTGTTGGCATCACTTTTATACCCTGTACCGGTATTAATAGGATCTTACTAAAATAATACTATGCAGTTCCATTTCCGAAACTTCCTTAAACTACAGATGCTCGGCTGTTATATGCCTACTAACTAATTCTTTGCAGTCTAAAAACTTACTTAAGCATTCTTGATCTTAAGCAGACTCTGTACAGAATTTGGCACAAACTGATAAGGACACTTAAACACTATAGATACAGGGCTAAAGACGTAAATTTCCAAGTTTTGAAGCTATAATTTTGTGGCTTATCAGCACGACTTAAATTTATTATGTGTACAGGGTATTTCTATAGTCCATAAGTATTCGAAAATTTTCTCTTTCATTTCTAAGGCAGCTGCAGCATTCAAGGTGTGCGAGTTTCCCGAGTTCGTGATTCTACGCATAGGTGATCGTTCAGTTTCTGATGGGATTTATTTATAGAATTCGATGTCCGAGACTTCTGGTTAGGGCAACTCAGAATTGCCTTGTGCCTGGTTAGGTGTAAGTAAATACACACATACACGAGTGTGTGTGTGTGAGAGAGAGACAGAGAGGGAGAGAGCGACGTAGGAGTGTAGTATAGCTCTCGGCTTATTAGTTTCCGAAAAGGAAAAATGCCCTCAAAATAGATGACTCTTTGCGTGTATCTATTTCGGGCTGTACTAATACATAGACATGCACTATATATTTGTATATGGGTCATAGTGGTTTTATTTTAAACCAAAAATACATTGGGTTTCTCAAACAATATATATAGTTTCTGCTTATAGGGCCACTAAAATCGGATCATGTAATTGAAACTCGAATCCAAAGCGGATTTTGTTATAGTATTGTCACCAAACAAATGGAGTAACCTCGACAGCGAAATACTCTGAGATAAAGTATAGTACAAGGGGTATTAGGCTTGCATGGCTCAAGTCAGGGTCAAGTATCAGTGTTTAACGTGCTTTCTGCAGTCTGATAGATTTCTGATTTCCGGAACTTACTACCTTAATAATCAGACACAAATGCACACGATTAGTCATACACTGAAGTAGAACCATTAAACTTAAAACAAATTATAATTTATTTTAAATAATTAAATTCTTGCCTTTCACATTTATCAATTTCACTAAAGAATGTTATACACTTACACCAATGCAAGTGCTCTACTGTCAAACGACTTTACTCCGAATACATGTAAAATTTCTACTCTGTTAGAATCAATGTAAATTCTGCTCAGAGACCAACAAGACTAGAGCCAATTGCAGTAGAGTGAGATAAGCAAGCAGTAGAGTTGAGCATTGATAGTAGGTGGGCCAGTTTGTAAAGCAGTGTGCACTGTTTAGTTAGCCAACGACTATTTGCATTCTACATTATGACAGTATGACTGTAGACAGACCGCAGACGGCAGACAACAGACATGCTTACATCATCATCATAACCATTGAGCTGATCATCATCATCATCACCCGGAGCAGTCAATAATCAGGGGACTTTTCAGTTGTAGGTTTGGTTTTGGGTTTGTGTTTGTTTTAGACTTGGCTCTGGTGTTGGCCACAAGATTAAGCGCCTTTTGTCTGGGCGGGTGTGAACGAATATTGCACATCATCTATTTGGATGTTGGATGTGTTGTTGGGTGCCACAGTTTTTATATCATGCATACACACATATTTTTTTTATATTTTTATAAATGACATTCAATAGCATTTTAATTCAATACCTGCTTACGGCTACGTACATATTTGTATTTATGGCCATAACTGCCACTTTGGCCGCCTACGCGCTCCGTTGGCTCAAAGAAGAGAACAGCACAAGCAAAACACAAGCGAAAATAAAAACAAAAACCACAAGACGAATACTGACACTCGTATATTTAGCACATATTTATATGTCTAATATGATTTTGTCACTATTGCACCAAATTACAAGCTTATCAATCAATTATTTTACACAGCAAATTGACTGAGAAATATCATCTTTTATGGCAAATCTTAATAAGGACTACGACTAATTGTGAATTTAAGAATTCTGTTCACGTTTTTTCAAAATTCGCATCACTTTTTTGTCTCTCGAATGCGCGTCAGATTTATTCGCGGCGGCGGCATTGCGACTGCGATTGCGAAATTTGTAACGGACGCGAATTCGCATGCGCGCAGCAGCTGATTTGAATAGACAGTGCTGCCACCTGATTTTAGTTTTTAAAGGCGAGAGCGGTAATGGAATTGGAATTATGGTAAAAAAGGTATAGTTATTCAAAACTAATTGAAAATATTTTAAGAACTGTTTTAAAACTATTTTATAATTAAGTCCACTTACCCTTTGTTCATATGTAAACTCTTTTATACACAGTGAGCAGTTGAACAGTTTTAGATGCATTGTGCGTTGCTAAACCGTTTCATTAATAGCGAAGCAAGCAGTACAATGCAAGTCAAATACAAGCAGCTGATGTGCTTTAAATTGCAGAGAAGTGGTGTGCACGGGTCAATATTTTACGGGGTCTCTAAATTTCAAGCGGTAACTATAGGTAAGTATGGAAAACTTTGATAATTTTGGAAAACTTGAATTATTATAAACTAAAAGTATTGAAAATACGCTCATATAAAATATACTACTAATACTAATAACTACTTTTTCTATATCTTTTCAGAACTATCTTATCCCCGACTGCAACTTATTAATGTCTACATGTGTATGTTATAATTTATGTTAATTTTACTATCAAAAATATCATACATTATTATTTAAATTTCATTTGTTCATGTACTTTAAGTAAATATTATATTAAAATATAATAATAAATTAAGCAGTATATAAAATAGGAATATGACTCAATGTTATGATTTAACAATAGGATTTTAAGAATAAAAGATATTTTAAAATTAAAATCATCTGCGCTTTTTCGTTACTCATTAGAAAAAGGGGGGGATAAAACTGGGATAAAATTGGCAAACAAAAATAACAATAAGGCGTAATTTTGATAGTCAAAAAGCAAAAATATACGCTAATGCAGGTGACAGGTACATAGACAATTCACTGTGTCTAACGGGTCGCATATGTTTACGCACTCTTAGTTAATTGCGCTCAGAGCATTTTTGCCGCTGTTTGACCAATCAAAAGGAGAGAGTTTTAAGCGGGAGAGTTCACTCAGAGCGGTCAGCGGCCGCTCTTCTGACGTCCGCGAACAATCACACAAACAGCAGACTGTAAAGCTCTTCGCTCTGAGTGAACTCTCCCGCTTAAAACTCTCTCCTTTCGATTGGTCCGCTGTTTGTGTGGTTGTTCGCGGCCGTCAGCCGGCCGCCGCGAACACACACCTAAACATGAATGTTACTATGCTAGTTGCGCTCTGAGCAGGCTCTACCTGTTTACGTCTGACTACGCTTACTTCTCTGTTAAGTTGCGCTTGAACAAAATTCTGTCGCTTGCTGCTGATTCTGTTCTCCTGGTGCATCAGCCAGAAATTTCTTCATTTTCAGTGGTTTGTTGATGCACTTCGCTAATTTTTCGTAGCCACAGCCAACTACAGAGCCCACGAGCAGCACATATTTTAAAAGAAACAACAGGCAAAGAGAATTAACAGTAGGCCGCAATTCAAAAAATAATTTAAACTTAACATAAGGTCTAACATCTGCAAAAGCTACTATCACTAGCCCTACTGTTATTGCTCTCACTTGAAATTCTGCCGCTGTTAACTCTCTTCTTTTGTTGGTTTCGCGGTTTGTGTGAATGTTCGCGGTTGTCAGTGGCCGCTCTGTTGTCCGTGGCCGCTCTGTTGTCAGTGGCCGCTCTGTTGGCGTCCGCTGCTCACACAAACAGCAGAAACAAACAGCTACAGCTACTATCACTCGCCCTACTGTTACTGCTCTCACTTGAAATTCTGCCGCTGTTAAATCTCTTCTTTTGATCGTCTCGCGGTTTGTGTGAATGTTCGCGGTCGTCAACGGCCGCTCTGTTGGCGTCCGCGAACAATCACACAAACAGTAGAACTGATCTCTCTGAGACCGCTCTCCCGCTTAAAACTCTCTTTTTATCGTTTTCTTTACTGTTTGTGTGGTTGTTCGCGGCCGCCAAAATGGCGCCCAATCTGAATACTCTCTAACTATGCACGTATGCTCATGCACACAACTGTATTTAACTGCGCTTGACTTAAATTCTGTCGCTTGCTGCTGATTCTGTTTGCCTGTTGTGTCAGCCCGAAAAATTGCCATTCGCTGATGCATTTTCCGTATCCACAGCAATCTACAGAGCTCACCAGCAGCACACATTTAAACAGAAATCAGCTGCTGACATTTTGTGTGCGATTTGCAGAGTTAACGATCAGCTGCAATTTTAACAGCAATGTTAGGTTAACAGAATATTTCGTAGGCCTCACTGTATAAACGCAAACTTAATGAATTTTAATAGAAACACTATGTAAACTTCAAGTTTTATATATATCAAATCTGTTGTATCTTACTGTGGATTTCTTTTCGTCTGCGAATTCAACTGGGAATTTGAATATTTCAGCTGTAATACCAGACGAACAGAACTTTCAGTAGGTCTCAAAGCATAAGTTTAAACTCAATGGACACTAAAAAAAACAAGATACTTTCATCACATTTACGCACATTTCGCATTAGACAAACTTAATAGACCCCTCTCGACTCATTTTTAGAGTACGGGGTCTAAATAACATCCATTTATTATCATTTTATGATCGAATTTGGTAACAAGATTAAAAGAAAAAAAAAAAATTGCCAACAAAATTTTCCATCTAAAAATCGCTTGGAATTTTGCCAAAAACACAAAATCCTTGATAATTCGAAAACTATCAGGACGATCGGAATGTCCTTTGGCCCATCGATGGTCCTTGTCAAAAGCTACAGTTTGGTGTGAGTTACGACAGGATCCTTCAAAGGACCTTCGAGTTATCGATAAATTTCTGTTTTCGAAATTTACACTTTATCTTGGCTCCTGTAAGGACTTTCGTCCTTTTTCTTACATCAACGTACTTGGTTTGACTTGGACTTTCTACGTACCAAAGGACATTCGTCTAGTCCTTAAAATGGCTGAGTTAAGGTGCCATTTTGGTATTTTGGCCATTTTTTTAAGGCCTCCCCTTATAAAATTTTTCGAAAATTTTTGTAGAGAAATCGATAAATCTGTGGATGCCAATCGATAGAACTGCTTACTGGGAGAACAAAAAGACGTGTCCTTTTGCCAGGACACAGTTGGAAGGACGAAAAAAGCGAAAAACAAAGTGAAAAAAATTAGGACTGCACCTTAAAGTAGGCAATAGTTGTTCGCTGTAGAGACGTTGTTGTAGAGACGTGCAGTCGCAAGCCATTTATATTGTGCAGCCGAAAAGTATGCACCCCTTTTATTAAAGAATGGCTTGCATTGCCATTGTTTTCTACAATTTTAAAAAGCTTAAAATCTTGAACTCCAAAACTAAAAGACACTTGTTGTTTTGTGTAATATTTATTCAATGAATATTTTTTATAATTTTGTTCACATTCATACATATAATATTATACACATTACTTTGTAGATAGGTAGTGCCTATAAATATATATTTGTAGCTATAGTGTACAGTTGGGGATAATTCGTAAAGATATCAATATTTTATAGATATTTACTCCTTTCAAGCGTCTTTAAATATTTTATTCATTTAACACATCTTCAGAATTCCTTAAATAACAATCAATAGACTGTACATAAATATATAAATTAACATTTATAGTACACAAAAGATAATACAAGCTATATAAGATAGTTGCATACAAGCCAGAGAGTTGTACAAATATATATGTTTTAGGTAAATCGGAGGTATTTCAGCATTATATTGTTTATTTTAATATTTGTATTCGTTCTTGAGTTTTTCTATTGATCAAAGCTTTATTCTATATAGTACATATACATATGTAGACATCTGGATATTATGAATGATTATTTAACAACGACATTGAGCTATTATAGGTAAATTTGGGCATACATATATCATTATTAAAATATGTTAAGTGAAATTGGATGAAAATTGTTGAAATCTGGGACTTAGAATATGTTTATGTATATGTATATGTATATGTATATGTATATGTATATGTATATGTATATGTATATGTATATGTATATGTATATGTATATGTATATGTATATGTATATGTATATGTATATGTATATGTATATGTATATGTATATGTATATGTATA
Source organism: Drosophila cardini (assembly GCA_018903735.1). Classification (NCBI taxonomy): domain Eukaryota; kingdom Metazoa; phylum Arthropoda; class Insecta; order Diptera; family Drosophilidae; genus Drosophila; species Drosophila cardini. Next base: position 9,568,922 of record JAEIGM010000004.1, on the reverse strand, counting down.
TGTATATGTATATGTATATGTATATGTATATTTATATGTATATGTATATGTATATGTATATGTATATGTATATGTATATGTATATGTATATGTATATGTATATGTATATGTATATGTATATGTATATGTATATGTATATGTATATGTATATGTATATGTATATGTATATGTATATGTATATGTATATGTATATGTATATGTATATGTATATGTATATGTATATGTATATGTATATGTATATGTATATGTATATGTATATGTATATGTATATGTATATGTATATGTATATGTATATGTATATGTATATGTATATGTATATGTATATGTATATGTATATGTATATGTATATGTATATGTATATGTATATGTATATGTATATGTATATGTATATGTATATGTATATGTATATGTATATGTATATGTATATGTATATGTATATGTATATGTATATGTTTATGTATATGTATATGTATATGTATATGTATATGTATATGTATATGTATATGTATATGTATATGTATATGTATATGTATATGTATATGTATATGTATATGTATATGTATATGTATATGTATATGTATATGTATATGTATATGTATATGTATATGTATATGTATATGTATATGTATATGTATATGTATATGTATATGTATATGTATGTGTATATGTATATGTATATGTATATGTACCCACTAAGCATATATTTTATACTGTTATAACTGATGTATTTTACATATGTAGTACATATTTTTACAGTGGGCCATGACAGTAATTGTCCTTGCCCCATTTTTGATTATATGGAAGAAACAGCGAATATTGAATAATTTATTATTATTGAAGATTATAGAAAAGTCTTTTAATAGTTATACAACATACGACTGTTATACTTGTATAACAGTATATATTTCATTTCGATCTGTAGAAGTTACATTCATAATCAATATTTAATGGAAGGAACATTCAATTAAATAATTTTTATAAGCTATTGGCGTCATATTTCTTCGACAGAATTTCTACACTGTCAAAAATTTCAACACTCCTTCAACCAATTTCCTCTTACACACGCAAACATACACAAATACACACAAATGTGTGCATATTGGCGCATTGAAAAGGACAACAACGACAATTTGGCAATTTGTCAACTGTCGCCAGTACAAAGAGTTCCGGGCTTCGAGTAGTCCTGGAATCATGAGTCCCAAGTCCTTAGTCCCGACTCCTGAGTCCTGCGTCTCCCTTGCTGAGGTCTAAGCAAACTTTATGAGTTTACGAGGGTTAGAATTGGTGATATTTTGTATTGCGTTGTGTTGTGTGTCGTGTTTTGTGGCATGATTGACGAGCATTCAGTTAAGGAATTGCCGTTGAGATGTTTTATATTCATAATTATTTAAGAAATGCACACTTGAGTTCTCTTTGTCGAAGACAGAGAAAGAGACGGCGACTGAAATGTCAACTCAGTTGACTCGGTTGACATCAATTGTTTCATTCTTAACCTTTGAGAGAGAGAGAGAGAGAGAGAGTACTCGCCTAAATGGACAACATTCCTATATAGTATAGAGTACTATTGTATGCATAATTTTCAAGAGTTTTCCCTTTTGCGTAATACCCTCATTTCTTTTGACTTTATGCAATTCGGCTGCAATTCAATTTTAAGTACGCTTCTTGGAGTGCCTTAGGAACTTTTGATTGAGCTTGTGCATTTGATGTACAGTTATTCATACAAGTATGTACACAAGTACTTGTACTCAGCTATAGTATAGTACTTTAAGAAAGGAACATTTAGGAAAACTAGCCTATTATATGTATATATAGTAGGTTTATATATATATATATGGTATTAGCAAGCTAACTCTTCACATTCCACACATTGAGAAAGGTATAAATTTAGATATGGCTATAACATCATACTTATATATGGGCCTGGCTTAAAACGGCTTTAAACGTTATTCAATGTTTGCTTTGTCGACTCGACCCGACTCGTTTACTATTCCCTCCTCCATCCTCCCGCCATGCCCCTCCACGTCCACTGTTCACTTAGCGGATGTAGTGCCACATTGCTGTCGGCTTCCGGGCATTGTTAATCATGTCGTGCCAGTGTTGGCAGCCAGTGCCATTCTCCTGTGGGCCCAGACCACAGCATCCAATTTCCGCTGCTTCGCTGCCCGCACCAACCACATAGATCTATGGAAATGGATGCATTTGATTCAATAAATAATTAATTGCTTCTGAAATACACGAAATGTGCTGCAAATGTTTCCTAGCTACAGAATAAATCATAAAGATGAGTCATTTCCATATACCTATGTCAAATTTGTCATGGGAAAATGTTTATAAAGAGTTTATGTAAGTAACATAAAATGAGCCAGGGAAGGTAATATTGTAAGCTTAAAAATTGTTAATTCTAGTTTGAATTTTTTTAATGGGAATTGAGAATAAACTTTTAAAGACCCTGTACTCATTCTAGTGTGCATTTTACCACACAAATAAGCAATTTTTACCGATTTGTCGTGTGAGAGCTATAGCATATAGTTGTTCAATCTGAACCAAACTTGATAAGTATAGGTATAGTCATAATATACACATATTGCGTGAGTTTGGTTGCGATCGGTCAACTAACACTACATGTCTTCATACAAATTTTCTATTTTCAATCAATTTTTCCTATAGGAAAAACTTCTTAGGGATATTTATAATGGTGTCATACACAAATTGTGGGATTCCCAACAGCTGTTTTGGAACTCTTTCTCTATTATTTTCCTTTTTGAAAGAAGTGAACCAATTTTAAAATTTATTCAAAGACTTAACTGATACTTACCTCAATGGCTGCATTGTGCAAATAGTTTGATTGAAGATTGAATGTGAAGGCTTCATTCCAAATAGGATTCGTTGGGTCATCCGACTTGGTAATGCTAGTCTTCTTCTTCTTAATGCGCTTCCCATTTTGAATCAGGTAAATCTGTGCATAAAAACAATTCAGTCATTTGATAGAACTTTGAGTAGTAAGCGACACGTTACCTTAACATAAGGCTCCTGCAGGGTGTCCAAGTTTCTGGCCTTCATAATGACAATGGTCAGACGTTCGGCCTGTGGTAAATAGTTCAGAGAGCACAGCAGCTCCGGTCGATCCTCCTTGGGTTTTTTAGTGCGCAGCAAATCGCCCCAAATCTACAGAAAAGGGAAGAAGGATTGCTTAGATTCAGGGATTATCGAAGGAAGTAGTTGTGGTAGACGTACCTCCACCGACTTGGAAAGATCCAGACCATCTACGGATATGCGAACCTCTCCGATAATGTCATTGTGCGAGTAGCGATCGTAGTCGAGCACCTGCAAAACCAGCTCCTTGCCCTGTAGCTGATCTCGTGAAACCGGAAACTTGAAGTGTTGATCGAAATAAGGATTCGATTCACCGCGATGTATGTGTGTCTGACGCTTACGGCTGTCCACATCAGGCTGCAGCATAAGACGCACATAGGGATCCCGAAAGCCGCCCTCCTCAATGGGACTCAAATTGTGCGCTGTATGAAGAAAATGAAAGATGATTTCACTGGTTGTGCTAGTGACGAAAGCTTAACAAACCTTCAATCAGGTGAACCGTCAAATCGAACAGATGATAGTCGTACTTGACCCGCAGATGCAGACGACCCACGGCGTGACTGGTACCAGGTGCAGTCAGATAAACGGGACCGTCGGGCATGCGGTACAGGTCCGGCTGCAGGGCGCCCAGGGGCGAGGCGGGGCCCATGGCTGGATCGATGCCGGGCTGTTGTCGTGGTGGTATCAGCAGTGGTGATAGACAACGACCACCACCCACTCCTGCCACACAAACACCCTTGCCACCTGCTGCACCCATGGCCATGTTCGCGGCAGATCCAATGACGCCCGCACTGGCCAGAGAGGCGAGACTGCTCTGCGAAGGACTTGGAGTCCTCAGGTCACTCAGATCGGTGGAAGCCGGACTGCCACAGCGAGCATCCAGCGATATAGTCCGCATGGGACTCGGAGAGCGTGCCAGGTGGTGGGGAAAAGCTGGCTCACTGGGCAGTGAGCTGCGTCCATCAGGTCCAAAGGTGCGTATTTGGGGCGAGGAGCCACGATGTCCCTAAGCACAAGCAATTAGTCCAGGTAACTCAACTGGGTGTGGGGAAATACTTACCGACTGCCTGGACGGAGCACTGTCCACGCTGCTCTGACTGGAGATGGAAGGTGTGCGCTGCAGACGCGGGGGAAAGGAGCGGCTCTGGTGATGCAAGTGCAGTGGGCTGTGAAAGACCTCAGAGGGACCACGGGTAACATCAGCCGGAATGGGATGGTTGGGCACACAGGGAATGCCGTGCAGCTGTGCTGGCGGTTGTATAGGCTGTGATTCCTTTGAAATATTGATTTCCTAGAAAAACAATTAAAAATATTATTAATAAATTGTCTAAATTATATTTTAAATTTTGTCTGAAATTGGGTAATAGCTTGGTAGATGTAGCACCTCTGAGTCCGTGGGCAGATCACAGCTGTCGCTGACACTGCCAGCTGAAACGCTGCCTATGCCACTCGTGGTGGAAGTGACCGACGAGGCCGATGGCGGTGGCGTCATCGGTTGCGGTGGTGGTGGCGGCGGCGGTGGCGTCGTCGATGGCACGCCCTCACTGCCTGGCAGAGTTGGAGCACAACTATTAGTGGCCTCCTCCGCCGAGTTGCGGTCAAGTGTAACCCGGCGCACAGCTCCGACCCGCTCCTTGGCCATGCGAGACCAAGACTCAATGCGCTTATGTGCCAGCCAACAGGCTGCCGGGCCCAATCCGCTCATATTTCACTGAATATCCGGAACGTACTCACGGAACGCACTTTACAGTGTCTTTTTAATATATTTTTTAATTGTTTGTTTTAACCTTTTACTTATCAGAGTTCAGTTATCAAAGTTACGCACTGCTTAAGTTTAGGTGTTAAAAGGGAATCACTTAGATTGGATTCTATAACTAACTACACAGTACATGAATTGATACATGAATTGTATGGTGAGTTCTCCTATACCACTTGCCCTCAAAAGTAGACTATGAAAATGCTACTCGATTTCGTTCAAGCCAAGTACAATTTGTTAATCAGCTTAAATTAACGCCTCCGCTTGTCATTATCATCACATGCATATTCGAGTGGCTACAGTGGGCACACTGGAGACAGTGGTAGCAGATTGGGACGGTGGGGAAAGCCACAAGTCAGGTCCGGAGTGCGGAGTGAGAAGATAATACTGGCAAAATTACGCTGTTGGAGAAAATCTTAGCACAAGGACATGCGACTGGGCAACAAAGCCACAAAAGGAGACTAGCAAGAAGGTGCTCTAAGCAGCTAATACTTAATTATGGACTGTGGCCATAAATTTGTAGATACACTGATAAAAAAATGGTTTAAAAATAAAGATTTTCTTCATCTAGATTGTAAGACCTCATCCAATTAGCTATAATTACTTGTAGGTTAGATAGGAATTCTAATACATTCATTCATTTCTTTAAATAATTCTTAACTTAAGTGTTAGTTATTAAATTTTTTGAGAGTGTAAATAGTTGTTACTCAAGATACTCCCACTTGAATTGATCTGCCGGGTAGAAGGAAGCGCAAAAAGATGCCGGCAAATGGAAATGAAAATCCCCAAGAGACTATATCTCAACAGAGGAATCGACAATTCGACAATTCGACGATTCGACGATTTGTTGTTAAGCAGCGTATCGAAAGCGAAATGAAAATTCATTTGTAGTCACACCCAATGCTGTATTCCGTGTAGTTTTCCTAATGACATTGCAGGGGGATGACGATAGTATTGAGTGGAATATGAAGAGGAAGGGGAAGAGGAATCGAAACAGGGTGAGTTGCAATACAAAAGTACACAAAAATGTATTTTCAAGTATTAAATAAATTAAATGAATTTAAGCACGTGTAGCAAATGACATCAAAACATGATAAAAGACAGAGAGAGAGAGAGAGAGAGAGGGAGAGAAGTAGAATGAGAGAGAGAGAGGAGAGCGAGTAAGCGAGAGGAACAATGTGAATCAAAGAACAACCCTCAAATTAGTTCGGCATCATAAAAACACGTTCTCACACATACTTGAGTGTGTGCTTGTGTGTGTGTTAGTATGTGTGTGTTTATGTTGTTACTCATGAGTACATGATTATTTAGTGTTCTACACAAACAGCGCAGAAAAAAGTATCTCAAGTGATGATGGCTATTATTTGTATCTTTAACATATGCAGAAATAAGTGTGTTTAATAATAATTCCATTTAATGACACCTCTACCATCACACTAAGTATAGGGACTACACTGTTAAACAAAATATTACCTAAAGGCAATTGTGTTTCAAAATCAGAGATATTTCTTCAATATAATTTAAATAAAAATGAAAAATTTCAGCTATAATTTTCCCTAAACTTTAAACATTTAGAAAATATTACAAAATTTGGAGAACACAACTTTAGCTCTTCTAGATAAAACTAATCAAAATCTGTACCTTAATTCTTAAAATTAAAATATCTGATTTCAACTATAAAACTTGTGCCTTTTTGTACAGTGTATGACTCGAGTACTGAGATTTTGAGTACGAAAACAACAATTTGGCACCATTGAAATGCAGTCAACCGCACCGTCACTAATTGACACCTAAACTGCAATCAAAGGGACAACGGACAATCCCATTTTTCAACGCCAATGCACAGCCAGGACACCAGGCACACACCCAGCGACAGCCACACACATCCAGGCACACCCAACGCTCTGGTAACATATGCTTACGAATTTGCGGCAAAAATATCGGAAAAGTACCCAAAAAAGGCTAAAAGCGGTCACCTAAACTGATACCCTCAACTGGCACCCTCCATACCGCACACCGCACACCCTTTGTGATGCCGTAAAATTGCATGCAAAAGGCGTTTTAATAATTTGGCATTTTGCAGCTATCATTGCCATATGAATGTCAACCCCGAGAGACAAAAAAAGGGAGAAGAGAGAGAGGGATTCTTAAGCCATACAGGGTAGAGGGGTGTTACATATATTGGGCACAATATCAAATAGAAATTTTCCACTTTGTTTAATTTGTTAAGCCTTGATTAATGGTATTTTCATTGTTACCACTTCAGATGTGTTTTCCTAGCTCTCATCGCTCTAAGCCATTGTCATTCATGGCCATCCACTCAGCTGCTAACTGCTAACTTGTCTGATTACCGTTTGAAGCACTCGATCAGTAAAAATATTTATATTCTTCAATTTTTCTTTAAAGTCCTGCAAAAAGTCAGCTTTTGGCTTTAACTGCAGTCAAGTGTAAGTAATCAGTTATGCAAGTCTTAGCCAACTTTTATGCATTCAAGAATAATGCTGACATTATTGTTGCCTGCACGAGTATTGGTAAATGTATCTGTGAGTTGTATTGTCTGTAAGCTGATACTACTTTTGAGATACTAGATTCGATGGAAATTTTGTCCTGTGGCTTTTCTCAAACCATTAAATTGTGTCGTCTGCAGAAAATGTTGGTAAACTTGAAAATTTTATTAAAATAATTAAAACGATTTCAGGTCAGAAAGTCAAACCGAAGCTCAAAAGTCTTATGAGTTTTTCTGAGACAGAAATTGTAGTCAAATTTGTTAAAAGTTTACTCCATGAAAAATGGCATTTTCTACAGCTTAAAACCTTTTTTACTTGACATCACTTAAATCTCTACCTTTTTTCAATTTAAGTTGTCTTAAAAGGCCTTGAAAATGCCTTCAAAAGTTGTCAAGTTTTGTTTGAATTGAACTGAATTCAGTTCGCTTTGTTCTCTTAACACGATAACTTCTATATTATTTTTTGATTTTATTACAGCAGGTCGTCTGTTGTTTAGTTTAACTATAACTATATATAACATATTTTTTTATTTTAATCCAAATATGTCACTGCGTTTGGTAAATCGTTTTGCTGACGCTGTGAAACGCATTCCCGCAGTTCTCAAGTCCCGCGCCAGCGATCCAAGGAATATAGTGCAATGTCGTCAGATGAGCAAGAAGAATGATGGCACTTGTAAGAAGGGAAACTGTGGTGACAATCAATTCTTTGCTGGCTGCTTTAAGCGTAAGCTAAATACCCTAACTAGCTAATACATGTACTAAGTTTAACTTGCAGCTAAAGCACGCGAGCCGTGTCCCGATAAGAAACAGAAACCGAGCATCTGCAAGAATCCCTGCAAGAGTGGACCCTGTAAGCAGGGTAAATAGGAACAGAAGAAGAAGGGGCTAAGGAAGACTAAGGAAGAAGGACTAAGAACCAAGTAGAAGAAACTAAGGATCAAACGACCTGCTGTTATACGATCAAAACTAGCCAATTATAAATTTTAGTAAACCACAAATGATACTAGAGAATATATAGTCGAACTTTTTAAACATTAAGCTGCATTTTTTCTATATAACTAGAATTTGTGCTCTCTGTAATTAACTTAAGTAGCCAGTTCTAGTGAAAGAACGCTTTTCTTTTCTGTACTAAACATTTTCCATTAAAAATTTTCTCCAAGGGAAAAGTACATATCACAGTAAAACCTTCTTGTAAAGAATTCATTTTTCCTTTTCATATAAATAATGTAAAAATTTGGTATAAATGTCATATTAATTTATAGGAACTTTTTCTATTTCACTTTTTTCCTGCTAAATAACTCGTTTTCAAGTACCACAAACTGTGACTGAAAGAATTCGGGAATCGGATTTAAATTTCAAGTAAATTGATAAAGAAATTTTTAATGAATTTCTTTATCCTGCTATATATCTTACCCAGAAATCACAAGTTATGACATGTCACAATTTCTGTTGAAATTTGAAAGAGGTTTAAAAAAGCTAAACAATTCCTGGAACGTGAATCAAACTGGGAAAACTTCAATTTATTTCCAAAAACACTTGAATAATCCTACGATTTTTATTGGCTTTGTGCGAGTTACTAAAAAAGGAGAAGGTTGTTCTATGCAATATGTTGCACTTCTGGTTGCTGTCACGCACACTCACACACACACACACACACACACACACTCCCTCACACACACACACACTGTCAGTGAAGTGGTAGTTTTTATTCCCTGGGCAAATTTTAATCCTATTAGTGGAATAGTTGCTCTTGTTTTATATTGTAGTCATTTTTCTAGTCGTTGTCCGTTCTGTGTTCTGTGTTCTGTGTTGTGTGTTCTCCATGCTCCATTCAGCGTTCAGTGTTCTGCGTTCTCCATTGTCAGTTGAGCTGGCAGCCGTGTCCTTGAGCTTGGCCCCCAAACGTTGAGTGTCCTGAATCCTGGCCAGCTTATGGCCACAAATGGAGAATGACTGAAAGTTGTTTGATTGCATTCGCGCCTTGTTGTGCACACACACACACACACACACAGAGAGGGACTCACTTGTGCTGGGTGTGGCTTGTGGTATAGTCCAGTTCATGTACAAGTTGTGTCACTGGACGCGTTTGAAGCTTTCTGAGTGCAAAGTTAGCACGTCCGTTGGTTTGGGTTCTGCCAACTGAACAATCACTTAAAGAGTAACTGGGAAAAGTATATATAGATGATAAAAAGACCCTGTACTGCTAGGGTACTAGTAACAAGTAACTTTTCATACCAATTACTTAATTCCCAACGGTTAGTCCTATGAGAACTACAGTATATTGTCTACTTTCTAGAAACCTAATACACCACACTGCTCATTTTGAGCACAGGGTCTAAAGAGTGTAAAAACAATTAGCATACAAAAGATAAATTAGTTCATCAACTTTTGACACACGAACAGCAGCCAAAGAATGGGATTTAGGGAGTGGAAGGGGGATGGGGAGGGTCAAGAATATATGAGCAACCTGCTCAGTAAAAGAGCAAATCGTATACAGTCCAGCAGATGGATAATACAGATCGGGCATTTCCGCTGCGTAAGTCCTCGTAATCTTATTTAAATAATTGCGGCACAAACAGAAGCCAAACAGACCCGTAACAATTCCGGTATTTGAAGCAAACACACATACACACACACACACATATATACAGGGAACAATAACAAAGCCGTAAAATCCGTTCCATGCCATACAAGGGGAAGGGGCAGGCAGCACGTGGTTTTGACCATGGCCGGAAATTAAAATGCAAAACAGCAGCTCATTATACGCTTACCTACACACTCACAACTGAAAACTGAAAACTGTAAACTCAACAACTCAAACACTGAAAAACTAAAAATTGCAGTGCAGGGAAACTCTAAGAATTTCCATTAGACTTTTCCTTCACGTCGCGGTGTCGGCACGTCTTCTGGCTCTTGACTGAATCGAGTTCAACATTTTCAATTTTCCATTTTCAATTTTCAATTTGAATTGTGCAGCTTGCACTGGAGGCTTAAGGAAATTGTATTTCTACATAATGGTCGAAACAAGGGACTTAGTCACTGACATTGTCCACTGGACAAAGAACCAAGACAAAGTATTATTTATTGTTTTATTGTTTTACTTTTATTTAAAGTCAACTAAGGTAGACTAAGAAAATAAGTAATATGTTAATGAAGTGAGTAAAGGATTTGTTTATTAATTTAATTATTTATTTAACTTTAGTTATTTGTTATAATTTTTTAAAGTTAAAACTCATATAAAGAGAGCCAAGTTTTAGCTCAGAAGTCATACGTAATATTTGAACAAAGGAAACATAGAATCATTTATTTAATTAATTATTTATTTAATGACAGCTAAAGCAGTCAAAGAAAATAAATAATGTAGTCATAAAGTGTGCATTGTTAATATAATTATTAATTTACACAACGTAGGAAAAAATAGCTTTAAATTATTAATTATTTAACGTCAAAAAGAACTGTCAAAATAAAGTTTAAATTTAAATGAATTGAGTTGAGCTTTATTTATACAATAAATTAATTATAGACAACAGATGTGGGCAGAGAAAAAATTAATATTACATTTAATTATTGATCTATTTATATATAGTTAACTTATAATATTAAAGAACAACTATTAACTTAATTATAGAGTACTGGCTGCTGTGGCCTTTGACTCTCGACTCGATTACATTTTAATGAATATTGTTTTAATATTTATAATATAATTATATTATATTTTTAACACCACTCCAATCAGTAGAAAAACAAGTAAGAAAGGCTACAGTCGAGCGAGCCGACTGTAAAAGACCCCGTACTCACAGAAGTGCGCATTTTCCATACGAAAAACAAGAAAAACGGAGTGATTCACATTTTGTATACATACATTTTTATATACAAATGTATGTAAATATATACACAATTAAATGCACAATTTCCTTACTTGGCTTATTTTAAAAATATGCCGTGTTTTACAATTTGAAATTAAATTTAAATTTAATTTTAAATTTGAATTGAAATAAAAAAAAAAAAATAATCAAAATAATTCACTGACGGGATTCGAACCTCGGACTCCACGCACACGCGTCAGTGCACTAACAGCTGCACCACGCCCCTCTATTGAAAGCGCTCGACTATCTGCATTTACATGTAATATTTTTTTGTTATATAACAAAAATTAATAAAATGTCCCTGACGGCGCTCGAACCCATGATCCCGGGTTCACATATAAGTGCGAAGAATTAGATCAGGCATCTTTACTACTTAGACCACACTCCGCATTGAAGTTTATGTAAATAATTAAAATTTAAAAAGTTATCAAATAACATTTGTCACTGACTGGATTCGAACCGGGGACCCCGGGCTAACAAACACGTACGAAGCGCGCATCTCTACTACCTAGACCACGCTTCTTATTGAAGTTGCAGTAGCTAAACGTAGAGTTAAATCTTTTATAATAATTGTTTAGTTAACACACTGCACTGCTTGTGTTCTTTTCTATTGCAAGCAGTGTAAACAAACAATTTATTCATAAAACTCAGCATTTTTGATTAATTTATTTTATATGTTGTGGTTGTCCGATTTGGACCAAATTTGGTGAGGATACTTTTAATAATTATTCACACATTCTCTGTAAGTTTGGTTGCGATCGCTCAACTAACATTACGTGTCTTCATACAAATTTTTTATTTTTGACCGATTTGTCCTATGGGAGCTATAGGCTATAGTTGTCCGATCCAGATCAAACTTGGTGAGGATAGTTATATTGGTACCATACACATAATGTGTGAATTTGGTCTCTCTAGCTCTAGTAGTTTTCAAGTTATGGTGATGTGAAAATTGTTTTTTGCAATTTGCGGGGGCGGTAAGGGGCGTGGCAAAGATTTGAAATAAACTTGATCTGCTCGCGAAGCAGACGGACTTTCATTCCAAATTTGGTGGCTCTAGCTCTTGTAGTTTAGAAGTTCCAGGTGTTCATACAGACGGACGGACGGACGGACAGACGGACAGACGGACAGACGGACAGACGGACAGACGGACATTGCTATATCGTCTCGGCTGTTGATGCTGATCAAGAATATATATACTTTATGGGGTCGGCCACGCCTCCTTCTGCCTGTTACGCACATTTCGCTTCAGACAAACCTAATAGACCCCCATACTCTTTTTTAGAGTACGGGGTCTAATAAATATTTAAATAAGCTGTGAAAATCTTTAGTTATTAAATATAAATTCCTACAGCAAAATTTAAGTTAAGGAAAGGTTTATAAAATATATTTATATGCTCAATAAAAGCATTAAAAAATTTGAAAAAGTCAGGAAATAATTTTTAAAATAAATAAATTTAATAATTTTAAGCAACTAAAATTTAAAATAGAAAAGATTAAGTTAAAAATAATAATAATTTAATAATTTTAAGCAACAAAAATTTAAAATTAAAAAGGATTAAGTTAAAAATAATAAAGTTTTGCTTGGATAACTCTGAGCATAGTATACAAAAGTGATTGCTCAACAAAAGCTATAAAGAAAATGTAACAGGAAAATGCTACAACAACAACAACAACAATAAGAAAATGCATTCAACAATTGATTTGCATTTAGTTTTCTATTCATAGAGCAAGTTCCGTTGGCAGCCTTTCAGTTAAAATGGCGCAGTAATGTGCTGAGCGTCCAGGCAACACTTGTTGGCCTGGCCAAGAGGAGTGAGTGGTGGGGTGGGGAAGGGTAAAAGGGTTCACTGATAATCCGCTCATCAAACGTCAATACAGCTCTCATCGCTGTCTGTCAACTTGTTTACAAAGCATTCAAAACAGTAGAATACCTCACCCGAAGCACTCCAAGAACTCAGACAGTTTCTCGATTCCCATTCCCATTCCCATTCCCATTCCCATTCCTAGTTCTTTTCCATCGATTCCACCGACTCCGGAGGCTACAAATTAATCACCAATACAATGGAAATTGTGCGGCTGCTTAGTGCGAGTGAGATAGCAAATATGATAAGTTTTTGTTGTACTTTCCAGCCATTAATGCCGCAGGGCCACACACCCAGAAACACACACACTTTTTGGCATTCCATATGGAAGCACTACTGATTTCTGGTCTAAACACTTTCCAATCGGAGTTCCCTAAACTAAACTACTCCAAGTTTGCTAAAATCTTTTGCGGTTCGGATCAAAACAAATGCAACAATGAATTTCTCAATGAATTCGCTGTGCGAAAAGCAGTCGAACTAAAAACATCGACAGGGCCTACATCAAAGTCGGCTGTTTCTGGCCATTTAACCCTTTTCCCCTTTCCCTTTTACCCATTCCTGTACAGTGAATGCTATTGTAACCAAAGGACAAGACTTTGGCTATACAATTGCACTGATGCATCGACTTGATCCGATTTGCACTCCTTTATTCGCAACTAGAGCATGTGAAAACATGTCCTGACTGAAGGAACTACCTACAAATGATTCCTTACTTGCCAGCAGCTACGATTTGATTGAAGCATTTGTTTGCTGCTTCTTCTTCTTCTTCTTCAATCTTGTTAGCAATCAAATGATTCAAACAAATAGTTTTGATTGCATAGATAATAATTGGGTTTTACTCATCAATGGGTCTGACTTGGTTAAAGGATTTGTTAAGAACATTTGTTAGTTACACATATTTGAAAACTAGTTTGAATAGTAGAGTAATTTACTGTATTTAAATATATTTAATTACTTTAACTAAGTACTAAAATTTATATCAGCTTTAAAAAGCTTCTACTTGAATGCCAATTTACATTTAGCTATCATATTTAAGTATATATCTTAATGCTGCCTTGGACTACTTAATAGCTTTGTTTAAATCATTATAAAATATTCAGGCCATAAAGTGACTAGACTGGAACATAAAAGCGACTACTCGGTACTTAAATCATGCACATTAAAGCAAAGGTTAATTTTTTAGTAAGGAAAAAAGGAGGTACTTAAAAATCGCTATATCGACTCGGCTGTTGCTGCTGATCAAGAATATATATATTTTATGGGGTCAAAAATGCTTCCTTCTGCCTGTTATGCACAATTCGCTTCTGTCAAACCTTATAGACCCATGTACTCTTGTTGAGTACGAGGTCTAAAAAGGTCATAACATTACATTTTATTACGTACTTTGATAACTAAACTAAACTGGTTACAAATGTTATATAACATTTAAATTAATTTTGACTTATAAAACCAAAATAAGATGCTTTATTTGACTCTAAGAAATCTTTTCTCTTAATTTTTTATTTTTGAAATCACTTATAAAGTTATTTATTTTAATTATTACTATTTTATTTTTTTATTTTTATTTTTTATTATTATTTTATTATTTAATATTTTTAATTTATATGATTAAATTAATTTTGGCTAGTAATACGATGCTACGATGCTAATACGATAGACTTTAAATATTTTTGCCTTCAAATTCGAACTATTTATAATTGCTAATAAAAGTTTTTTAATTATGAAGTAATTTTATTTTGTAGATATAATTTGGTTATTTACGACCTTACTGATATTTATTTAATGTATATAATTAAGGGTTATATAGTATACATTAACAAAATTCAGCTAGTTCGTTGTATAATAAACAAACCGACAAACAACTGTTAATCTAAACCTCTGATTTAATTCCAATTGTATTCCAATTTTAATTAAACTTAGTTTGCCAAACCTTGTCCTGTTACACACACCTGTCAAAATGTATTATTTAATTGGTATTTACATCACCATCAATCATACTACTCTATGCCCTGTACTGCTATGACTGCATTATGCGTTGGCACGAAATGGATTTTAATTACATTTTCATATGCAAAAAGAGACAGAGAGAGAGAGAGAGAGAGAGAGAGAGAGAGAGAGAGAGAGACAGAGCTTAAATGCATTACGCAGATCATGACCACATAACTTTATATTCAAATATATGTATATATATGAACATATAGTATATATACTATATATAAATATATGTTTGTATATCTGTTACATTGGGAGCTCACATTATTTTATAATTAAACATTTTTTGCAGCTTTTGCATTGTTATAGTTTATTGATTAGGACCTTAATTAAATGCACGTTACGTGTCACTTTAAATCAGTTGTTATCATTCACTGCTAATTGTAAATAGCGGTAAACTGTAAGTTGAGAATTCAATTAGAAAATGAAGCAAACTAAATGTGTAACGGATATCGAATAAGTTAATTAAACTGCACTCAAATGATTTAACCAAGCAAATAAATGTATCTGTCAGATACACACGTTCTCAAGTCTCATAAGTTTGAGCTTGTGTGTGTGTGTTTCGGACTGTGCTTCTATCTGTCTGTGTGTGTTGTGTGCACTAACTACGTAAATTGAAATTTACGAGTGCAACTCAAAGGCAAATGGTCACAAAAGTAAGTCAGAACGGTAACCAAACCAACTAAATCTTATAGATTAAGATAAACTGACTAGACTAATGCAGTTTGCAGCTAGCTTAGCTACTATGCCTTTAAATTTGAACAGAGTTTTACAGGGTATATAATAAACTAACTTCAAGTAACGCTCAAAGGTGTGCAGAATTCAGATTCAGATACTTTTACTACTCCAAACGATGACTCAGACACGTTTCATTGGTCCCCATCAAATTTGGAAATATATTTTTCTATTATTGTGGCATTTGTTTGGACATAGTTTTGGGACTTCAGTTGAGCAGGACGTGAAGCCCTTTATGGGCCTTTAACGTGTCGCGTGTGTGCTCAGCTTAAAGCTACCCAAGAAACAACAATAAACGACTCTGTTCCTCCCCATAAATATATATGTATGTATGTGTGTATGTATATAGTATAGGTATATTTTTATACATGGCATACGGTTCACGCACTTTTGTTGCTTCAACAAGCGAGTCAACACTGTAGCAGAAATCCAGCTAAATTGTGCACTCGCCTGATTCGTTATTCGTTATACGATGTTCGTTATCTAAAAATAATTATATTAACTTTGGTTTTTGCTTCTGATGTTTGTCGTCGCAGCATGAGCTACTATACAGTGCCTCCCATAAGTACTCCCCAAACGGGTGCTTTAAATTCAGCTTGAAGTTCGTTTGGGTTTACAGTGAATACCCAAATAGGACCAACATTGTGCATACTAAATTTGTTGCTTTAAAGTCATTCGCCGAAACTGAGTTTAATTCAAGTCAAAGCAAAGAGTGACAGGCAAAAGATCCGCTGAAAGGACTCGGTATATATATATATATTGGTAGGGATAGTACGAGGGAGGGTCTTGCGCAGTTTTGTGGCCGAATATGCACATCCCGCCCAATTGGGAATTTGGGCAACAAAAAAGGAGGGCTGACAGCGACTGATAGCCAAGAATTTCATCAAAATTCCAAAGATACGAAACTACTTGAGATACTATAGATGTAGGTATATAGTATATACACCCACACGGGACAGTTTGCATATGTGATGAGTGTACATATAATCAACAAATTGTTCATCAATAATTAACCTACAGTTTGAACTATAGCTGCAGGCTCAATTAGCTTTTCAATCAAACTTAAAACATGTACTAAACATTAGCACATAAATGTGATTAATTAATATTTTACAGATACACTTGTGTACAAAACATATATGTGCGTGTCCAAGAGTGTGTGTGTGTGAGTGCCACACACACACACTGAACTCATCACCTTGCTCTGATTGTAAGTGGAAACTGTGGACGTGTCTACATGCGAGTAAGAGTGCGAGAATAACTTGACTCCGTCTTGTGTACACCTAAATCGCCAGCTTCGACGGGTAACAACAAAGCAACAGTTTCGACAATTTCGACGCAGCCACAAAGACGACAACGAAGGCAACGACGACGGCGACGCAGGAAAATCCATAAAACACCTTTCCGAAAACTTTTGATACCTACTTGGGCGCTGGCTTTGAATCAAAATAATGAACGACTACCGCACGAAAAGCAAACAACTGATTTACAGATTTTACATATTTTCGAAAAAAAAATTAAATTATTTTCTCTGAAATTCAGCACTCATTTTAGTACATTCGTTTGTTTCACTTTTGTGTTTTTTTTTTAATTTTATCTATTTTTTGTGCGTTTTAAATTTCATTAATTTAAGTCGAATTCTAATTCGGACTCCGACACGTTGTCCTCCCTCGTTCTGCTCGAAGGAACTGCGCGCGTACAACTGATTTGGATTTTCAGCTTTCTCGGAGCCGACGACGCTGACGACGCTGGCGACGCTGACGACGTTTGAAACACACAACAAGTTGCAAAATTCGAGTTGGCCGAGGTCGACAATAGCTTTGGGGACGAGTGCGAGGACGCAGCTCGGCAAAAGCTTTTTGTGGCATTGAATTATGAGTTGGCAACTTCGAAAGCTTTTTCGCAACTTGTTGCCCAATCAGCTGTTGCTTCGCTAATGACGACTTGCGAATACATTTCAGAAGGCTTGATACAGTACTTTTAAAACATATGTGTAGCAAAAATAAATTTATTAATAAGGTTAAGTCTTTTAAAAAACTAAACTAAAGTTATTAAATTAACTACTTTATTTCCAACTATTGCAATTATTTATTCCTAATTTCCTTTGAAAGTAAAGCAAATGATTACAGTGACCGCAAGTACAATAAATTAATATGGCAGCAATTCGAAAAAGCTCCGGAAGCTTTAATGGTCTTTGTGCTTCACCTTGAAAGCAAACAAAAAGATAGAGAAATATGCGAGAGAGTGAGAGAGTGGGAGATAAAAGCGAGGGGAAGTTGAAAGTGCGAGTATACACGCACATACACACGCACAAGCACACACACACACATATACATACTTACAAACATATGCACGCGTTTCGTTTTGGTACTAATCTGTCTGTATTTGTCAGCGTATCAGACATTGAAGATGATGTATGCGTATCTCAAAGCTCAACAGTTTGTATAACAAATTTTGATTAAATCTTAATTTAAATGCTCGCATAACTACTCGAATTACATTTAATTAACTTAATTAACAGCTTGGTATTGTACAAAGATTTTATATTATTTTATTCGACAAATATAAAGGAGATTTAAGGCCATAACAGACGTGCCTCTTTACTTGTAATGTATCTTTGTATATCTTGCAGCGCAGTATTTACTCAACTTACGCCCACTGCAGGTGCGTAAGCCTCTGCAACCAGTTGCTTCAGACACGTGCATTCAGAGAAAGAGCTTTGTAGTGCACACTTTTACCTATTTACATTTATTTCTTGTCATTTGGCTTACTTATTCTTCAAAGAAAGTGTGCTATCTTTTACCAGAACTTGAGTTCTCTTTAAAGTGTCCATAAGCTTTAAAGTTCTGATATCTTTTCATACATATTTAAACACTTTATTATGTTGACACAGTATAGAAATGATTCTTTATCCGATTTTAATCATTTTTAAGTTGAAATCCTTTGAGTTTTTTCACTCTCTGTCCGCATATTTAATCAAAATTCGTAGGAATTTCACGACTGTCGGTTGAAGAGTAGCTTTACTGTACAAAGGGTCGTTGACATGTCGCTCAAAATTCATTTTTGATTACTCTGTTACAGAAATGTTTGTGTGTGTGAAAGAATAAACCGATTTAAAGCTCATTATGTAATTGTATACGAAGCACGTGTCTATTTGAAATGTATCTATAAACTTGGTTAACAATGCTGCTTAATTGAGGCCTCTAGTACATGACTAAAATCTAAGAATTATTTATTATTCAACATTATTTAAACTGATTTTTGAAGGGGAGACAGTTCGCCTTTAGACCAAGCAAATAGCTTTAGTCAAGTGATGGAGATACTCTTGGTATAAATATGTTATTTATTTTCATGATATATATTTGGTGCTTAGACACGCGTCTGCCACACCCAAGTGGAATGATTGCTCTGGGCGAAGGCGCCACTGTACATATGCCACTGTCGGAGTAATCGTAATTAGATCGACATCCAAAGTACTGGACTGAAACTGTGCAAATAGATATATTTTTGTGCACTCAGATACTTAGATACTATTAGTCCAGCTGTCGGTAGTGACTTTATCTATTTCACAAGTATTCATTTTAAATACAGGCGCCAATCGCTACTAGGCGCCATGGAAATTAAAATGAGTCTGGCTCCGCTGGAGATGCCAGGATAAAAAGTGTGTCTATACTTAATTTCTTGCACTAGTAAATGCTACTCTTCAGAATGACAACCTCAGCCCTGTAGTCATTTGTATAGTGGGTCACAGATGCGGTCATCGGGCGAGCTAAATAACGTCAGCGCAAAGTTTTGTATTTGCATACTCATGCCATAAACTGGGCTCAAATGTGCATTAAAGTTCTCTTAAAATGCACAATTATTTAAATAAATTAAATTGCGTTAAGAGAGTATAGTTTAATTTAGTCTATATTACTGTGTGACGGTTGTTATAAACAAATTCGCATTCATTTAGCTTGTTTTATTTGAGTGCGAGTTTATGGAATTTTTGGTTAGTTAAGAAAGCCAAGTAATCAACTTTTAAATGAAAAAATATACTTTAAATAATTTATAATTCAAATATTTATAAAACAAGTCCATACAGCAAGTATTCCATACTCCGCTAAACCGTAGACGAGTTAAACTACTTGTGATATTTTTTCCATTTGATTTTACACAGGAATCCTGCGTTTTTTCAGTGTACTTCTGATAACTGTTAGCTTTCTATATTCATATCAAGCAATGTTAGTGCTACCTTCTAAGTGCTTCCCGCTACACGTATAACAGTTTGTATAAAAGCTTTATGCACTGTAAGCTTCTGAGCGACAAAAGTAACAACCTGAGCCATAAGTTCTTCCGTTAGTTCGACTGAGCTTTCAAAGCTTTTCTCGTTGTGTCCGTTGCGTCTGTTGCGTTTCCCACAAGTTCGTTCGAATTGAAAGTACAACTACAAAACGAAACGACCATTAAAGCAGAAATACCCTTCGAATTATACACTTGAGACCACAACCGTTGCACGGCAGGTGATTTCTGACGGCGACAGACTGTCTGGGCCGAAAAACTGTGAGACGATTGCGCACCTGACAAATTCTAAAACTATCCATTCCCAGGTAGAACCAGCCCTACGTTGTTTGACTAATTTTCAATAGAATTTCTGTGACTAATGATCTTCTAACAAGGCAGACACGAAGTTATACAGGTAATAGACAGTCCGAGTCCGAGCCCTAGCACCTTGGTACTCAGGGTTGCCCCGTGTTTCATTCATAAAAGCAAAGCGAGAACATTTTTCAAAAATTTCTCCTCCTACGCTCTCCTCGTTTTCGACTCTGATTTTTGAGCGCGCGAAAACACTTGAAAGTGAAGAGGTTTGCACTTGAATTTGTATTCATTCATGAAGTGCTCGGGGCTTTTGTGTTGTGAATACCTAGACTTTTTGCACGAGAATTCGGCATAGAGCGTTCAGCACAGCGGGCGTTACGATAGCTCTGAGTTCTGAACATCTGGTTATTAAAATCAGCTAAACAGAGGTAGCGTCAGGGGGAAGGAGACAACGAATATGGTAGAAATTTGGTATTCAAAAATGCAAATTTTGGACGATGTACAGGCAACTCGAGAAATTCATGCCTTGAAATATCAGGCATATACCATATACATACGAGCCCCAACCACTAATAATTCGAACAGTATTTTTTTTTTTCAGTGGGCAATGTTTAACACACTATATTATCAATACTATTAAAGATAACGCATACCAATGTATTTTATCTTAAAGAGAATTTTATTCTCTTAACGATGAAAAACAATTTTTTTTGTATTTTCAACAACAACAACAATATAAGTAATTTTTGAAAAAGGTCAACTTAAGAGATAAGAAAAATTTTACCACTATTAATTCGAACGCTCCGTAAGCTTACCTTTATCTCAAAAGAAGAACAAAACAAAAGCAACCAATGTAACAGAATCACTATCTTGTTATAATCTGCAAATAAAATCACAGTACAGCATGCAAAAAATTTAAAAATTGCAGCAGATCAGTGAGTGTTTAGCAACGATGGTACGTGGAAAGCCTATTTGCAAAGAAATCAGGTTATTGATTTGTGATTATTTTAAAAGTGGGAAGACACTTACGGAAATCAGCAACCAACTAAACTTGTCTAAATCGTCTGTGCATGGGGTGATAAAAATTTTCAAAGAAAATGGAAATATTGACAATTACATTGCATATAGAGGTCGAACATCAGCAATAACACCACGCGACAAAAGACAACTGGCCAAAATTGTTAAGGGTGATCGACGCCAATCTTTAAGAAATTTGGCTTCTGAGTGGTCGCAAAATATTGACAAAGCTGTCGGGAGAGAATGGACGCGACTGCATTTAAAAAAATATTGGATATGGTTTTTATAAAGTATGTTTTGTTATTACCTATGCATAGTATCCAATGACTTATCTTACTCGTAGGCCAAGGAAAAACCCTTGCTTACGCTTCGTCAAAAAAAGAAGCGTTTGCAATGGGCTCGGGAAAGGATGTCTTGGACTCAAAGACAATGGGATACCATCATATTTAGCGATGAAGCTAAATTTGATGTTAGTGTCGGTGATACGAGAAAACGCGTCATCCGTAAGAAGACAGAAGCATACCATAAAGACTGCCTTAAAAGAACAGTAAAGTTTCCTGCAAGCACTATGGTATGGGGATGTATGTCTGCCAAAGGACTGGGAAAGCTGCATTTCATTGAAGGGACGGTTAATGCTGAAAAATACATTAATATTTTGGAAGATAGTTTGCTGCCATCAATACCAAAACTGGCAGATTGCGGTGAATTTACTTTTCAGCAGGACGGAGCATCATCGCACACAGCCAAACGAACAAAAAATTGGCTGGAATATAAACAAATGGAGGTTTTAGATTGGCCATCAAATAGCCCAGATCTAAGCCCAATAGAAAATATTTGGTGGCTAATGAAAAGCAAGCTTCGAAATGAGCCGCAAAGGAACATTTCTGACTTAAAAATTAAGTTGCAAGAGATGTGGGACTCAATTTCTCAAGAGCACTGCAAAAATTTATTAAAATCAATGCCAAAACGTCTTAAATGCGTAATACAGGCCAAAGGCGACGTTACACAATTTTAACGTTAATTAAATTATAGCTTTTGGTATGATAGTTAATCATGTTACTTAGCGTTCGAATTAATAGTGGTAAAATTTTTCTTATCTCTTAAGTTGACCTTTTTCAAAAATTACTTATATTGTTGTTGTTGTTGAAAATACAAAAAAAATTGTTTTTCATCGTTAAGAGAATAAAATTCTCTTTAAGATAAAATACATTGGTATGCGTTATCTTTAATAGTATTGATAATATAGTGTGTTAAACATTGCCCACTGAAAAAAAAAAATACTGTTCGAATTATTAGTGGTTGGGGCTCGTAGTTATAGTTTCCATAAAGTTAAGGACCGGCTTTGATGCCAAAATAAGCCTAAAAGGGGTGACCAATCCAATCTAGACGATTGTGTTCTTCTGCCTTTGTTCCGTGAAGCTTTCTCTAAAAGAAAACTTACTTCTTAAGGAAATAAAGGCATGGCCAACTGAATAGAATCAATATATCTGTGATCGTCTGTATTATCTTTTAATACATCCTGCTTAAATTTGATAATACTCAAATAACTCCTTTATATTCCCAAAAAACACACTTAAACTATATTTTAAATAAGTATTTCGATTACTTATGCATTCGTTTCCTACGATATTTTCCGTATCTAATACTGAAACAGTGTCAATTTCATGATGTTGCAAAAATAAAATACACGCCAGGAGTCGACACCACCTACCTGTGACTGCACTTGAGTCTCAAGAGCTAGATCTTGAGCTCAAGTGGGCGCATACTTGAAACACTAAGGTAACTTTTGTGCATGCCACTGATAAGCATCAAGCGATCTCCAAACTACCAACTACCAAAAAAAACAAAACTACCTGAAACGAATTTTCAAAGAATAGCTCAGTGAAAGAACTAGGAATTCTGTTTAAAACCGCCGACTGAGCCATTTACCCCTGACGAGACCCTAACAGGGCGGGGCGTAGGTGCAATTGCGTTTATTAGCACCGCACCCCTGGTCTCATTCATTCCGGAATGCCCACAATGAATGCATTGAATAGAATTTGCCAAAAGAATGTTCATTGAAGAATCGATGTCAATTGTCGACTTTTTGTCTCTTTCTTCCTCTTCAATCTCAATGAATATTTGCCGGCCAGGTTTATTTTCTAGCCCGATTCGTTTAGGCCAAGATAGGCCAGCAACGAACAGTTTTAAACTCTATCGATAAGCATCAAAGTTGACGGATTTCTTCAACTATTTCACTTTTTGCAAGACCAATTTTAAGATTTGCGCTCAATTTGGTAATTGTCGGTAGCTTGACAGTCTAAAGTGTCGTGGGAATGTAGAACATGATGCTACAAATTTTATTTGATTAATTATCAGCAGAATGATTAGGCAATTTTAGCATTTTCCTTGCGGTTTACACCACAGACCACACAAAACGCTCCGTAGGAGACACTGAATATTGAAATTCCAAATTAATTTTTAAGCTACAAAAATTGTTCTGTTAACTACTAACTAAATCGTTCTAAATGTGATTCTTATAACAGATATGAAAATATCCCTAAAACCTATAGCTCTATCCTTAGATTCGGAACGCCTGTCGGCTTAGCCGTAGGATGAAATTTTTGCAAACTTTTTGAGAAGTGTGAAAATTAAATCTGACAAATTTCCGGCTGGGAAATTATACTATGTACTTCCTGGACATCATTTTCAGCCCAATTGGATTAAAGTGAACGCTTTATTTGTTGCCATTTCAAACAATTTTCTCCAGCTCATGGGCATAGGTCAATGTATGCACTGCTATATCCTTCGCTGGTACTTTCTCCCTCTGACGCGTATTCAGATCGGAGTAATTGAAATTCCCATCCTTATCTAGTATCCAGTTTCGTTTGCCAGCCAAGCTGGTAATCTCTGGTCCGCCGGGCTTAAGGCCCAAGCGTTGAGCTGCCTGTTTTTGGGAGATCTTACCGTATGACTTCTCCATGCATGATGCTATCTCCTCTCGGGCGGTGTTCACCAGCAGATCCATAAAATTTGCATACAACTCGGAGGGCATGGACTTCTTGGCCTGCAGTATCTTGTTGTAGCGCCCCTCCATGAAGTAATTCTCCAGAGCGAGCACCGGAGAAATGAACGTGTTCTGCAGCAGCAAAGCCGACGGCAAACGCTCCAGTTCAATGTGGAAATCAGCAATGCGATTTGTGGCCAACATATAGAGCAGATGCAGTCCCATGAACTTGTGCATCTGTGGCGAGGATTCCAAATACTTGTCGTAGTCGTAGTAGTACATCTTCAGCTGGGTCATGTAACGCTCAAAGGCGGCGTTGTCCTTGACCTTAATGCTGTGCTCCACAGCAATCTCCAGCATCTCACGGGACATTCTCAGCTCCTGGGCCTGCTTGGCGGGCAAAGCGCCTTGTCCCTGCACTCCTGCCAGTCCCACGCGTACCATGTCCAGCTTGAGAGTATCCAAGAGCTGCCCACAACGGTTCAAATTCGGAGCGCTCTTGGCCACTTCACTTTTTAGTTCTTCATAGAACTTTAACATTGTTATAAATGAACAATAAATTTACAATTTTCTTGTTTTAAACGATATTCAGAGCAGTTTTTAGCAAGTCGAGTTCTTATGTCAAGCTCAAGCTGAGTACTGGCCTACTGAGAAAGTATTTTAAAGAAATAAGACTCGCAGACAAGACAAAAGCAAAGTTAGCTCTTCAACAAAAATTGTTTTTGTGTTCTGTAGCGCTTCAGCAACGAAAAGAGATAAGAAACGAAATATGAAATTTTATAACTGTAGTTTGCATTGCCTTGCTAAAAGCAATGCATACGCACATACATACATATGTACATGCAAGTATTCTTCCACTTATACAAGCGCTCTCCTGTAGTCTCAGTAACTAAAAGCAATGCATACGCACATACATACATATGTACATGCAAGTATTCTTCCACTTATACAAGCGCTCTCCTGTAGTCTCAGTAACTAAAAGCAATGCATACGCACATACATACATATGTACATGCAAGTATTCTTCCACTTATACAAGCGCTCTCCTGTAGTCTCAGTAACTACAGTTGCAAAATGGCGCGAGCGCCGCTGTTGTTAAGCAGTGGTGCCCAAAAAGAGACCGCACTGGTGGAGTGAGCTAAGAATTCGGTCGGCGCCTCTGCCGACACTTCAGTTGCAGCGTTGCGCTCAAAGTATTTCGCTTGCATTGGCGCTCTCATTATCGTTTCCTCTCTATTTTCGATGCATGGGCAAACAAATAACCCAATGCCAAATTGGCTCAAGAAGTCTTTCTATCCAAATATATGAAATTTACTATTGTCTGTACCATAATCAGTCAACGAGTTAGTAATGAAAAGAAATCAAAGAGCTTTATATATATTGGTACTAGTATTTATTATTTTAGACTATTTAACAACTTATAATTTCTGTACAAATAACACTTCAGAGTCAGGAGACTCTACGCACTGATCTTGGCTTCGGAGCACTTGGGTGACGGCGATGTCTGGGGACTGCTGGAGTTGGTTGATAGATTAAATGTGGGACTCTCGGAGCCGCCCTTCTTCTGCTTAACACGGCGATTCTGGAACCAGATCTTCACCTGCTTCTCGGATAGACGCAGTCGGTTGGCAATCTCGATTCTGCGCAGGCGTGACAAGTAGGCATTGTGGGAGAATTCCCGCTCCAGTTCAAGCAGTTGAGTGCTAGTGAAGGCAGTGCGAATGCGTTTGCTGGAATCGGCATAGTCGCTGATCAATGGTGTGATGTCCAGGTTAGCACTGGAGACGGTTCCCTGTGACTTGATGGGAGAACTGGCTGGTGAACAGGAGGATTCGTGCTTGAAGCGCTTTGACTGCTGCTCTTCCTGGTTTCCAAAATCCACTGAAGCGCTGGAGGAAGCCGACGGCGAAGTGCAGAAGGCACCGGCATCATGCAAAGGCAGACCGTACGGTAAAGCCGGCAGAGGCAGACTCAACTGGCTGTTACCCGTGTGTGCAATAGCATTGGCCGAAAGTGGTGGCGATGGATAGCAGTCCTCATAGTTGACCAATCCACTGGATTTGCGCTTCGACGTGAACAGCTGTGCGTACGGATGGTAGAGGGAGGCGTGGGGCTGCTGCAGTACAGCAGCTGCTGCGGCAGCGGCTGCTTGATGCTGTTGCTGCTGCTGTTGTTGTTGTTGCTGCTGTTGTTGCTGCTGCTGTATGCCCAGGGAGAAGAGATAGCTGCCCACATAGCTGGCTGGATAGGGCAACATTGGAATACCCGGTAGCATAGCAGCTGCAGCGGCTGTCGCAGCCACAGCAGCGGCTGTTGTTCCAATTGATTCCTTGTTCTTCTTCAACGGCGGAATATCGCTCAGCAGTGAGTCCATGAGAAAAGATCGCGACATTTTCGTATCGTTGGAAAGTGGAAATTGCAGTGGAAATAAATTCTGAATTCGGAGTTTTCGGAGTGATTGTGAGCACCAAACACGATCGCAGACGGAGCGTTACTGGTTTACTGTTGTCCACTGCTCTTCGGTTTATATAGACAGCGGTGGTGGCTTGAGTTTAGGGGTTGCTTTCTGCACTACCCTTGCACCAGACAGCCTCAGGCCTGAGGCGGTGCGAAAGAGAGCGCGAGCGCAACTGCCTTTGCTAGCTCATTTGAGGGTAGTTTTCTTGTTTTCTCCCATTAGCCCATTAGCTCACCATTTAGACATTGTCTTCCTCAAATGGCAGCAACTGTAGCCACTTTAGCTCCGCCCTTGGCACAAAGATCGCTCACAATTTATTCAAAGTATGCGGGCAAAGACTTTTTAAGTTATTTCAAGTTCTTTTCATTATAAGCTGATTTGATAACATTACACTGATAGAAACTGATTGGAGAATATGCGATTTTTACAAGTAACACTTTTAAAATTAAATTGGAAACCAATTAAAACCCGCAAAATTTACATAAAGTTTGCCTCAGCAGCTTTATACTGTTACTATACACTGTAAGTACAGTAAGAACAGTCTCTTAAAAAAATATATACATACATATATCTGTAAAAATTGCTTCATAAAATAAGAATTTGCTGATTAGAATAGTAACTTTTAAGTAAAAAACTCTAAAATTTAAATTTCTCTTCCTCTCCGTACTGATAAAAGTCACGTTCAAAAAAATATTATAAGTCAGATTTTCATTAAAATATATCTTCTGCTAACAATTGAAATATTTAAAAATATTTTTTTAACAGTATTAAATCTTTTAAGAGTCTACGTATGACAAATTATTGAATAAAATAAATTTTATTGATCAAATTATGCTCTTACAGATATAAAGAACTTAGGAAATTTTTAAAGTGGGCTTTAAACAAAGATGTGCTCAGATTTGTATATAGTAAAAGCTTTAAATTGAATGTTTAACTGTATATTTTATTTAGTTAAACCATTAAGAAATATTCAAGTCGACTATTCATAGTCTTGCAGTAAATAAAAGCATAATAAAATTAAAGAAATATTAATTAGTATAAAAAACCTAGTTAATATTCAAAAATACACAATTTTAAAGCATTGAAATTTCTGCTAATTATAAATCGACTTAAAAGTTAAAATATAATACTTTAAAGCCAATCGGTATTAGTTACTTTTCTGGCATAAATTTTGAGCGTCTGGCAGATTTGAGTGCCAATTTCATGGCAACTCTTTGTGCTCTTAGTTCTTTGTCAACTCTCTTTTGAGCACCTTAAAGTGTTTTTATTGATGCATTATCTCAGTGTGTGTCTGTGTATGTAATTGTAGCTGTAGGTATGTATGTGTGTGTGTGTGTAACAAAGCCTAAGGGATGCATCGACTGAGTCCATTCAGTACAAACTATACCCATTCATAGACGACGCACGTTGCGTCTTTGTGCACGTCCAGACATTGCGTCGCCTCGAGGCGAGATAGAGAGAGTAAGAGAGAAAGAGAGCGAAAGAGAGGGAAATAGTAGAGATTTTTTGGGTTACATTACATGGAATTATGGCGGCAGTTTCATAGTTTGTTAACTCGCTTTAAGGATTTGCTATAATTGTCCTTTTCACGCCATTGTCCCGATGTGTGCGTAATGCCAAGGTGTCTGCCAGTCTGATCCTTTATACCATTGTGTGTGTATTTGTATGTGTTTGTGTGTCGCATCAATGATATTTTATCATATGTTAAGTGGCTATAAAAACTGAGCACAATTTGTTAAGTGACATGACGTTAATTGTTGTTGTCCAAAAACTCTTGAATGCAGTTACATAAGCGTTCTATGGCCTACAATTTTCCTATGGCTTCTGCTTAATTGTAATGCTTTTCTTACACAAATGCAGCCCGATTCCTTATAGCCAGCAGCTGCTGTAGCACCAACTTTGTTTTATATTCTTTTATTATTTTTTTTGCACTAGATTTCGCTATGGGGCGTGGCGTCGGTCGGTCTCGTGCTTACCCGAACTGTAGCTCGATCTGGTAATTGTTTCTGGCCAGAGGCACTTTAGGCCAATTCGGTGCTCACCTTTTGACCACATCCGTTTTTTGTTTCAACGCATTCAATGCTCCATTTTTACGCTCGATTTAACTGACCTTTTGTTGATTTGGCTTTCTTCTTAAATAGTTTGTGTTCCTTTTGTAGCAGCAAAAAAAAGAAGGCAAATATCAATATAAGCATTGATATATTTAAGCCACGTGCAGCGGAGAAATGCAAAGAGATACAGCGTAAGAGATACATAAAAAGATACAAAAGTATCTTGAAGCTTCTGCTACCCTTAGAAAATCATTCGAGTGCGCAATTTACTTTTAATTGTGAACAAAAGTCGGTTAAACGTTAAACAAATTGAAAGCTGAGCGAAGCTACAAATTGTATCTCCATGGTAATAATAGAATAAAACCGGATTCGCCAACAAAGGGGTGTGTCCGCAATGGCGGACATGGAACCACCACCACCACCATCAACGCTGGGAGCACTACCAGCACCAGCAGCACTACTTCCACTTTTCCATGGGATTTACGGGCTGTTTAAAACCTTCAGTTGGACTCATCATTTATTGACATTAATTGGTTGTGACATTTGCATTTGACTGATTGTTATAGTTGCCATTGTTAATACCTAACAAAACAGTTAAGGGGTTTGTTTGGCCAAGGGGCTCTAGAGGGCAGTGGGAGGGGTAGGGAGGGGGGAGAAACAAACATGACTTCATTATAGCCATAGTAATTCCTCATATATATTCCACTTATGAATAAATTATAATTGAGCTTTGCACCACTAAACGGTTTTTTAGGGTTTCACTCTGCGTGTTTTTCAGCCAACAGACCTCAGGCCATAACCCAGTGAGTGAGTGAGTGTGTCTGCGTGTGTGTGTGTGTGTGCTTGAGTGTGTGCGGTCTGTATTTGAAATCCTACTCCCGTATTTGGAAAATATTAAAAGGACTTTATATCAAAGTGGCCGACCGACAGTTTAGGACAAAAGCCTCACTTTTTATTACAGTACAGTAGATACTCATGAATGAAAGTCAGCATTCAATGCACAAACAATTGTTTTGAGCTGCGAACACTTGCAGTGATCTGCAGAATGTTTTTGTCTGCATTCATTTTCCTTCTTTTCTTCTATTTTCATTCAACAAACGAATGTCCTTTGTGTGCATTTTGTCCAGGTAACAACGAACGCTACAAAATTCTATCTTTTATAACGATATCTACTATTTTTTACTGACCAAGTTTGTCAAGGACACTTTGTTGGTCAGTACTATTAATCAGTTTTGTCTGTTGTGGTCAATATTGTGGCTATTTTAAGGGGCGGGGCTATTTCAAAGTGTAAATAAAAAAATAGAAACGCTGTCAATATTGCCAGCAAAGCAATTGAATTTATTGCCACTAATCAAATTATATAACAAACAAAGAACACACACAAAATCCACTTATAGCGACCCTTGTTGCCACTCGAGTCCAACCAGTTAATAAAATAAACATTTAAAATCATCAAATGGTCGCAGGGAGAAAAACGCGCGAGTTCGCTGACAGCCGCCGAATTCTGCGCAGAAGCACCCGCTGATTCAGTGAGGAGAAAGACGAAAGAGGAGCGGGGAAAGAGGTAAGAGCTGAGAGGTACTGCGGCACGGGCTGCTGTGTCTGTAGTCTTAACAACCCCAAACCAACTGCAGTCGAGTGTATAATGATGCGTATTGGATACGGCTACCTTATAAATATATAAAATTGACAGATGAAGGGAATACGCGTTCACCCTTTATGCATTCATATGGCATTTACGGCCATAGTATCTTGTATCTCGTCAGACGCCATTATTTGTCCGCAGTTACATTTGTATCTTTTGTGGTCTTTTGTCATGTTTACGATTTGGAAATTGATAAACATAACTGCTGCAGACATAACAATCAAACTATTTCTACAGTAGATTTAAGTATACATTATGCAGAAAGAATCCAAACAGAATAAGCCAGATTACTGTCAGAAAATATATCTTTGGTTATATGGAATAGACAAGGTCGAGAGCTAATAAAAAACAGTATCTTTACTGGTCTAAGCTAGTATTCAGACAGGATATTTAATTAAGCCTAATTAATTTATTAATAGATCTTAAAAGGAGACAAATCTTGATACATTTCCAATACTCATCATGAGTTTAGTTTTTAAATTCATGACCCATATTTTATTAATATGTGTTTATATTCTTATAATTAATTATTTATGAGCATATGTAAAATATTTAACATAATCAGAGCACAAACATCAAGCAGTGCCAAATTTCCCTCTTGGTGAAATTATCCAAGACACAAACCAAAGACACGCTGTGTTATAAAACTGTCTGCATAAGAACCAAGTGTACATCAAACTGTATTTTACATAATTCATTTAAATTCATTTGTTTATGATTAAAGACTATGCTGACCATGAGAACATAATCATTTTTTTACATAATCTATAGAGTCACTTTATTATTGAATTATTTCTTACCTTGAGGTGCAATTTCCGCATTATACGCGTCTCCTCCCAACGGTCTAGCTCATCCCATTCCTGTCGGAAACAAAATGGATATCAAATTACAGTTTTAGTAGGAGTTTTCCGCCAATTTATATAATCACTCACCTTTCCACGCTTGCGTAGTAGATAATAGCGGTACATAACGATGGTGACAGCCAGTATTAGCGCCAATCCGGTACCGGCAGCAGCGCCCAGTACCGCTGAGCTTACCATAACCATTTCTACAGCACAAAATTGTTTTCAAATCTATAAAAACAAAAAGAAAAAATAACAGATTTTAGCATGATTTTAGTTATTTACTTTGAAGTATTTATATATAATAAGTAAAGTAAGTAAAACAAATCAAAGTAGGGAACACTTGGGTACAATTTAAAATGTGGGTACATATTTAAATAATTTGTGTACACTTATGGTACAAAGTATATTATGCAACAGATGAGTACATTATTTAGTATTTTTGTGTTATTTTTTTGTGAATTAATTACTTAGATACAACTGTGTAAACTCCAATTGCCCATGACTTGAGGTTCTTACTCTATTTATGTTTATTTTTGAACAATAAAAAGTGAACAGACACGTCAGATAAATAGATTCTTTTGTCTATTAAATAAAATGTTTTATTTTCTGATTAAAACACATTACTTTATATTTATTTAATAGCACAAATTGTGCTAAAATAAATCGTCTGCGATTTCCCGATTCCCCTTGAGTATAGCAAATCGGGGATGTTTTTCACCAGACTCTTCTTCTTGTGGCGAATAGTTCAGGAAGTTGTAGGGAGTTGTCACTTCAAGGAACTCCTCAGCGTCCGATGTATCATCGATTTCTCCATCTTTGGCTTCTTGTTCAAAATCTTCTGGCCGCACATTTTCATCATAATCATCATCATCATTATCATGGTCTAGATTTTCTGCCGCATGGTGACCGTCATCTATTTCTATTTCTTCCTTATAATCAGGTGAATTTGGCGATACGAAATGGAAACTTCCCAAGCAAACGAGGAGAGTCAGAATTATTAATGCTCGCATTTCAACGTTCCAATTTAAACTGTTAAAGTTTGTTTCGAAGTAGTAAGAAATTTGTGTGTTTTGAGTTTGAAAACACAACTGGTTTTCAAGATCTACAGCAGGTAAAAAATAGAGTATGTTTTATCCATTCTGACATCAAAAGAACCAAAAAGGTTTTGGGTTAAAAATTGTTTTTATTTTAGCTTTCCGTTTGAATTTTTTTTTTTGCAAATGCTCAAAAGGGTTATTGAATAAAGCAAAATCGGTATAAACTTTGATTTGTTTTAACTATTTCGATTTAAGCTTTAGAAAATCCAATGTTTATAATCCTTTTATGCTTGTGTTTTATCGACATCTTCCTTATCATCTTCATCCTGTTCGACTTCCTCTTCCACAACCTCATCAGTATCGGCTCCCTCATCATTCTGTTGATCGCCTTCTTCGCCAGCTTCGCCACCTACAATCTCCTCCTCCCCGATTTCGTTATCGTTTTCAGCCTCGTCGTTTTGGTTTCCATCATCGGTTTCCACTTCCTCTCGGACTTCGTTCTCTGTGGCCGAAACGGTGGCAAGCAGCACCAAGCCAAGCAGTGCAAGCAGTAGAATTGGACGCATCTTTCTAGTGTAGATTTCTGTTCGATTTCTGGACAACTGATATCGAGTACACTGTCTTACATGTCTTTATATGGCAAAATCCATTGTGTTTGTTTGCATAACGCCAGATGTCAGCTTCAGTTCGAATTGCTAATAAAATTAGCCAATGGGTAAATATTTGGCACCTTAAACTCAGCTTTTATTATTATTTTAATTTCTTGTTTTTGTGTTTTTGGTTATTTGGTGGGGTTAATAAATGCGATTCGTATTATTTCTAGGAACTTGCTTTAGTTTGTACAGTTGTTGGTTGGTTTATTCGAATCTGATAAAAATATTTGTATTAGAAACTAAGGCATTGAATCTCCCAAGTTCTAGCCTTGATTAAAACCATGAACTGTTATTTTACCCAGTTGTAAATGACAAATAAAATACTCGATTCTAGTTATTCAGACAGCTAGCATTCAGTTGCAGTGATGCATATCCTGTAATTTACTCCAAGTCGTAGAATTTGAAATAAACTTTAATATTTCCAAAGAAATTTGAGCTTAAATTTCAACTGAACAACTGTGCGAACTCTGTAATTATTTGAAAACCCAGCAATTTGTAATTTGTGGTTCATTATTCCATCCCATACCGGATGCCCCCCTATACCACTCAGCCCAGCATGTGGTTTCAAACCAATGGTCGACACACATACAATCACATTTGAGCATTGCGCACAAAGTCCACGGGTAGAGTAACTATCTGCCTGAACTAAGGGGTCTGTTTCTGTACCAGCTACAGTCTGTCCGTATTTTATTGAATTATAAAGACTTAATGTTCAATAATAAATAAATTTGTACGTTGTGTTGTATATAATATTAAAAAATGTAACAAAAATATGCATAGAGGAGGCATATGAAAGACCAAGCAAATTCTAGAAAGATCCAAAGGCAACAAAGCACGAAATAAACTAGAAGAATATTTACTCATACAAGCACAACAATAGCATTTCGTTAAGTACTCTCGCTCTCGCTCTCACTCTCACTAGTTTAACTGCTTTCAAACGAAATTCTAGCGCCTGCTGTTAACTCTCTGCTTGGTAATTGGCTTTTGCTGGTTGTATGTATGTACGTGTGAGGTGTTTGATCTGCAGATGTATTCTCACTCTCACTATGTTAACAGTCCTCAAACGAAATTCTGCCCCTGGTGCTGTAAGCTCTCTTGTTTTGATTGCTTGGCTACTGCCTTTTGCTGGTTGCATGTATGTATGTGTGATGTGTTTGATCTGCAGATGTATTCTCACTCTCACTATGTTAACAGTCCTCAAACGAAATTCTGCCCCTGGAGCTGTAAGCTCTCTTGTTTTGATTGCTTGGCTACTGCCTTTTGCTGGCTGCATGCATGTATGTGTGATGTGTTTGATCTGCAGATGTATTCTCACTCTCATTATGTTAACTGTCTTCAAACGAAACTCTACTGCTTGCGCCTGTAAACTCTCTAGTTATGGCTGCTGTGCAAGCAAAAGCTGACTTTAAATTAAATAATGCTGCTTGCTAAACTAGCTTACAAAATAGCTAAGCTGCCAACACTGATTGACACAACATTTAAACCATTGTTTGATTAGTCTGATGTCTAAGCTCTAAGCAGAATTTATAATATACTTTTGAGTGATTAAAAAAATACA
The DNA here is from genome assembly GCA_018903735.1 of Drosophila cardini. Classification (NCBI taxonomy): domain Eukaryota; kingdom Metazoa; phylum Arthropoda; class Insecta; order Diptera; family Drosophilidae; genus Drosophila; species Drosophila cardini. Next base: position 9,534,284 of record JAEIGM010000004.1, on the reverse strand, counting down.
CCAGTACAGACCTTGCTTTGAAAGTTTCAACTAAGTTTAAATAAAAATAGAACAGCTAACAATTCCATTGTCTGCTTTCGGGCGGGTTTGCAGCTAAAAGCTTAAATGATTGAAAGTATCTTCATTGAAATCAATTGAATTTGCAGTCGTATTTCTATCACTTTGTCGCTTTTGTTATTCCAGCAAAAGAAATGACAGAATTGATTGCAATTTCTGATGGAGATGGACAAGAGCAGAGTATTAACTTGCAGGCATAATTAAAAATGAAAATCATTTGTGAACAAAATTAATTGATTTCCCAGCAAGAAATCACTAATCTTTTATGGGAATAAAGAGAATAAATCCTTTATTGCTTAGAAATCACGAAAGCATTATTTAAAAAGCAAATAGCATAGTAAAATTTAAGTTATGAAAGCTTAACACTAAAAACATTTTTTATTTGCTATTATTTCTGGCTAAGAGCAGTTTAAACTTGTATGCACTTTAAAAAGTTAACCATTCTTTTTTATTGCTAAACCTCAGCTTAAAGAGCTCAGCCATAATAGTAGAAATTTTAAATACATAAAAGATTTTTACTGTTATGTAGATTTAATCTACTTCGTAGTATTTATCTACCCCTTTAGCAATACAGCAGAATTTTTAATCCGCTTTGTAGAGTAGTGTGGACAAAAAGCTGTTGCTTTAATTACGTTTAGTAAAAAATACATATATATATTTTTATTTTAAAAATAATAAATGGTATTAAATTAAATTCTAAGCATTAAATATTTTTTAACACACATATACATGATTTTTCATGCACAAACGTGAATAAGCTGATTAAAATCAGCAACATAGTTTTGAATTACACACAAACATATTCAAAGGAGACTTGAGAATATGTTTCAAAGTCGGTTTATATTAAGTTGATATATCGTTTGGCAGCTTACAGGCACTTTATTTGTATTACCAGCCTTGACACGGAGCTTACAACTCTATTAGGTCGACTATCTCTCATTTCAATCAACGTCGCATGGAAACGGGCGAATGGGCGAATGCGCAACGGGGCGTATGAATTGTTGACTGCGGCCCAAAACCCTAAAAATAACACACACAGGGGGTAGCCACAGTGCCTGGCAGGGGGGCAGTCGATGGAGAGAGGAGGGTGGGAAGAGGAGAGAGTAGGGAGCACATTGTTATGGTTATTTTATTTATTTTTTTTTGTTAGTCTGTTTAATGAATCAACAAGTGTAATGGCGTTCTGGTCTCCCGTTGATATTTCCCAAAGGGTTCATGTTTCTAGCGAAGCGAAACGTCTGCAACGCCATCATCATTCGTCTTAGAGCTGCTTTACTGTAGCGCATTTGCATGATTCGCATTTGCATAAATTTCATTTAAAAGCACGAATTCGTGCATAGAACATGAGCATAAAAAGAGAGAGAGAGAGAGAGCGAGAGAGGGAGAGCTAGAAAGAATGATAGAGAAATAGACTGAGACAGAGAGGGAGACAGTGGGAGAGACATCGAGAGAAAGGGATGGACAGACAAATAGATTTATTTTAGAGGCTGTTCCCTAGTTAGCAGCCCAGTTTAGATTCAAGTTTAAGTTCGAGTTTTGGCCCTAACTTGTTGGCCATCAAACTTTAGATAACAATAAAGCAGATTCGACCAGAGTGCGAGAGTTGAAGTATTAACAACTTTTCGCTTTCTGGGGCTTTCAGTGAATTAACATTTTGATTGGATTTTCCAATATTGCGCCATATGGCTGCAAAAGGTTTCGGCGGTTGGAGAGTGGGGGACGTGAGGCCGTCAGGGCGTGTCATGCCCACAGCTCGCTGTGCTTTTTGGCCCATTGTTTACGCTCTTCATGGTGAAGCATTAACAAATTGTCCGATTAGATAAACAATTTTACTGTTTATGCAACTCGGGCATTGCTCTGCACTTGATTAAAGTTCTCCAAATCTTTGACAAAAAAGGGTTTTTTTTATTAATCCACATACCAGTTGGTAAAATCTATAGTTTACCATTAAACCAATTTAGACAACGTTGCTAATAACAGCAGCATTCACATCAGCATCAAGTCCGGCATTAACTGCAGTATCTGCGCCAGTATCGACAGCAGCATCCACAGCTACCTCAGATCCTACAGAGGGTGCGACATCGACAGCTGCCTCAACTTCGGGCTTTGGCAATGCGGGTGCCTCAACAGTGGCTTCCTTGGTCACTGTAGTCTCGGCCTGAACAGGTCTGAAGCGTCTGAAACGTCTGGGTGACCTTCCTGGGATCATCCTTGGACGCCAGTATGGACCACCCATGTCACGCCAGCTTCTGGGTCCCCAGTAGGCAGAAGGGTTGTTCCAGCCAGGGTTATACCAATCACGAGGGCCGTATTGTGGTCCCCAAAACTGGGAGCCAACATATGCAGGTGCCTGGGGTACAACAACTTCGGGATTCTCAGCCAAAACCAAAGGTGAGGCAATAGCCGGTTGTACGGCCAACTTGATCAAAGGTGCAGCGCGTACAAATTTACGTACTGCCACCTCGGGTGCCTCGTCGGCTAGGACGAGAGTCGCCAAACCAATAAATGCCATTAAAATAACCAGCGCATATTAATTATGAATTCTGTCTTCAACTGATTTCCATTCGCAGTTAAAGCCACCTTTTTATTGCCAAAAAAAGGCATGAAAGTGGAACTTGCCATAAATTTGCTAAATATTTATTTAACTTATTTCGTTACTTGACTTGTTTAACGTCAAAGTCGACTTCTCCTCCACCCCATAAAGTAACCAAATTGTTTGATTAGCTTGAGGAAAGTTAATAAAGATTTTGATGGGTCGCGTCATTAGGACACGGGTTGAGCACATAATAAACCAATACAAAATGTGTTCCATTGTCTGTATTTGGCACAAAAACAAATACTTTGGCTAAGAAACATTGTTGGTAAAAGCTGTGCAAATAAATATTCGCATTTTAATTACTTTGAATTGTGAATCCTAAACTAAAGACAGAAATAAACCTGTGTTAATATTCCATTGACTTCTTGTTGACTTCTTTAGTGCTTAAATAATATTTATTTTCTAACTTTATTTCTATTATTTTGTCAACTTAAAATGTTACCTTTGGCATGCCAAATTGTAGTTTTGACTATAAAAGTTTATTGTATGTTAAGATCTCATTATTCTTCAACTCCTCAGTCGAGATTAACAATATTGCGTATACGCACCGAATCAGTGCCCAAAGTAAAAGCAACAAAAGTACAAGATAAATTGTCAAGTAAGCAAAAATTAATTAACTATGTTGTGTCCAACTGTTTGTGTGTGAGTTCACTGTACAGTAATAATTGCCTATTGACGTCATCGTCGCCCTTTCCACAGCATAACATAATAATAGCAATAATCGTGCATAGGCGTAAAATTCCGTAACGAATTTCCCCAAAAAAAAGAAAATTAACTACTTAGTCTCTGTCGGAGTTGTCATTCGAGTGTGATAAGCCTACATTTCAATCCTTGGCTATCTTATCAGTTATTCCAATTTCAATTCAAACACATACGTTGTATTTGTAGACATATAAATAGATAGCTTTGTTTGTATATAAAAACGAACGCACGGGGAAATGCAGCCCACACAAGTAGTGTATACTGTACAGTGTGCACACACACACACACACACACCCACGACCAGAAATCTTTGGCTGTGTAGAGCCAATAAAACTAGCCACTTTACATCTACGTGGAGTGGCCAATGTCCTCTTGTTACTGCGTTTTGCCTGCCTGCCTGCCTGCTGGCCAAGGACAAGACGCAGTTTTAATAACCTCAACAGTGGATGACAAGCAAGCCAAATGGAACTTAATGGCATAAGGTAGCAAGTAAACAGGCTAAAAGTAAATATTTTTGTATTCAACAGTCGAGATTTCCTTTGTTTCCCTAGTGTCAAATCAATTCATTAGCTAAGTAGTTAAGTAGCTTTTCATTAAAAACACTTCAATTTAAAATAGCTGAAATACAGCTCGAAATCTTACCTGTACAGTAATTTCTTTAATTTATTATTTTTTAAAACACTTTTTAATTATTTTCAATAAATTTGCTTTTAATTTCACTTGTGTTCATCTAAAATTCTGATTTTCCACGGCACTTTAATTTTCCATCTGTAAACTAATTTATTTATATTTTTAGAAAACTTGCAACAAGTGTTTAAAGTATTATTGAGAACAAAGAACGCGCCGCATGCCACAGCAGGTAAGTACAACCGCTTGCCACAACGACAGGATAAGCAATGCTAGACTCTGGATACACCAAATAGTTAACGCTACCATATGTTAGCAATTCTGTCGCCGGCGCATCAAGTGTTCGGCTTTTTGAATCGTGTTTTCGTGTTCGTATTCGTGTTTTGATGCCAGAAAAGCTTCCTGTGCTGCGGCAGGAGCTTTTGCCTTTGGCTGTTATCAGCGCGAGATTACGTATACGCATACATATAGATGCATTGTGCTGATAATAACAATGCTGGACAGCAAGCTCAACAGTCTTAGCGGCAAAACAACTTGTGGAGGAGTGAGGAGGGGATAGCACGGGAGGTGAGTGAAAGTGGATTGACGTTCAACCCAAGAGTCTTTTCATTGTTTTTCTTGTTTTCTTGCTTGCTTTCTTTGTAGCAGCCTTCAATTTGCAGCTGACACCAGATAGCATCAAATAGAAACTTTATTTTATGCCGGCTTAGATGTCCTGTCTATCCCCTCCGTACCTCCCTCCCTCCCTCCGTCCGTTCGTACCTTCGCGGATTTGTGTAACCTGTTGCAGGACAAAAGCTGCTGTCATTTGCACATTGTCTACAGTTTGTCACACCCATTTCGCTTACTTTGTGTGCTCAAAATCATTCATACGCACTGTTGTACACTGTATAATTAATTGAAATTACTGATTTCTTGAAGTAATTCTTTATTTAACATTAAATGCTTAATTGAGCCAACTAACAACTGCAAAAGTTTCCACATTTAAGGCACATTCGAAATGTATGTTTGCAATAATTCAATTAAACGCTTCAAAATAAGCAAAATTCTGTTTTAATCAAGACAAAAAAAAAGGAATTAAACAGTCGCAAAGGTTTAAAATTAAATAATCTTAATGGGATTTCTAGATAACTTAAACAAATCAATAGTAATATAAATACTGGGAACGAGACAAAGTCAGGTGTACACTAAGGTCTACAAACTATAATTAATAATTGTTACAAGGCTTATAAAACATGTATTAACTTAAGACTGAATCAAGCATGAATTTGTGTGGATTTACAGCTAGTTACTTATTAACTGATGACTACAAAACAGCTTAAAATGTACATTTAGCAGGAATATAACATTAACACTAAATTAGGGCCGAACTTTAACACATTAACTAGCATTTATGGCTGTCTTCCGAATCGGTTGTCTTATAAATTAATTTATATATTTAAGTTTATTTGATTTTATTTTGAGCATTAAGTTGAGTTTAACTAATGATGCCGCGATTGAACGCGCTTTGGCTTCTGTGACGTCGGCCAGTCCAAATTGCTCAGCGATGGCAGAACATTCTCAGTATTTTTATTATTAACATTAACATTATTATTATTATTATTATTATTACCGTTATTATTGTTGTTTGTGCTGTTACTGCTGCTGCTGCTGCTGCTGTTAAGTTTACTGCTGTGGTTGATATGATTGTTATTGAGCAACGCTGGCGTCTGCAGACTGTAATCATGGGTGAGCATTATGGGCTGCAAGTTACTGAAGTTGACAGCTGGCACCAGGGACGGGCAGGTGGCTGGATTCGCATAACTCAGACGTCCTGCGAGATTTACGTTGGTGGGTTGAGTGACCAAATTCAAAACTGTTGATGGCACATTTAAATTTGGACCATTTGCGGTTCTGCAAAGGAATTGGCATTAATACAAGGCAAAATCAAAGTCAGTGCAAAGGTGAAAAGTAGCCAATATTAACGTGAAGTAGAACTACTCAAAAGCTATATGAAAATAAATATATAGTTTATATAGTATATATTCGATCTGTTTGCTGATGCTTAGGGAAATTTGTTAAGGTGATAAGTGTAAGTATGTGATAAAGATTTAATGGAGCTTGAGGAGCAGACCTTTGTGGCACTTTTTGGCCCTTAGAGCAACTATTTTTTGGCTATGTCGCCTTTGCTCAGCTTAACTCTCATATTGACTGTCACTAGAGGCAGCTTAGTGCTACGGGGAGAACAATGAAGGCGGTTATTGACAGGTATGGCTTATATACAAGAATATATAGTAGCTTATGATCAATTAGCAGACATTTATAAAAGTTCTTCTTCTGCTGCTGCTTAGCTCACCTCTGCTGTGTTATGGTAAACACTGATTTGCTGACAATTCGCTTGCCCGTGTGCCAAATCCGGCCAATATACTTGATGCGTTCGATGGCTATAATGGCCAAGGCGACAGTTCTATACAAAAAGAAAGGAGAAATTCAGTTAGTTGCAGTTTAAAGACATAACTCATTCACTTACTTGAACAACTTCTTTTTGGTAAGACGCGGCGGCGTTAACTTCGTTGCTGAACCGCCTGCGAGTGTCTGCAACGCCAGTTGCTCACTGGCCTGGTAGCCCTCCAGCGTGAGCTTCAGGTAACGCTTCTGATACACCAAAGCCTTGCGATGACTCTCCACGCGCAGATAGCGACCTAGTAGCTGTCGGCAACGCTCCTCCAGTTCCCCAACATTGGCGTTTCCAGTACTGCCATTGCCATTGGTCAGTTCCTCGCACTTCTTCTGCAGCGCTATGCGCTCTCCCACCAGATACTGCACGGTTTCAGCCATTTGACGATTCTCTTGAGTGTTCTCCGCCAGCAGCGTATTGATCTCCTTCATTTTCTGCAAAAACTGTTCGGGAACTGTGTCGTCTGTGCTGTGAGCCAAGCGATCGTTGGCCTGGGCTAAGGCATCCGCCAACTTCGATTCCCGTTGTGACGCACGAGTCAGGTCGAATCGCAATTGATTGATCTTTTGCTCTAGACTCTCCCGCGTGGACTCGGCGGTAAGTAGCTTGGACTTTAATTCGTGTATCTCCGCCTGCAACTTGGCCTGTTCCTGATGCTGGCGAGATCGTGTCGTAGCACGTCGAGTCTCCGTCTCCTGTAAAGTCACCATTCGCGTCTCCAGACTCTCGATTTCGTTGGCCTGTAAAGTGAGACGTTCATTGAAGTGCTCGAGCTCTAGTTCGGCTGACTCCTTGTCACGTGCTAGCTTCTCCATCTCTTGCTTAAGTCGCTCACAGTACGCAATGCGTTCCTGCAGCTCCTTCTCGTAGCGTTGTCGCTCCCGTTCGCTATTCCGCTGGGCATCCGCCGATCTCTCCCGTTCTCGCTCGTTCTGAGCAGTCAATAGCTTCAGTTCGCTGCGTAGTCTTTCACACAGCTCCGATTCGAAGTCAGCTCGCGGAGATTTTCTTGGCGATTCAGTGGGTGACTTAAGCATTAAACTATTTCGTCTGCTCTCGGCACGTTGGATTGCAGTTAGCTGCGTTTGCAGACGCTCGCAACGTTCGCGTTCCATGTCCAGTTGTTTGTGCAGCTCATCCTCTGCTTCGAGCACGGCTTCCAGACGCTTACGCATTGCCTCGATGATCAGCACGTCCTGCTCTTGGATGTCTTGTGAGTGCTGCTTCTCGCCGAGCAGTTCCTTGCTCAGTGATTCACTTTGTTCCCGCTCCACAACCAGCTGTGCACGCAGTGCTTCTAGTTGATTCAGTAGCTCACGTTCACCCGTAAAGTTCTCATCATCGGTGCCGTGACCATTTCCACTAGTATTTCCATTACCATTGCCTGGTTCTGCATCCGTTTGCACTTCCTTTTGATGCAATCTCTTGTCCAAATTGTTCTCCTCTTCGCTCTCAATAGCTCGTAGTATGTTGGAGTCCAGTTGGGCGGAGTAGTTCAGCTCCTTTTCCACCTGTTGTGCAATTTCATCAACGGAATACTGCTTAGAGCTGTGTTCCCCATTCTTTAAACGCTCCAGCTCCTGTTCCAAGGCATTCAATTGCCGCTGCAGCTCCTCTGTTTGCTCCTGGTTGGTCTGTAGTCGTGCTGCCAATTCCTTGTTCCGCTCAGCTTTGGACTTGATATCGGCATTGAGTGCTTCGACTTCTCGTTTGCGAGCTGCTGCCGTATCCAGATGCAGTTGCTCGCACTGTGCATGCGCTGCACTAATGCAGTTGAGCTCTCGTCGGAGCGTGTCCCGCTCGGCTGCCTCCAGGGCCGCGGTCTCTAGTAGCCTGCTCTCTAGCGATTCAATGCGCAGTCGATACTTTTGTTCACTTTCCTCGTGGTTCTGCAGTTGCTTCTGCATTCGCTGCAGCTGTTCCTTTTCACGTGCCAATTGCTTCTGCAGCTGGAGAAGATTCTCCTCCAGTTCGCTCGTTTGCTGCTGCTTTTCAAGCTCAAGTGCGTTAAGTTTCTGCTTCAACTGCTGCAGTTCTGGGGAAGCAAGAGGTTTGGGTAGCTCTGGTGTAGGCATATACAGCCCAGGAGTCTTAAGCTTGGAGTCCTCGGTCAAATTCGAGAAATTTATCTGTCGTGGTACTAAACCAGGTGTGAGACCATCACTGCTCTGTGCAGTCACGCCCAGCGCATTGGGATCCTGGAAATAATGCGGATGCTCGAAGGTATTGACAGGATGAGCCACTACAAAGCCACTCAAGTCATCCGTGCGTTTGTACGTGAGATTTGCGACAGCTTCCTTGGAGGTTTCCTGTAGAGAGTTAAACGAAAGCTTTAGAAATCACACCCTTAAACAGACCTTAACAATTCAAGCCTCACCATTGTTTGATACAGGAAACCACCCTCAGCCTCGGGCAGCTGCAGCGGTGCATTCAGACTACGCATTGCCGCTCGTCGATCCACATCCGGTTCAGGGAATTCGGTAATCGAGCCAATATCGCTGAGTGTTCGCCCACTGTGCTTAGCACTGGCATCCTGCACTCTACCGCCAGCTAGCACAGGTGACGATGCCTGACTGGCATCCTTAAGTGCCTGCAATTCACGCTCCCTTGCCTCCAGCTGCTGCTGCAGCAAATCAATCTCATCATTCTTATCCGCGAGCATTGTGTCCATGAGATCGGGTAGCGACAGGCGATTCACCATCTCCGTACGCATCATTTCGCGGAGCTTTTGCAGCTCATTGTTCTTCTGCTGCACTTCCGCTTCCAGGCGATCCACTAGACTGCGATCTGGTTGACTACGTGCAGCGAGTTCGGCCTCAAGACGAACGATTTCATCCTTGCTGCGCTGCATCTGCTGTTGCGTGGTGGCCATTTGCTTGTCCCGTGCCGACAGTTGCTCGCTAAGATCACGCACCTCGCTCTGCAGCTCATGGACACGTATGTTTAGATCAGAGGTACCAACACGATGTAGTTCCTCCGCCCGTTGACGCTGCTCCTCAAGGCGCTTTTGCAGCGATGAAATGCGCTGTGTTTGCTCATCAATCCGTCCCTGCAACGAGTCTCGCTCGTGCTGCAATTCCTGCAATTTAAATGCAAAAATGAGATATATGAACTCCATTAGTTTAGCTCTTTTATAGCTATTAAAGTCAATGACCGCAATTGTATCTGCAACTGAATTTGCATGCGCTTGGAAGTCCACTCGACTTCCCACTCCCCCCACTACTCTCCACACACCGCTCTTTCCTCTTTTCCCCCTTCCACACACCAACCCTTTGCTGTCTTCAATTTAAGTAAATTGAACCCATTCAAATGATGAACTGTGTATCCAGAACACACTCCAGTGTACTGCACTTGTATCTGTATCTGTATCTTATGCGGGCACAATAGCCCGCCTACATGTCTCGCCATGCCCCCTCGTCAGCTATCGTGTGTCAGAATAACAAAGAAATTAATTCAAGCACACGCTGTTAAATAAGTTCTTATACATCATAGTCTTTCAATTAGATACTTTTGCATCTTCTGTAAACAAATTGTTATGTGCAACATAAAGTGTGGCACATTATGGCTGATTGAAGCAGGTAGAGATAGCTCAAAGAGGCGTCAGCTGAAGCAGGTGCCCCAGGGAGGTGTCGACAGACTTATTCCTAAACATCTTGTCATCTTTTAGTAGCACAAACCGGGAAATGCGACTCTATTTTCTGCAGTTCAGCTTGTGCCATTTCCCATTTTCCGCATTTATGATCTATTTAAAACCATTCAAGATTTTTTCAGGCCCAAGGTAACGGAAAAACGCTGCAATTTGTCTCTGTTCTTTAACGGCCTTGTCACAACAATATAATATATATAATAAACATCAATTGTTTAATTTGTGAATCATTTCTCTACAAAGTTACTCAAATTCCACTTTTAAAACTCACTTGAATTGGCGCCATTATAAAGTTTGAAGCGCTTTAACATTTCATTTTGGGCACTCTCAATTACAGTTTATTAAACAATCTAAATTAAATATTTTGATTTGCATTTGTATTTGTGTTTTAAGTGGAGCAACACACACGCTCTTCCATGTCCGTTGCGGGAGACCAACAAGAGACAACTGAGCGCTGAGTAAAATTTCATTTGCTTTTGTACACAAGAGTCTACAGATCACACAGTGCTACTAAAACTGTAAGCAAAGCAGTGCGTACTAAAATTGTGGCGTGTGAGCAAAGCTCCTAAACTGCAGCAGACAAGAAAGTGGTACAAAATTGAATTGAAATGAACACTTATGAGACTTTGTGGATATATGAAATGTCAGCTAATAGCAATTTATAAGCATTTTTAAATTAATAAAGTTTAATACACATTCTAAATTATTGTAATCAGAAAATAAGTACTCTGCTCAACCCCTACTTAATTTTTTTTTTAAGTTTTCATAAAAACATCTGTGTTCCTGAATAAATTAACATACAATTTGAATAAATTCAATAAAGCAGTGTTTAGCGAAGACAACAAACATGTTCTTAGCTAATTCACCACGAAAAGCACTTTCTCGTTTGTATTTATGTGTAATACTCACCACACAGGCTGTGCGCATTTGCGTGACTTGCATTTCCAGATCTCGTACACGTTTGATGGCCGCCTCCTCCACCCGCGTGTGCCTATCCAGCTTCTCGGCCACCCGCTGGACGCCCTCCACTGTTAACGACGCATGGGCGGGAGAACCCTCGGCGGTAGCCGTTGGTTGCTTGCTGCCCGCATGCACAGAGACATCCTCGGTAGCACTCAGACTGCAGGAATTAGAGGTGGTATTTGAGTTATGCAGCGACTCCAGAGTTTTAGTCTTCTGATCCAGTGTGTGCTCGATGCCACGCAGTTGCTCGGCCACCTGGTTAAGCACCATGCTCTGCTCAGCCGATGGTAGTCCCTGTTGAAGCTTTTCCTCCAACTGACGTATTCTCGCCTTGTATCCCTCACTGATGTCTGTCTTCAGGCTGTGCACTTCCTGCTGCAGGGCATCCTGCGAGCGCATTTGCAATTTAACATACTCCTCGAGCTGCTTGGATTTCTCCTCCATGACCTGCTCATTGAGGGCTTTTGTCTGGACCTGTGTCTCCAGATCCGAGATAATCTCACGTAGCACAAAGATCTTGTCTATCGACGCCTTCAGCTCCACCTCAAACTTGTCCCGCTTTATTTCGGACTCACTCAACTGTTGATTCACCTCACGCAGTTGCGTCTCCAGCTGGGCATACTGTGAAGAGAGCACAAATTGGTTAGATATCGGGTAGATTAAAGATCGGGTAGTTATATGTATAGTGACTAAAGTGTGGGTATTGTGGGCGTGTCTTATGTTAGTGACAACTTACATGCTTCTCCTTTAAAACCCTCAACTTTAGTGATTTTTTGTTGGTGCAAGTTCAAATTTCGGGTGCAAATTTTGGAAAAGATTTAAGATTTAATCGGTGCATGCAAAGAGTTGGGGTTAGATTAATAATTAGTATAGGTATTAGTACAACATAAGTATGCCAATTAAGTGTATCTGTGTGTGTGTGTGTGTTTGGAATAATTTTGAATGGCTCCCTCGCCACTCGAAATCTTGTAGCTATAAATACGTCTGCACATGCTTACGAAATCTTTGTTCTCGACTATATAAGATACATATGTATATATATAAATACATATTCTTATATATACAAGTGAGTTCATATCGTGCTGCCCTTGAATTTATACATCAAATCGAAGGGGCTCATATATATATATATTTTGGGTGGAATTTTGGATTTGTATGATGACCCAACAGGTGCTGTTTTATAGTTAATAGTGTTGTGTTTGTGTTTACTCAATAATTGTTAGTGTAGGACAGGTGTAAATGTGCCAAATAACCTACTTAAACCCAAGACAAATCATACTTATCAGCTAATAGCTCAGAGATAGAAAGAAACCAAACCAAAAACAAGAAACCAAACGAAACCAAATCAAATCAAATCAAACGAAACAAAATCGAATTGAAATCATATGCGATTCCAAAGCATAAACAGAGATTCATAGTTCCATAGACCAAACTGGATGTGGGACTCACCTCCTCGGAGGCATTGGCAAAGGAGCTGCGTTCTTTTTCCTTTTCCCGCAGCAGCAGTTTTAGCTGCTCAATCTCACGCTGGAATTCCTCGCGTTCCAGTTCACGCTCAGCAGCCTGATCCTCCAGGAACAGACGCGTTGCCTTTAACTGTTTGTCCGCGGTGTCAATCTATTATTTATGTTGGTAGCAATATTAGCAATAACCTAGTCGCTCATTTGGCTTACAGCTAAACGCGTTTAGCGGACAGTTAACATGCCTAGTGCACATTGCTTGGAAAGGAGATAAAAGGAGTCTTGAAACGCAACTCACCTGAGACTGCAAATCCTCGCGATCCTTCTTCCCACACTCGACCACTTTATCGCCCTCGCGACAAAAGTCCTCAATCATTTGGAGCAGTACAACTGTAGCATTACCCTGATCCTGAGACTGTTGCTTCGTTGGTGACGTCAGCAAGTGACGAGCTCTCTCCTGCAGTTGCACAAAGCTCGCCGATGATTGGTCCAACGTTTGGGGATTCTTCATGTCTCCCAGGCCATAGCCCTCGGCATAGTCCGTGTGATTCAGTGAGTTGAGCTGCGATAGCTGATCTCGCAGTGCTTGCAACTCTTGTCCCAACTCCGCATTACGATCGATGGTGTGACTCAATTGTTGCTGCAGATTCTGGCGATCTGTTTCCGATTTGATGAGACGATTCTTGAGCTCAACCAGCTGGAAGCTCAGCTCGGAGGCATTGCCCGCATGCTGCTGCAGATCAATAGGCAGAGAACTGTGTGTCTTGGTCGGTGGTGGTCCCTGGTTGGTCTTCCTCTGGTTTGCCTCGCCGAGATGCTGATCATTTAGGGAATTTGTACGCAGCAATTTGTTCAGCAGCTGCTGCTGAGCCAGTGGCAAAATTGCTGTGGTCTTTAGGCCATCCTCAGCTTCACAGCACAGTTCATGCTCCTGCTTCTCTGGCTCATCCACAGCGTCTCCAGCATCGTTGGCCTGATGCCTATCCAGATCCTCGGAGAGCTGTAGCAAATAAGTAGCCTCTGACTTCAAACGCTCGAGGCAATCGCCCAAATCAAAGTCATCGTTGGTATCCTCGGAGCTCTTATTGTCGATGAACTGCACCAGACTGGGATCCTCGACAACTTCCAACAAACTGTGCACATCGGGCACAAGTCGCAGTTGTTTGCTATTATTAAATGAAGCCTGCAGCATGGAACTACTCAGTGTCTGCTCCAAATCCTCGCCAGCATCCTGACTGCGACTCTGAGCCAATATACGTTGCACTTCCTCAGAGAGCGTGGCATTCAGATCGTCCTCACAGTTGGCCACACACTTGGCCAAGCGGCAGAGAACACTGCGAAAACTCCGTGACAATTCACGCAATCCATCGCGTTCGTTGATTATATTCTCCAAGTCACGGGAGGAATCGAAGGTCAAGTGCCGCTTGGTCTTGCGGCTCAGTTGTTTTTCGTATTCCAGCTTCATCCGTGACATCTATGGAGGAGATATTTAAGTTATTACAGGGTATATATGGGTTGAGTAGACTTACCTCATCAGCATGTTTAATATTCAGTTGTGTGATCTCCAATTGACTTTTTGCTGTAAACTTTTCACGCAACAGGATTAGCTCCTTAGGCCAGTACTGATCATCCACGGGACTCTCCGATAATAAATTCTATAAAAACCAAAAGTTAAAAAGATTTTTAGAAATGCAACGAAACTTGCACATAAACAAAGTTTCTAACAAAGTTTATCCGACAAGATTTGTTCGGAGATTCCATGAAATGGCCAAAGAATCCAGTCAACCCTTTCTATGTTTTTGGTAGCAACTTTCCAACACACTGCCTATAAATATTTATTGTTTATCGCCCACATTTAGGAGCAATATTTATATTTACATGATTTTGAACTTTTGCGTTGCACATTTTTCCAGCTTTTCCACTGCTCTGACATCTGCTTTGACACGACTGCATGGAGGAAATCATCTCTGTTTTCCTCCCTTTTGATTTGTTTATAAAAACAAAAATACCAACACCAAAAAAAACAAGGGAAGGGGGGGAGGAATCATCATTGCAGCTGTCAATGTGGCGAGTGTGGCACATAAATCTTAATGAACGTGCCACACACTCAAAAAGGGGGGACAGATCGGGGGAAAAGGGTGTAAAAGTGCAAACAATTGCATCGGGAAACCGAATTATTTAATTGAAATTATATGAAACAGAGCTAAAATGCCAAAGTACTTGATGTCTTATCTGCGATTCTCTCCCCGGGGTCGTGCTCTTTTCATTTTTTGCTGATTAACATTTTCCTTACCATCATTTTCTCTCAAAGATGTTTATTCGTATAGATTTAATCTTTAATTTATATTTGCGCTGAAACAAAGAGATGAGTAATTGAGAGAAAGAAAGCAAGGGAAGAGAGAGCACAGAGAGATGCGCTCAGCTGCATTAACAGTTGCAGTTGCAGTGTTGCCAGTTTTCATAGCTAGATTGCTAGATTGATTGCAAGTAGCTTAAATTTGTCTATTTTGTGAGGCTATTACTTGTATATTATTTTATAAATTTCCAGATTAAATTTTCAAAATTAATTACATCATTTTTGTAAGCTATTAGTGCAAGATAAGACAGTTTCTTAAATAAATCTTTGGGGACAGTTTATTACAAATTAAGTTAATGACAATATTCCGCCGCTTTAAAGACTTTAACTCAAACAGCTACATTTCTAACTCCAAACATTTTATAAATTATTCTGTTTTGCAGCTAGTAAATTACCCAATCTGGCTATAAATGAGCTAAACTGCCAGCACTGCTAGTATGATAAACATGTCGACTTTACCGCGTTGCAAGTAAAAGAAAATTTTTATTTTCGTCACATTTGCATTTCGCATATTGCATTTTTTGCGTATAACGGATTGCATAATGCACATGGCAGATCTAAGAAGTTTATATTTTTAGGAAAGTATCTTAGAAATGGGGTACGTCTGAATTAGGTTTATGGCAACAATGTTTAATTCAAATAAACATACTTCTAGCCATTATTTCTCAGAAATGTAGCATAACTTTATATTCATTAGAGCTTTAAGAGCTTAAATTCAATACAATTTAGCTTTTTTATGGCTTGAGTTTTAAGAAGAAATCATACGGTAATATAGATTAATTCATAAAATGTGTCTCTTTAGTAAATTCCCCTCCTAGAATGGTATACCAGCTCGTAATTCAAAGAAACTGAGAGTAAAAATGTCCACAAATGTGAAAACTGATATCAGTACCGCTCCGCTATAGCATCCCGATGCAGCTCGTGAGTGCACAAGACCAGAAACTCCAAGTGAAGTGAAGTCATTGAAGTGACGTATTATAAATAGACCCAGTTTCCAAAATAGGCCTCAACAGAAAACAGAATTTTGCGCCTTGCACAAAAATAACATCAGAAGATGTTTTGGTTGAACTGACAGAGAAATAGTGTTTATGGTTTTTGAAAAAAGGGCAACGACTTTTCTAGTTTTGGAATTGATTTTGGAGTGTTTCGGAGAAATTTGTCAGGTATTTTCAAATTTATGTTTATTTATATTTAGTTTAGATTTCTTACTTTTCTGTTGGTTTTTTCAAATCCAAATATTCCCTTTAAATGCATGTATGCTAATAAATCTGCTTCTTATACCGACGCTGACTATAAAGCGGGAACCGTTAAATTTATTTTGAATTCTTTGCCCGCAAATTTCACACACTAATTAAAGTCTATAAATGTATCTATTCAAACACACACGAGTCTTTGGACAATTTCACTTCATATTCATAATAACAAGTCAATTTATTTGCGATCGTTGATTTATGTCTGTTTTTCTGCAATTTCATTCTTTACACATTATTTATTTCAAGATCTCTTGAACGCACATGTTTATATATGTATGCATGTTTGTATTTATTTATTGTATTTATATGTACACAAATTGGGCACCCGCGCTGCTCAAAACGCACCCGCACGCCTAAAAGTAACGAAAGAGACTGAGCTGATTCCTCAGCCGCGCAGGCATTTTATTAAAGATTGTCTGCACGTTAGCTTCAGAAGAGCGAGAGAGAGGCAGAGTCAGCGAAAGCGCGAGAGCGTAACTACGCGAGAGCAATCCTCTGTGAGCAAGCAGTGTTGCTCGCACTGCTTGCCTGCTCTATTGCGTTTGTATGCGTGTTAATATTAATTCAAATTTATGTTCGTTAATTTTGGACTGCAGCACATTGTTATTGCACTTAAATGGCACACACACATACACATATGTATACACATAAATGTCTGTAAGTGTTGGTGCGAGCTCCACTCGTTTGTTCACACTTCCAAATTAACCAAACTGACAACGGAGCTGTAATACCCTTCGCACTTCCGGTCCGACTTAATTAACTCAAGCCAATCTTCAGTTTTGTGAAAGACATATTTGAGCATTGATCGTCTTTTGTTTATAAAATGGAGCACATGTTTTGTCTGCCGAAGCATACACAAAGAGAATATATATACATACATATATACTATATATGTATGTAAGTCCTACAGTCCAAGAACTCAATGAAAACACGCAAATTGTCAACGAGAGCAGAATGTCTGCTAAATTTTGTTGGCAAACAGACAAAAAGCTACATATATAAATATATATTATATATGCTTAATAGTTTATAATATTGCCACATATTTAAGTGGGACACAATTTAAGAGCAGCATTGAATCTCTGTGGGAGTCTATTTAGAAAAATTTAATAAAAATCAATTTAATTATCTCAAGACAAAGTTTGGCAGAATTCGATTAACTGTATTTTCTACAATGAGTTAGTAAAGTCAATGTTCTCTGAAGCTCGTTGACTTTGGCCTTTTCAAAGACTCCATCCACTTAATGGTCTAAAAACAATGACGTTGTTGGCTACGGAAAAAGGAAACTGTAAATTCCATGCTAAAAGATTCTGCTATATCCACGGACTGGCCACACACATATAGTCCAAAGATCTAAAGCAAACGCCACTTTCAATTGGCTATTTCTTTTAAAACCCTGTAGTGAATAAGTGAACAGGGGTATGTTATGCTAGGCAACAGTTGGCCACAAACTACATATATATCGGATATAAATTGACTATATAAGTATAGCCAAATACAATCTCAGACTAGAATCATAATCTGAAAGTGATACGCTTAGTTTATATGTCTTATATAGAGCAGATCATGCCTTGAACTCTTATACTGCATATACTTCCATACAAGTACAGGGTCTTTTTCAGTCGACATACTCTATTCATTGTTTGCTCTTGGCAAACTGACAAGATGTCGCACGTTTATCGAGCGGTGCGTGCCACGGCAAAAAAAGTCTTCATTGAATGACTACACAAAAATAATGATCCCAAAAGTGATATTGCAGCGGAAATTCACTTGGTGAATCACACAACCGCAAGACCACAAGGGAGACAGAGTGGGATAGAGAGGGAAAGGAAGTGTGAGAGATTAAGATCATGCAATTGTATTAGTAGCATGCTGTACACCGATGTGAAGGCCAGCAAGCACCGCACTCCACACCTCACCTGTATCTGCTGCTCCAGCTCGGTGGCCATGTCTTGGCGAGCCAACGCCAACTGCTCCTGCAAGCGACGCTCATACTCCTCAATGATGCGCTGGATCACCTGTGATTCGTTATTCATATTCAGTTCATCCTCATCGATGATGATCAGCGATGTGTTTGCATTGGGGGCAGGTGTCAGCTCTTCTGACCTCACCTCGTGGCAGGTAGTCGGCGATTTGTTGGGTGTCTTTGGCTGTGCGGGTTAGTGGTGACCGTGCCAGGTAGTTACAATTTGTGTTTATTAGTTTTATTGGGTTACAAAAATCGTATCAAGTAAAAGACAAGAAAGAACATGCAGTTTTAGCGGTTAGTAACAGGTAATAACAAAACAAGGCTAACAAGCAACAAGTTCTCTCTTGATTCTTACCAGGTAATCATCATCTGCCTGTCGGCGCTCATAGAAACGCAAACGATCTGTCAGTTTGCGTACCTGCTCCTCCTGGGAGCGTTTCAGCTCTTGTATGTGCTTTTGATAGAACACTTTGAGGTCTTCCATCTCTTGTGATAACTACAAAGATGTAAATATTAATGAAAAGTTTGAGTACAGGGTCTAACTAGACTATAAACTTACATTCTCTTTGGCCCCCTTATTATCCGTCTGTGACTCCACACCGCTAGGTGTTATCTGCCGATGACTGGGACTGAGCAAGAGTTCGGCGCGTTTGCGCTTGCGTGGCGATGGCTCCTTGGAGGTCACCTCCTCCGGCAGCTGCTCCATCTCAGAGCACTCAGACGAGCTGTCGCCAGCGAGATGCTGGGATTTGTGTGAGAACACGTCATCCGAAAACTGTTTTTCGAGATCAGCACAACGATTTTCAAAATATTTGCGCAATTCTTCCATTTGTTTGGCATGCTCCGCTTGCTGGGTCTGCTCACTCAGCGCCTTCTCGCTCTGCCAGCGATCCTGGCTGACCTTGAGCTCCTGCGCACACTGCTCGCGGCACTCGTCCAGCTGTTGGGTCAGGTAGTCATCGAACTTGCGCTGCACCAGAATAAACGGACGCATTTCCCCAGGCAGCAGACACTTTTGGAACTGCTCGATTTGTTTGCTCAACTGATTGGGCCATTCGGGTGGCAATGGTGCAACGCCCAGATCCTCGACTGACAGTGAACGACGGGAAAACTGTCGCTCACGTGAACTACGCGAAGCACGCTCCTCGGGATCGTTATAGAAATTACGATCGAGATCATCATCGCTCTCGCTAATCAGATCCATGGAAATCTCTGAGATGCGCTGCCCAGCATTAGCCTCCTGTTCTGTCCAAGGACCACTGCGTCTAACGGTATCAATAGCCTCACTCAGCTGCCTGCGAAGGCTCTGCACCTCTCCGCCCAGACGATCCACATCCGTTTGTAGTTGTCCACGCACGTTCAGCGAATGCTGCAGTGAATCCGTGAGTTTGGCAATTATTTCATCACGTCGGGATAACTCCACATAGATGTCCAGTGTCTGTGGAGGAGAAAATGCTTTTAGAAGTAGTGTTAAGATGGTAAGGAGTTATGACTTACTGGAGCTCCAAACTCCTCCTGAAACGTGCGATACTCCGTTGAATTGGTGACCAAAGAGCTGCTGTCTCTGGCGGATGTGGGACCACCGCTTGCAGACTCACGACGCGCTGCCTCCAGTTGCATATTCAGAGAGTTTAAGCAACTATCCTTGGTCTCCAGCTGCGTGTACAGATCATGCACCTTGGCCTCCAGTTGCTTCAACATATTTAGGCTCACCACACTAGACGTACTGTCCCCCTTCCCGGCCAGCAGTGTCTTTGACTCCTCCAGGGACAGCGACTGCGGCTCCTCGGCTGTGGTGCTCAACGAGAGCAAACGCTCACTCTCCTCTGTTATGTCCTCGAGCACATCCTTGCTGAATTCCGTCAGTGGTACTCGTTCCATTGGCTTGAGATCCACTTCATTCGTGGTTGCTCCTTCTGTAGGTGAAGTTCTGCCGGCACTCTCGGCGAGCGTCTGCTGTTGCATGGCCATCAGACGTAGTTTCATCAGCTGGAGAGCGCTCTCCTCATCCCTATCCTCGTCTTCCTCATCTTCAGCTGGATCCATCTCCAGAATGGTCAACTCCAATGGCTCCGCCTGCAGATGTACCGTTTCCAACAGCTTGGGCTGCTTTGTTTCCACAATTTGTGGCTGCTTCACTGGTGGCAACTCCAGTGGTTGCCATGTGCTGACCGCCTGTGGCTCTACCACATCCAGATCTGTGACCATTTCCACGTTGGGCGTCGTGGTGCTGCTGACAGCTGCTTCTTCGGCATCATAGGTTATTTCTACAGACTCATTGGTGGCCACAATCTCCTCCATTGAGTGATCCTGCTCTTGGTCGCTGTCAGCTGTAGCCACAGCGCTCGGTTCCAATCTTGAATCTGCTTCATCCTGATGCAAATCCTCGGCTTCTGTGGCTGTTGCCGATGCCGTTGCCTGCTGTGGCTCATCAACAAAGTCGGAGACATCGTCGGTGGTGCTTTGATTGCTAAGACTGTCACCTTCCACATTGTCTTCGTGCCGTGAATGCACCACATTTTGCTCTCCCAGGGGCAAACTTATATCAAAGTCATCGTCGTCGTCTTCTTCGTCCTCATCTTCATCATCATCCTCTTGCTCTTCTTCAGCATCGTCATTCTCCGACGAGGAGTTAAGTGGATTCCTAGGGCTATTGGCAATCACATCCTGCTCGCTTTCGTCGTCAATTACCAGAAAGTGCTTGGCCAGGTGTCCACCCGACAGCTCAGCATCATCAATCCTAAATTGTGTATCCTCCTCGCTTTCATCCCGATTGGCACTTGGTTCAGCCTCCGTAGCTGGCTGTGCTTTACTGACAGCAGCTGCTTCAGACAAGGAATCTATATTGGAGTGCAGCTCCTCCTCGACTTCACTCAGCTCAATTGCCTCTTCAATGTCCTCCTCAATGCTGCTACTCGTCGTCGTAGTTGTTGTTGTTGTGGCAAATCCGGCACCAAAATCATTGCTGCTCGTGGCGTCGCTTCTGTATGTTGTTGTTGTCGTAGTCGTTGTTGTTGCCGTACGTTGCTGTTGTTCGGCCATTTCAATGCTAATGGAACTGGTGGGTGGTTCAAAGCTAAAGGAGGGGATGGTATGCTCGTCCTCACTGAAACTGAGATTATTACGCCGCCTTAGTAGCTCCGATGTGTCCGTCGATGTGACCGCGTATGGAGTACTACTGGAGGTTGTACTCGTGAGTACAGTAAAACTGCTTCTCGAGATTATATATGTGTGCGTGGATTCGTTATCAGCATCAGAGTTGCCATCTGAACTATCGGCATTAGCGCATGTTTCTGCTGCTTGTTCCTCAGCAACATGTTGCTCTTGCTCTGCCGCTGCTGCTGCTGTTAACGCTTGCTGCTTGTTGTTTGCTGGTTTTTTGAATACAAAATTTATTGTTGGTATAAACTCAATTTCCACATGCTCTGCTTTCAGCTGTTTTTCGGCTAACTGCTCTGTTTCGGGTTCTCCTGTCTCCGCCGGCGCCTCGATGGCCTTGTAGAAGGCGCTGCCACTGCGTGTGCGGAGCAAGGAAGTGATCTGAAAAGGAAGGGCAAAAATTCATTAAAAACTGTATATATCTTATTTAGTTAGTATTTACAATTTAAATATTGTTGTAAAGCTGGCAATAAAATACAAACAAATATGTACATAATTTTAATTTTTAGAGCTTTAACAGCTGCGCTGCTTGCTTTACGTCGTTGTATGCACATGCATACATTTACAATTAGTTCCACCCTCTCCCAAAGCCAAGCTTGCGTGCTTTTGCTTGTGTGTGTATGTATGTGTGCATTGTTCTCAGCATAGCACAACGCAACATACAGTTACATATTTTCATATTTCTTTTGTTATGCTTCTTCTTTGCCAAAACTCACGAGATCAGCAACAACAATTCCATGCATTTTTTTTTGCACAATTAGTCCCAATGTAATATAGTTGTTGTCATGTCTGCGATTTTACACTTGTAAAAATCTGTTTGACTGTTGAGTTAACAGCGTAATGTTCAAAAATTTTAAATGTAATGTAAGTCTGTTAATTGTTGCAGTGCACTAGCAAATTTGGTGCCTTCAAGTAGATACATATGTATATGTGTTTTCGTTTATAGGCATGCATTTGTGAGAACTGCACAGTAAGCACATTTTGAGCAGCGTTGTATATTCTGCCTTTTCTTGCTAACGAACGTTACTCCGCCTAACTCTACTTGTTGCTCTCTTTGACTGTGATCATATCAAAAGCGTTCAGTACATGAATGAAAATCCGAACAGTTAAAACTTTTCTAATTTAGTGTAAACATTTTTATAAAAAACTTGTTATTTTATAGATATCTTGAGCATGCCAACTCAATTAATCAACCTCCAAATGCCTTCATCGTGTTAAAATCAAATTACTTAATAGAAAAGGCATTAAGAGATTGGCGTGTGTCTTATGATACCCTTTCTTTTCGCTGTGTCTTTATGTCTGCCTATACGTAATATAGAATATAGCGAATATGCATCTCATTCTATTCGTCTGGCCGACTTGGCAGTGGCACTTATGGGCGACACGCCTGATGCCATAATAAATTTATTTCGATTTTCATTTTCGTAATGATGTCACCTCATTGTCAGCGCCAAGACAATGTGATGTTGTCACAAAATGCGGCACACGCATGTTCAGGATTATGGGGTTATGTGGCACATTAAACTTGCACCATCGGGCGACAGCCAGAGATTTAGGTAATCAGGCTGCATAAACAGACAGCAACACAAAGTGTGAAAGAGACCGAGAGAGATAGAGACAAAGAGAGAGAAAGAGAGGGTGAGAGTTATAGTAAAAGAGACACGATCGTTGATTGAGCAATAGTTTTTTTAGCTTCTGCCAATCGGTTGCATCTCCAGCCAATTGACCCGCAACTCAAGTGATTATTAGCAAAGTTGTGGATGCCATAACATCTGCTGCTAGCGACTCAGGCGCTATTTGATGGATTGCAGCTGGTCTCTGGTCCATGATCTCCATCGAGTTGCCCCCTTTTATAATTAGAAAACCGACGAGGCATATTCAAAATTTCTAAATTTTGTAATAACCTGGCGAACGTGAGACGGTGATCAGAGCACCGCCTGCAACTTATTAAAGTTGTTTTTCTTTCTCGAATGCTTTCGTTTATTTATAAATTCATATAATGAAGGCATCGCCAACGCCACTAATTAAAACGGTGTCCACTTGACAGATTTGTGAGCAGGGAGCAGGGAGCACGTCCAAATGCTCTCGAGTATATCTGGAAATTCAATTGAAATAATATGCAAATACGGCGCTTATTGGCATTAATTGAGATCAGCTAGAAATGCATATTGCGCATACGACATGTAGGTCAAAGCATAGCACTACTTTTGGTAATAAAACTTTTGTGTGGCAAAGTTACTAAATTTGAACGTCCTTGAACTTGTCACAAAACACGAGCATTTTATGCGAGTCCTTTTAGCAATATCGGGATAACAGTTTTCAGCATTTCCATGGTAACTCTGCCCGATTCCCGATAGCTAAAATGTACATTTTCCCCGCCCGTGTGTCTGTGTGCGTGTCTTGCTGCTTTTCCAGCATATTTCCTGCACACCTGCGAGCGTTGCAAATTAACAAATTTTCTCCCGCCCTCTCCCCCGCCTCTCCGTTGCGGTAAACTGTGATATGGGCTATATGGAAATTGCTGTGACTTTGTTTTGGGTGTGACACACATTTGAGGGCATTGATGTCGACCGAATATATTCAGCAAGAAATCAAACTAATAATAAGAACGCATTGGTGGCACTCCCCAACAAAAAAAAGACCTAGCCCAATCCAAAGCTATTGATGGCAGTTGATTTTTTTTGGGTGACACAAATAGTTTTTCTTTTACCAAAATATTGATAACAAAAAAACTTGGTTTGTTTAAGAATTTTATACTAAGTTTTCAAAGCTGATCCTTTACTCACTTGTGTTTTGCCCATATTTTTGGCTGGCAGTATTTAAAATTTATATCTCAACTTTGTAGTTATTTAAATGCAATTATTCATTACTTTTTATACACACACACACACAAGCACATTACATTTGCCTTTTATCTTTTAATTTAAATTTCAATTTCAGTTTCGATTTCGATTTCAGTTCAAGTGACGAACGCGTCGACCGCCTGCAGTGCAAGTTATGTTATAAATAAAATACCGCGCTCAACACGGCTGCCGGCGGAGGCGTCGTCCACAACAGACAGTCTGTCAATCCACACAAATCTAAAGAAGCGGCCAAAGAGCCAAAGAGAGCCACAGAATGTCAGAGCGAGAGAGCAGCAAATGAGCGAACGAGCTAACAAAATGAAATTTGCAATGGTTCCAAGCGGTTCCGTGCACCGAATGCGCTCCCATTTCTTATTTATAAACAACAGAAATCGTGTGGAATGTGGACTGTGGAACGTAAGTCGTAAATCGTAAATTGTGCCTGTGGGCAACATGTTGGGATCCAACAAGCAGTGCCATCAACATGCTGCTCGCAGTCGCTGCCGCTAGCAGAGTAACTGCCGTTAGTTCAAGCGCTGCTCGCAGTCGCTGTCGCTGTCGCTGCCGCAGTCACTGCCAGCGATGGCGCTGCTTTGATAAGGCGCAGAATTTGAATTTGTTTATTTGCTTTGAGGGCATGGTGCCTTGGGCTGGTTCGAATATTTGTGTTTAAAGGTCAAAGGCGCTTTAAATTTACAGAGTGCGATAAAGACAAACATATGTGGATTGTAGAAAGCAGCGCAGCAATGCTCACACCGTTATTTCCCAGCCCTTTTGCTTACAACTTGTTCTTAACAATTTTTCTTGAGTACTCTTAGTCGTACATACCCAATCATATATCGTGTACAGATTCATTTTCGTTCTCTTTGCTGTTGGTCAAGTTGATCATTATCAGTTCTCACTGCTGTTGGCCTACACATTTATGGCCGCGAACAGAGAGCGATACAGACCTAGAAATGAACGGGCCAACACTTGCGACTGCCAATTATGCATTCCTATAGTTATTGCCGTTTCTTAAGTTTACCATTTCTAATTTATTTATTTTCAATTTAAACACTTAGAGGACTTTGGAGGTTATGTTTGGTTTAAAAAAACTTTACGTAAAATTTGATTCTCGAACAGATGTTTTTTTTACAATTCACAATTCACTGCACTAAAACGAAAACACAGACAAATGAAAGCGAAAATTACGCGAAAATCTAGACCATCATGTTGTCGATTTTCCGGCTTCTCTGAATTTTCAATCAAGAAATCAGAAAATGCACCAAATTTCGTAGTGCAACCGATCTCAACTGTTGCACGTAACCGAGCGCATCAAATGCAACTGAACCGATCGGTACTACTATATACAAAGAGAATCTTCGTCATTGGTCTTTTATTTTTGGTTGTTGGAAAACCAAAAGATCGAGAGAGAGAGTGAAGGAGAGAGGAGAAGAGAGCGAGAGGAGATACCCAAAATAATGCTCACTCAAGCACAACACGGTGTGTTTTCAAACACATGTGTGTGTGTGTGTGCATTTGGGTGTATGTGTATGTGCGTGTGTCTGTGTGTACATAGGTGTGCATGTCAAACATATGAACACCACTTTAAGTCGGGGAATACAAATGGGAGAACAGATCCATATTAGAAACAAGACATTTCGAACAAAAACCTATAAACAATGGTAAATATTAATGTTTATATTGAAGTTTAAAGTTTAAAATAACTTTAATATTTTAGAAATTAGTATAATGAATTGTGGCTAACATTTTATACGTAGGTCTTGTCTGGTACACAGAAAAAATAGGGATTCTGAATAAGAAACAATTCTAAAAGTTAAAAAAAATGTTATAATTAAGTATATTCTTAAATCAAAAATGGATATACAGTGAAAGCTCTACTCGCGAACAGCTCCCTCAGGCGGACAGCTCTCTTAGCCGTACGAATTTTATAGTCCCAAGAGCATGATTTTCATACAAAGTCCCCTGGGCGGACAAAAGTACTGGAACCGGCCAAGTGAGCTTTCACTGTACTTAAATATACAAATATACCCTTGATCAGAAATTGTGCTTTAATCAAATAAATATAAAATTTTAATTCTTTTCATTTAATTCATAATTTGTTAATTTAAGAAATTCAATCCAAATTTACACTATAAAACAAAGGTTAAATTCAAAGACAAGAATTAAATTTTAGGGCAAGTTTTTTTCAGTGATTTTGATTGAGGTTGAAAAGTTTCGTGTTACACAAGTAATTACTCCAAAATAAGGTAATAAATTCCGGAATGTGCTGAAATAACCAATTGGAGGGAGAAGCATATAAACAAATTAGATCGTAAATTTTATAAATTTTGAGGGACACAAATGGAAAACTCAAAAAGTTTCCCTTCTTTACCTCGAGTTTGAATTTTACAACCGTTTTTTCCCCAAAAAACCTTGAGCTATATATATTGCTCTTCCAAACAGATGTCTCGAGTGCTACCACATTCAAACTTATAGCAAACCATATAGTATTATGTATAAAAATATTAATATTTGTATATTTTTATTTGTTATAATTAGCAAAAGCTTAAATCGTAAAACAATTTCATATGTATACATATATATTATCATAACTAATACTATATAATATTCAATATTCAAGTTAGTGTACAATTTGTTTTTAATACACAATTAACAATTGCTAAAAAAGTATTACTAAAATCGTTTCGTCTTATCCGATGCAATTTATAAATGCAATATCAGTTAATTTTGTAGTCCAGTATTTTGGAAAGGCGTTACGCGAAGGCAAATGGGTCAATGTATAATATTAATATCAAATATAATTAATACATTTCGTTGATCAAAACTATTCCAATTGATACAAATATGTGCGTTAATCACAAAAGTACTGACAGTGATAGTAAGTAGTACCATATTTCAGAATGGTAACTCTAATTACCACTGATCAAATGCAGTATTATCCATAGATATGGTTAGTCAATACCATACAACTGTAAATATATAAATGGGGAATACTAAAAAGTTGCTGTCATTCGGGTCTTCCGATCTCTTTCTGTTTAAACTTTGTCGAGTATTTGTAGAAATCGGACATTTCAAAGGGTTTGGTGACCTCTTTGTAGGGTTGAAAGGTCGCCTGCTGCACAATGGTCATGTTCTTGGGTGATTCAATGCGTATTTCAGGCGATAAACTAGCAGCAGCTCCAGCTCCAACTCCTGCTCCAGTGACTATTGACAAATTGTTGTTAACATTTGGACTAATAAGGTTAATATTATTATTATTATTGCTGTTGTTGTTGTTGTTGCCGCTGCTGACTGGCGGTGGTCTTGGCGGTGGCGTTGGCTGCTGACTGTGATTGGGTTTGGGTGGCAGGTGCCTAAACGGTGGTATATCCAGCGGTTCCAGTGGATACGATGCCGATATACCCACCGTCTGTTCCATGGCATTCAGATACGACGTGGACTGACTCAGTTTGGCAAATCTTTCATCCGCATGCTGTAATGCCTTGGAGCTGCCCGCCACAGCATACCCAGCGGGTGCATAGTTCTGTACACTACGCTGAGCGGACATGGAGTAATGTCTTCCTGTCACCGACATGGATTGCGAGGAGAGCTTTGTTCTTGGCTTGGGTGCAGCTGCAATGCTGCTGCCACTGCTGCTGACCGGACTGTGGGCACTGGACTCGATTTGACGCACCACAGCTGGACCATCCAGTGAGGATTCCAGCCACTGCTTGGACTTGGCCTTTTTCTCGATGGTCGTTGTGCTCACCGAGGTGGAACACAGCGAGATCTCATCATGTGGCTTCGGTTTACTATTGTATCGTGGCATTGGAGCTGCTAGCATATCGCTAGAATGTGACTTCACCTCAGCAGCCATGGCCGAGGACATGCCCGGAGTCTGGTGGGGATGGGGAGGCGTCAGTGCGGCTATGTGGGATTGGGAACGCCAACGATACTGCTGCTGCTGCTGGTGCTGCACACTCTCCATCTCCACGGACATGTAACTAGGTGCCAGCGAGATGGCATCCAATTGCCGCTGATGCTGTTGATGCTGCAGCGAGGATTGCTCGTAGCTAATGGCGCTGGGTGATGCGAGGGGTGAAATGTACTTCTTGATGTTCTGACTGGACTTAATGAAGCCACCCTCGTTGTAACTTTGATGTGTGGGCGATAAATAGTATTTATCGCACTGCACAATGATCGGTTGTTGCTGTGGTGCAACATGTTGCTGCCGCAATGTTGCCACATTCGATGAGTTGGCCGAATACATAGAGATTACATCGGTTTGGGAGCGTTGCTGCTGCTGCTGATATGCAGCATATGCCTCCATCTGCTGCAGTTGCTGCTGCAACATCATGTGTTGCTGCTGCTGCTGTTGTTGTTGTTGTGGCAGCTGTTGCTGCTGTCGCTGCGCTGCTGACTGCCCCACATACTGCATTTGTATGTGGGCGGTGGGCGTGGGTGTGGGACGCTTCTTCAACGCACTCTTCACATGCGGATGCTGCTGCTGCAGCTGTTGCTGTGCCACGCCTATGACCAACATATCGCCCATTCCACTCCCAGCTGGCTGATAATTATCATACTCCGAGCTGCGATTCGAGTGCGTCTCCGAGTGACGATTGTTGTTGCTGTAGCTCTGACTCTCTCCGCGACTATTTGTGCTCTGCTTGCGTCGCAGCAACGCATTGTTGTCCTTGTCCTTATCCTTAGCCAGTGCCTGCAGCTGCTGCTCCTGCTTGTATTGCTGTGCCAACTGGGCAAAGAACTCATTGATGGTCAAGTGCTCATAGTTGCCATGCATTATGGCCGTCTCCTGCTTCTGGATCTGCTGTAGCAGCCAACTTTTTTCGCTCAAACGCTGCTCCAGATTCTGTTTACGTATCTCCAAAGATTCCCGTTTGCTGCTCGCATCCTCATTGTTGTTGTTGTTGTTATTTATGTTGTTGTTGTTGTTGTTGGTGCTAGTGCTGGCAGTGCTACTTGTGCTATTGTTGTTAACATTATTGTTGTTGTTATTGTTGTTGTGGTTGTTTTGTCGATTGTTCGCTGCCAGCTCCTCATCTTTCAAACTGGCCATATTTCTGCTTATTGGCGCTTTCAATTGCATCGCCAGGAATTCTGCTCCTTGCGTCCCCCGTTGCTGTTGTTGTTGATGTTGTTGTGGTGTTGCTTTCTGCTTACATTTGCGGTGGTTGCGGTGCGGGTTTCAAGCCTAGAAAAAGACATTAAGCAGTCTTTAATCATTCAATCGTCAGCATTCATCTCATTTAGTTGAGTTTTAGTTGAAAGTTAGCATTGAATTTTGAATTGGAATTTTGTTTTTGTTAGAGACGTGCAACTAGCTTATTAGAATTGTTGTACGGGTTTTTTTGTACGAGTAGAATGTACAGTTTTTTTTGTCAGCAGCTCTAAACTTGGCCTTAACCACGCACCACAACCACTGCAGAGTTCATTAAAGTTCCCAAAATTGTATGAATGTTATACATATAAACAGTCTATATCGTATATATCGCATATAAAACTCAATCTGTGGAACAGATCGAAGAGCCAGCACCAAACTTCATTGATGTATTCATGAAATTAAATTACATCACGTGTGAACATAACGTAGCGCAGCAAGTTACAGTACGGCAAATTAGTATTTGGACAAATGTTTACATATATCATTTTATTTTCTTTAAAACTTTTAATATGTAAACTGTGCTGTCCACACAATTGCCTGACTCACTGTTTGCAAGTATGGTATGTATGGTAAATAAGTATGTGTGTGTTTATTTTTATGGTAAACTGTACAAGGTGATCAGACCCACACACAACCCGTGGGGCAACAATAACTACATTTAAAACTATTTAATAGTAATAAGCACAAGAAAACAAAACAGCCGTTAAAATAATAACACCAAACAAAGCGAGCGAGTGTACAGTAGGTCAAGTAATTATTTTTACCATACAAATTAAAATTCTTTGCTAGCATTCATAAAACATAAACTGCTTGCTCTGTCAAAACAACTACTTGACGTACTGTTCTTGTCCATATGCTTGAGGGTATGTGTGCGTGTGTTTGTGTGTGTGTAATATATGCATGTATGAATGGCACTCACCAATAGACGCCGTCTTGGTTGCCTTGCCCTGCCTTAATTTGATGCTGCCGTCACCGCAATGTTTACCAAACAAAAACTACGCCTTATGTTGCAAAAAACACATGCAACTTGACCATCTAGAGCTAATTGCTGCCAAGTACTGTTAGCCAACTGAGTTGCAAGCTCCAAGTTACAAGTTGATGCGTGCACTTTGTCTTTTGTTTTTGTGTGTTGTCAAAAATGCGGTCGCATAGCGTCGCTGTCGACACACGGCGTCGTCGCTTTGTTTGGTTCAAAAACAATCACGAAAACACAAAACGAAGCCAAATGTTAAACAACACTCTTAATATTAATAATTCGAAACAACTGTTTAACAAATAAACGGCGCGGTAAAAACAATTGAACGTAATTACTAATTGATTAAAATTATATTCGAAAAACAAATGAGAAAAATGAATGCGTCTTCGTAGAGCTGCAGTACTGTTGTTGGCATTATCGGTTTATCGAGCGCATATCATTGTCTCCACTATCGATAGCGACTTTAAATTTATCGATTTGCGGACGAGAACTTGTTCTTATCGTATCAAAAAAAATTGTAACGGAAGAAAACGAAAACAATGCTTTGAATTTGCTGCCATTTTAACGAGCAATTCAAACAAATTGAATTATTTTTATAACCAGTTAAGAGGATAGTTACAGCTGATAATATACAACAATTCTATAAAATGCCCACACACGATACGACTAACCGGCGGATTGCCAAAACAGCTGTTAGCCGCTGAAGTTGCAGTGTTGCATGTGTGTGTCGCTATTTCTATTGTGAATCACCCAACAGGCAAGTGAAGGTACTGCACAGTATTCCGAAATATTCAATTAAAATTACATAAATACGACTGTTGACCAAATTAAAAAATTAACATATGTCATTACAGTTGTTAAAAGCGCTCCCATACTTGCGCAGCGCCAGTGCACTTCCTCTACAAATCCAACGAAACCGAACACACATCACAAAAACGTGGAGTTGGCGTGAACGTGAGCGTGAGAATTTTGCCAACCAAGCACAATTGTTTTGCACAAGTTCCTCGTTAGCGACGACAGCTTCGTGGGGTAGCAAAAAACAGAAACGTAGTGTACAATTGCGATCAGCGACAGCCGATTTCATCATGTCGAATCCAGAAATAGAACAACAACTTGCTCCACTGCGTGAGCGGGTGCAGGAGCAGGGAAATTTGGTGCGAGAGCTGAAGGCTAAGGGAGCACCAGAATTAGATGTGAAGAAAGCCGTTGCAGAACTGAAGGTACGTAAGAAGGTTTTGGAAGAAAAGGAGCTGGCACTGACGCCCAGCGTGGTCAGCTTCGATCGGGCTAAAATGGAGGATCTCCTCAAGCGTCGCTTCTTCTATGATCAAAGCTTTGCCATTTATGGCGGCATTACTGGACAGTACGACTTTGGACCCATGGGCTGTGCCCTCAAGTCCAATATTTTGACACTGTGGCGTCAGTTCTTTAGCCTGGAAGAGCAGATGCTGGAGGTGGATTGCTCTATACTGACACCGGAGCCGGTTCTGAAGGCATCCGGTCATGTGGAACGCTTCGCCGATCTGATGGTTAAGGATGTGAAGACAGGCGAATGCTTCCGACTTGATCATCTGATTAAGCAGGCGCTGGAGAAGCTGTGCAAGGCCAAGGATGCCACTGCAGCTCTGCAGGCTGAGTGCGAGGACATCATTATCAAACTGGATGGTCTGAACAAACAGGAATTGGCCGATGTCCTGGCCAAGTATCAAATCAAATCTCCATTGACTGGCAACGATTTAACCGAACCCATTGAATTCAATTTAATGTTTGCCACTCAAATCGGACCCACTGGACTGGTGAAGGGTTTCCTGCGTCCTGAGACGGCACAGGGAATCTTTGTGAATTTTAAGCGTCTGCTGGAGTTTAATCAGGGAAGACTTCCCTTTGCCGTGGCCCAGATCGGCAACTCGTTCCGCAATGAGATCTCTCCACGCTCCGGTCTGATCCGAGTACGTGAGTTCACCATGGCAGAGATTGAGCACTTCTGTGATCCCGCACTAAAGGATCATCCCAAGTTCAGCAACGTGGCCAGCGAGAAGTTAACGCTCTACTCTGCCTGCAATCAAATGGACGGAAAGTCAGCTCAACAGTCCACCATTGGCGATGCAGTCGCCTCCAAGTTGGTAGCTAATGAAACTCTTGGCTACTACATGGCCAGAATTCAGCAGTTCCTTCATGCCATTGGCATTAAGCCGGAGTGTCTGCGCTTCCGCCAGCACATGGGCAATGAGATGGCTCATTACGCCTGCGACTGTTGGGATGCAGAGATCCTTACATCTTACGGCTGGGTGGAGTGCGTGGGTTGTGCCGATCGTTCTGCCTACGATCTGGGCCAGCACACGGCAGCTACTGGTGTTCGTCTAGTGGCGGAGAAGCGTCTGCCTGCACCGAAGACGGTGGAGGTTAGTGAGATTGTGCCCAACAAGCAGACGCTGGGCAAGACCTTCAAGAAGGATGCCAAGGCCATTACGGAAGCGCTGTCGAAGCTCTCACTGGACGACATTAAGGAAGTGGAGTCGCAGCTGTCCGCCGGTAGTCAGTACAAACTGACGCTGCCCGATGGAGCTACCCATGAGCTCGGCGCTGAGACTATTGGTGTCAAGCATTCCACCAAGACTGTTCACGTGGAGGAGTTCATTCCCAGCGTAGTGGAGCCATCCTTTGGCATTGGTCGCATCATGTACTCCCTGCTGGAGCATAGCTTCCAGTGCCGAGACGGTGACGAGCAGAGATGTTACTTTACCCTGCCACCCTTGGTGGCGCCCATCAAGTGCTCCATTCTTCCGTTGTCCAACAACGCTGAATTCCAGCCGTACACACAGAAGTTGTCCTCGTCCTTGACCAAGGCGGAGCTATCCCACAAGGTGGATGACTCCAGTGGCTCCATTGGACGTCGCTATGCCCGCACCGACGAGATTGCCATTCCCTATGGTATCACCGTCGACTTTGACACACTAAAGGAGCCGCATACGGTGACGCTACGTGACCGGAACACCATGAAACAGGTGCGTCTGGGTCTGGATGTCGTAGTGGGAGTCGTCAAGGATTTGTCCACTGCACGTCTCAGCTGGGAGCAGGTGGTGGCTCAGTATCCGGCCTTTGAGCAACAGGAAACAACTAAATGAACTCGACTTTAAGTTAATTATTTTATATCTCTGTGCCGCTTACATTTTGCATTTAAAATACTCTATTTTTCATATGCTTGAATTTTTCATTTTGAATACAACAATAAATGCGTTCTCTTGCTGTATCAAAACAACATTTAACATTTATTTAATTTAATTTAGTTTGAAATTCAGGCCTGCAGGGTATATCACAGTCTTCCTTAATTTCTCGTTGTACCAGTTTCGAATTCTCAGCTTTTTCGATGTCGAAACACATTCAGTTTTATTCGATGTCGAAAAATAACTTGCGTCTCTTATTTCTGCGTATTTATTTTGTTCAGTGCAAAAATATTGTTGTTTCAATAATGCACATGTTGAATTGTATTATTTGCAGAGCTGTTTTTTAAAGTTTAAGGAAATCGACGCCAACTGTTTGCAACAAACTTCCTGCACCGGTATTAACGTACTCCGAGTGATTCAAATTCAAAATTAACGGCTTTCAGTGATTTTCCAACACTAAAAATGAGAGGTATAAGCCGCAAAACCAAACAAAAACTAGCCGTGAACGTTTAACTAAGTTAAACATATTATATTATTTAAATTTAACTGTGATTTATAGTTCGTTTATTAGCGTTTCAAAAGACAATTACATGGCAGGTTAAATACAGATTATTTGGAATTGTGACGTGTGTGGGACACACAACACATGGCACTGTCGTCGTTTCGAGTGATTGGCAAATATTGGGCTTATCTCCTCCACGAGCGTGTCGTGCAACGGACAAGAGCAGCAAAAACCGTAATAGCTACCTCTTTCGCGCCTCCATCTAAATATGTAAAAGAAAATAACTTAACATGTGTTTATAAGCAGCACCGGAATTTTAATACGAAAACCAAACAAACTCGACAATTCTGCCAATTATCGTGTGTGTTTGAGCGTGCGCGGGCAAAAAAATTCGCAAGAACAAGCAATCTCGGAAGTGATTTTTTACCGCGTGGTCAGCTGCTTGTTGAGCACCATAAGTGTAATATATTGAGACCCAGCAAAATGAAATACATTTTGGTAACTGGCGGCGTTATAAGCGGTGTTGGCAAAGGTGTCATTGCCTCATCATTTGGCACATTGCTTAAATCCTGCGGATTGGATGTCACTTCAATTAAAATTGATCCCTACATAAATATCGATGCTGGCACATTTTCACCATATGAACACGGTAAGTTTTATGCATAACTCATGTGAATGTGACTGTGTATATGTGTATGTGTAAAATACATATTCCTAAGGTTCAACACAAATACAAACAAATATAAAAGAAACGGCGCAATAATATCCGCATCGTGAACGTTGGCAAAATGTTTGGCACATTTTCAATCGCCTGAGTATTTGTATATGTGTGTGTGCTTCAAAAAGAGAGAATGCTCGATAGGGAAGAAGAAGATTTTTGTTGACGCTTTGCAGATTTTGTTGCTTGCGTTAAGATTTCTTCGTTACGAAGCTGCCTGAGACAGTACGTAATACGTAAGTGCATGCGACACTACGAAAATACACACACATATGTAAATACACTGCAGATACAAATGGCCAACACGTGTCCCGGCTTACCATGGTTACTGTCTCTCTCTCTCATTCTCCCTTAAATATACTGCCCAGAAAAGCAATTAATCTGCTTCTCTCTCACTCTCTTTGTTGCTTACATTCGTAAACAATGTCAAATGGTTCTTAATTTTTTGGCATTTAGTCAAAAAAAAATATATATAAATAAGTATCGCAGATCCTTTTTATTTCAATAAGCGAATTTTTCTGTACTTTTAGGTAATCTATGAATTTAAATATTTAACTTCCATTTTTACACATATTTTTTAAATAATACGTAATATTTAAAATATTAACAAAGGTTTCTATAAAGACCGTTTTTGTTTTATATAGCTATTAATATTTAGTCTACAAAAAATGTAAAAATTATTTAATAAGTGAGTTCCATTAAGTTTAAATCTATTATCTTTAATTACAAATTCATTCATTGTAAAATACGGACAGCGTGTAAACATTGTAATACTAGATTGCACATAGTAGACACACTGAAACGTCACAGTTTTGTATTATCGCTGTATTCGTTTTGTCTGTCTGTTCGCTGTTTGAGCTTGACATTGAAAACGAAAGTTTTTCTTTTCAGTTTGAGTTCCTCTGCAACTTTTCTCTCTTTTCTTGTTTATGTCTTGTTTTTGTTGTGCCTCGTGTCTGATACAGTTTTCAGTTAAGTGGGTTATGATTGCGGCTATTGTCTGTCGCTCTTTCAAAGTATGTAAGTGTGCGTGTGTGGGTGTTTCACGCTTTATCGAACATTTCTTTCATTTATGTATCTCTCTTTTATTTCTCTTAAATTAAATTACGAGGCCTGGCGCATCTGTTCTTAAACTTCTTAAGCGGGATGCGGTATTGGCTGAATATAATTACAAGTTGAAGTATAGGAAATGAATTCGAAATCTTATAGAATCTTCAGTAAAACACTTAGTTCAGTTAGACACTTAAAACCTCATAAAAAATTACACACTACTGATTGATGCAGTCACCGCAGTTCCTGTGGCTTTAGCAATAATAAAGCCACTGCAGAAGCGTGTGAGTCGCGTGTGCCACATTTGGTACAGTTTGCATATTCTGTGTGTGCTTGTATGGGTGTGTAGGCGGAGAGCAGATGTATGCGTACATACACTCGTGTGCAGAAGTATTTTGACAAACTAAGGATATGATGGTCTCATTATGCATCAAAAATATTCTTGAGAAATACTTTATTTTTAATAAAATGTCAAATTGTTCCGCTATTAATTAAACCCACTATATTTCATTGTAGTCAACTAAAATGTATTCTTACTTTTAATATTATACAAGAGAATACTATTTTTGGTCATAAATTGTGCCATAAAAGTGACAATTACTTGCATAAGCTATGTATATACAACTAACGTGTTTGAATACATAGACATGAATACATTGTATATGTAAATGGTACATAGGTCGCTATATTTTACATACAAATTTTGGCACGTTTTGTCGTTTGGGGAGAGAATCAGTCACATGTTGCCTGCCTACCACAGTTGGACTTTTCAACCTCCCCCACCACCACTCCACTCAGCCGTAACAGTTGGGTGGTTGTTACAATTCCCCCTTCCACTGCCCCGTCTGACTGCCCAACGTCCACCATGAAATTGCACAGTGTCTGTATGTCTGCCTGTTTGTCCATCTGCCGGCTGTCATTTGCATTTTTCGCTTGATGCAAACGATTCGCTCTCAGTTTTTTGGGGGTCGTCGTTTGAATTGCATTTTGTGCAGCCTTTGCTCATTTATTGCATGGGTTGATGGTTGGTGGGTGAAGGGGGTATGGCATTACAGCGCCATCAAACGGTGACTGCGACGCCAGCGCCAACGTCGGCACATGCGTGTGTTGCATGTCGTGCTTCATTTGTTTGTGCGTTAATTTCGAGAGCGAGAAGGTGTTTTTGTTTGTGGACTGTAGGATTGATACGGCTCGGGGGAGTTCATATTGCCCATTGGGTCGAGTTGAGTTGAATTGAGTTGAGTCGAGCACAGCAGGCAGTCATCATCGAAGTATAGAATTCTATGCTTTGTGCTTTCATCATCATTATTATCATCACCATAATCGTCATCAAGAATGGGCAATACTATTGAAGAGGCTGTTGAATCGTTGTTTGCCTGTTATCTGGTTAAAGCTTTTATGCGTTTCTCTTTTATGCTTCTACTTCTGTTTTTGTTTCCTCCTGCACCTAAGCGTTTTAAGTCCCTTTCGCTGACTTCTGCGCCATTTGCTTTGGCCTCCATCATTGTCGCGTCAACATTGTAAGCAGCTGTTGCTCTTTGCGTTCTTCTGCTTCTGCTCCTCCCACTCTCTGTTTCTGTCGCTGCCTCTGCCGCTGCTTTTGCTGTTGCCTTTTGGGTCGTCGGCATATGGTTTGTTGTTTCTTTTTCTACTTTCTGCTCGCGCATTTCGTTTTACTCACGTTTTTCGACGCCAACGACGACGAAAGCAACAACAACAACATTAAGAGCGACAGCAGCGACGACAATGTGCAAAAAATTAAACGGAAAATACAATTTCGATGCGCACATTGCTGGTGTTGTTGTTCTTGTTGTTGTTATACCCACTAGTTGTAGCGTGCATGGGTGTATCCCTAAAGCAAACAAATTCTGCAGTGGAATAATTTAGAGTTTTGAATATGTTGGTTTGTGATAATTCGACGGAGATGCATTCATGTGTTTTCGGTCAAATAGTTTAAGTTCGTCATAAATATTTTTATTGCGTTACAGGTATAATATTCCCGTCAGAGACTCCACTACAGGGCTCACATTCATTTAAATGTTTTTGTTGTGGCAGCAGTAACAGCAATTTCAGCAGGACGTCGTTGCCAGCTACGCGTTAACCAAAACCTGGCGTCATCATTTCCCCTCCCTTCCCCTTCCACCTCTTCCGCTCTCTCTGCCCACCCCGCTGCTATCTGCTGCCACCCACAGAGCAGCTGCCACACACAATTAGAGTACAATTCACATACATACACGTGTGTGTTTGTGTGTGTGTGTGTGCGTGTGTAAGTGATTACATAAGCATTTCAGTTATTTAAGGCTGGTCAAGCTGATATCTGGGTAGCAAGAGGGCTGAAATGAGCATTGAGTTCCTTCCTTGATGTCTCAAATGAAAGCTAATGTTTCATTTTGCCATCATCTGGTTCAGCTCTCGTCTAGTTGCTGCTTCTGCTTCTTCTTCTACTTTGTCTGCTTCTGCTTCTTTCGTTGCCATTTCCATTTGTAATTCCACTTTCCCAATTGGGGAAATGGTAATTAACGCCCGACGAGACGGCTGCAACATCCAATGCCAGTTTACCAGCCTTTCAGCCTACCAGCTACCAAAAATGTTGCACTTCTCCCCACCTTCCTCTCCCCACCTCTTCTCTCCTCCTTCTCCTTCTCTTGCTCTCAGCATGTCCTCAAAATGTTGTCTGCGTGCCAGCGACAGGCTCAAAATACCATTCGCTATTTGCCATCGTCAACGGCAGCCGGCGTTTCATTTCAGCGTTGCACGCTGGCTTTGGCTTTGGTTCCATGCCTCATACACCGTAACTCCTCCCTCCTGACTCTTGCCTGATGTCTGCTTGCCACTTGCTTCTTCTGCCTGCTTGCCTCCTGTCGCGTGATTTTAACGAGCCTCCCATCTCTCCATGGTTTATGCTTTTCGCTCGCTCGCTCGCTTCCGCGCGTTGATTGTCGTTGCTGTTGCTGTTGCTGCTGTCGACGTCGTCGTTGTCGTTTTTGCGCATGCAGCAGCAGCAGACCAGACCGGGGCAGACCAGGCCACCGACACCTCACACCCGCCATACTCACAAACATACACAGACACAGGCACACACATCGGGAGACCATATGTATGTGTATGTGTGCGTGTCTGACTAGCCGGCAAATGCCGCGCGCAATAAATGCCCAAAAGCAGCAGCAACAACAACAACAAGAGCAATAACAACAAATGGCAGGCAGCAGGCTGACACAGGCAATGGAAACGACGGCGGCGGCTGTTTTTAGCGTTTGTGCGCGCCCCCCAAAACACATTGAGACATACACACACACACACGTACACAAGCTGACACACATGCACAATGTAGCTTTATGTGTTTGTATGTCTGTATGTTTGTGTGACTGTGTGTGTGTATGTCCGCATGTCGTCGTCGCAAAAGCTTGTGGCGTGGCTTTGGCTCTGACTCTGCTCTGCCGCTGCCTTCTGCCTGCCTGCCTGGCGTTTTTTGCGTTTCTGTTTTTTGCCTGGCGTCGCTGCTGCTGCTGCCGCTGTTAGTTGGCACGTTTTGTTGGCTCGCTGGCGCTTGGGCTTGGGCTGGTTGCTATTGCTTTTGCTTTTACCCGGCTCTGTGAATATGTGTCTGCTTTTGGCTCTGACTGCAGCCTGTCGCGGTCGCTACGCCACGCCACGCTCGCGCTGCGACAGCCATGGCGGCAGCAGCAGCAGCAACGGTGGCGGCGGCGGCGCTTCGCACTTTGCTCTGCTGAATTTTCAATTTCAGTTGTAAGCTGACTGCAATCAGCAGTGGTTCGCCCTATTTCGTTACGCTTCGCTTGGATTCGGTTCGGTTTGCTCTTCGCTTTCCGTTCTCCTCTCTTCGCTCTTTCGGTTCGCATTTTATTTGTTGTGCTTTAGTGTTTACGGCCGATTTTCGAGTGCGGCAAACAGCAAACTGCGGACAGTAGACAGCAGACAGTCAGTCGATGGTTAAGAGTAGACAGTAGACAGCAGACAACTAAGAGAGTACAAAATACAGTTAGCCTGTCGAAGTGTCCAACTGTCGTCATAAAGTTTTCGCCAAATATTATAAACACAACGAAACTCTCCTCCCCTCCCGTCCATTCCCCTCTGCAGGCCTATCACTTTACACCCCACCCACGCAGGTTTGCGCATTTAGTGGCTCGCGCGCAATTTTTGCATGTGTGTATTGCACACACACAACGTAACCGCTACATAAATACCAACACAACAAAAAAGCACACACACACACACGCTGTGCGTGTGTTTTATTGATTTTGTAGAGCAACAAAGTCAGCGGCGATTTTTCAAGCTGCAGTTTGCGGTCGCCATACAAAGCCTTTCTTCTCTGTCTACAGTTGGTTAAGAAATTCTTTTGACGGCGTATAAGATTTAAATTTAATGGAAATGTGTTTATAGTCGTATTTGTTGTTTGTTTGTTGCGGAAATTATTTAAATTTTTATAACATTCTTAAACTAATTTCTTTGGTTAATTAGCTTACTAAACTGATCCCAATCAATTATTTGCATAGAAAGAAGACAAATGAAAGTAGTTTAAGGAGTTGATAACTTATAATTAGAAATTACTCTATAATGATAGGAAAACTGACCTATACTTTTACTTAGGGTTTTCCAACACACACTAGCATTATTTAATATTAGAAAATTACTATTCATTGGCCATCGAAATGGGACTTCACTGTGCTCGGCTCATAAGTCTATTGGAGTTGGAAAGCAAAACTTGTGAGTTTCTTGGCATTGAGCAAAAGCAGACGGCAAGCAAGCACCTCAGCTCTTCAACAGTGTAGCAGCAGCAGCAGCTGGCCCAGCTCATGCTGTAGCTAACACCCTCAATCCCCTCCCCCCTCTCTCCCCATACACTGACACACACACACACTCTTCTCCCCGCTGGGCAGAAGTTGCGGCTGTCGCACATAAAAACGGCAACGACGAAAACGAAAATTTAACGACTGCGCAACGTGACGCATTATTTGTCTGCGCTGCCTCTGCCATTGCCGCTGCCTCTTTCTCCTCCATCTTCATCTGTTTGCCTCGGCGTCTGCTTCTCTGCCTACGTTGCCGTCATTTGCTACTCGCCGGTTCCCCGATTTGGCGTCTGGTCTGCCTTTCAGCAGTTTCAGCCTGCAGCAAGCTTGCCGCAGACTCGCGCCGCCAGAAATTGCTTTTGCTTGCAGGCTGACTGACTGGCTGGCTGGAACTTCACCGATCTCCTACTTCGCCTCTCCCATTCTCTCTCTTCACTCTACACTCTGTTGATGGCCATCGTACGCTGCTGCCGTTTTAGTATTTCGCACTCAGTGCACGCGGCGGCAACAGCGACCGCGACGACTAAAGCAGCGACAGTGGCAGCGGCTGAGGCAGCAAGCATTTTTGCATGACTGACTGACTATGGCTATGCCTGAGTCTGAGTCACTCACACAGACACATACATACGTATACACAAATGCGCCAGTTTGTGCTTTAGTGCAATAATGGTGGGGAGTAAGAAGGCAGAGAATAGAATGAGGAGTGTGGAGTGGGAGGGGGAGAGTTGGCTGTCGCAGCCTGGCGTGTGTTTATAATTTGATTTCGCTTCTTTCTTTCTCCGCTTCGTTGTACGATGGCGGCGGACCAGCATTTCCTGTCGCTGCTAAAACCGCTGCCTAGGCCTACGAGGTTGAATGTGGAGTGTGGACACGCACACAGTTGTGCTTTGAAGAGTATGAGTAGGAGGAGGAGTGGGGGGAGGACTGTCTGCTGCATCTGCTGCAAAATTCGCTGGCACGCCAGCAGCAAAAGCAACATCAACATCAACTGGCTGCAGCAATGGCAACCTCACAGGCCACGGAATCTTAATGAAGTTATTGTGTTGTGTTGCGCTCTTGTTGTTGTTGCTGTTAAGTTGAATTGCTGCGACTGTCCAACTCGTCGCTCTTTTGTTGCTGTGCCATTTACATATACATAAATACAAACATACATGTATGCACATGTACTCATGTATGCGTTAAGCTGTTGGCATTGCCATTGCAACTGCAGCTTGGTTTGCAGTAGGCAATGGTGGTTAGTGGCCACCCAATTGGAATGCTGCCCAATTGTTAATCAGGACGTTGGCAGACCTGAACTTCTGAAATTAAAATCGCTACCAACATACATACATACCTCGTATGTGAATAAGTGTGCGCATTAAATGCAATCCAATATTATCACTTTACAAAAATCACATTTAAATAAAGTAGAAGCTTAATCAAGCTCCGCTTGATCAAATGAAAGCACACGCATTCTACTCATTCATTTTTAATCTTTTATGTTTGTGGAGTAGAGAGCTTTTGTTTCTTACACACGAATGCGCTCGGAGCGAAGCACGTGGCTAGCAATTGTACTCTCTTCGCGTAACTGTAAACGTTCAAATACAATGCATTCTCTTGATAGTGGACTACAATTGTAGTTGTCGCTCGTTGATTCAAAGCTTTATGTAGAACGCTGCCTGGCTTATCTCACATACAAGTGTACTTAAAGAGAGTAGAAATGGCTCACCATTTCGTTCTCTACGTGTGTGTGTGCATGTGTCGGTTTATGCAAAAGTGAACGGTGTTTTGAATGGCATTTGTTGTCAACAGGCAGTTGAGAGCTGGCGTGGGTGAAACTAAACGAAAAAACTGAACGAAAAAGTGAAAGAAAAGCAGGGCCTTTAAAATGGCGCCAAAAAAATCTACTATTGTATTAAATGTGGAGCAATTTATACACGACATCGAGGAGAGACCGGCGATATGGAACCGAAATTTCCACTGCAACAAAGCCTTCCTCGAGCAAATGTGGGATGAGCTAAGCGGCACACACAAGCTGCCAAGTAAGTACGAGTACAACAAACGATGTAACAATAGAGGCACAAGTTTTTCGGTAGCGATAGAGCGATCATGCATGTTGTACTGCTTACTCACGCACACGAAGTGCAAGAACAAAGCAGAGAGCGAAAGGCAACAACAGCATACTATGTGAAGTATTGCAGCTCGCTCTCTTAAAAACAAAACGAAAGCTTAAGAGAATTTGTGCCTTTAGAGTAACTTATTGTTTGTGTTGGACACAAGAAGCAACTGTAACTTCTGTCTCCCTCTGGCAGAAATTGTGCTCAAAGCCAAGTGGAAGGGACTGCGGGACAACTTCAGAGTCGAGTACAAACGCATACCACGCGCTGACAACGGTGAATTTATGGTAGACCCAGCCACATTCGAGTCTAAATGGCTGCACTACTACGCGTTGCTCTTCCTGAGTGAGTTCTCTTTAAGGTAAACGAGATTTCTACATACTAAGTACTCTTGTTATTGTAGCGGATCATATGCGTCACCGCCTACCCAAAAATGAACAGGATCAGTCGTATTACTTTAACCAACAGAGCGAGGATTGCGAGAAGACCGTTGTGGAGCCAGATTTAACCAACGGTCTCATACGACGGCTACAAGATAGCGACGAGGATTATGATGAGGACGATATCGATGGTGATGCAGATGGCGATGGAGGCGGTGGTGGTGGCGATGTTAGCGATAACAGTTTAGATGGCTTGCCCACTCCACCGGCGGCTCATCAGCAAACCCATCTGAGCACCACACCATTGGCCACAGGAGCGCTCAAGGCGCAAGAGGAGGCATTCGCTGCATCCCATCAACACGCCCTGCTCAAAGCTGGTCTACTGCGTGCCCAGCTAATGGAACTGGAGTTAGAGAAAGAGGCACAGGATTTAAGTAAAAAGTCAACACAAGCCTCGATTCCCATGGCATTCGCAGCACTCACGGCCAGTCAGGAAGTTCATTCCGCTCCAGCACACTGCTCTCCACCCCCGGTGGTAACAACTACCACAACGCACAGTGCTTTGACCACAGCAGCTCAGCTGGCGGGCACTGTACTGGCTCCGGCCACCACCACGTCCAGCGGATCTAGTAGTGTGGGTGCCATGGGCGCCAAACGTTCCGTCTCTCCGCCTCCGTTGTACAATAAGGCGCATCATCCGCTGCCTACACAGGCCGTTGGTCATCACACGACGACGGCAAAAGATGATTTCACTGGAGGCACAGCCGGCGTTGGACCCAATGAGCATCTCAACTTTACGCAACACTCATATGCTAATGGATTGATACCGGCACTGAAGCTGAAGCGACCGCGTCTTTCAGAGGACAGTAATTTTAATGGCTCCTCAACGATGGACGGACCGTTGGTGCCAGAGGACGATGATTATCACTACTTGCTTAGCCTGCATCCCTATATGAAGCAACTGACGGCGGCCCAAAAGCTACGAATTCGCACCAAGATACAAAAGCTCATATTCAAGGAGCTGTACAAGGAGGATCTCGAGGAGTCCAAGTAGTCGCCGTCGTCTTCGTGTGTTCCCAAAAAACTCAATCACTCCATGAATCTTAAGACTGTACATAAGCATCTGCCCATTCCCAACTCCCGATCTCCGTTCCCCTAAACTCTTAAATTGTATACCAGTAATTAGTATCTAAGATTAGAATTAGTCCATAGATTACATCTATGCCATGCGACTTTATCCATTTCTAGTTGAGCGTTGTCACCATAGCACCACCAAAGGATTGGTCTTGGTGCTCGCCATTTACTTTAAGCTCAAAGATCAACAAATAAAACCAAGAATCGAAATCTTAAGTCTCAAGTTGTGTCTCCTCAGTGCCCTCAACAGCGTCTGATCTTTGTCCTTATACCTTGTCTCATCAATGGTTCCATTTTCTAATTGTTACCAGGTGAGGTTTATGTGCTCGATGATGGCGCTGAGGTAGATCTGGATCTGGGCAACTATGAGCGCTTCTTGGATGTCACTCTGCATCGGGACAACAACATAACCACCGGAAAGATCTACAGGCTGGTCATCGAGAAGGAGCGTCGAGGAGATTACCTAGGCAAGACGGT
Source organism: Drosophila cardini (assembly GCA_018903735.1). Lineage (NCBI taxonomy): Eukaryota > Metazoa > Arthropoda > Insecta > Diptera > Drosophilidae > Drosophila > Drosophila cardini. The sequence goes on along the minus strand of JAEIGM010000004.1, from coordinate 9,489,747 downwards.
TCAGGGTGAGTAATGAAGGATTCTTCTGTTAAGCCTTGACTAAGATCTGTCTCTTTGTAGTTGTCCCACACATCACGGATGCCATACAGGAATGGGTGGAGAGTGTGGCCCAAACACCTGTACAGGGATCCTCAAAGCCACAGGTGTGCATCATTGAGCTGGGCGGTACCATTGGTGACATTGAGGGCATGCCCTTCGTGGAAGCTTTTCGCCAGTTTCAATTTCGCGTGAAACGTGAGAATTTCTGCTTGGCTCACGTGTCCCTCGTGCCGCTGCCCAAGGCTACCGGTGAGCCAAAGACCAAACCCACTCAAAGTTCGGTACGGGAACTGCGTGGATGTGGTCTAAGTCCAGATTTGATTGTATGCCGCTCCGAGAAACCCATTGGCCTGGAGGTCAAGGAGAAGATCAGTAATTTCTGTCACGTCGATCCGGATCAGGTTATATGCATACACGATCTTAGCTCTATCTACCATGTGCCACTGCTAATGGAGCAGAATGGCGTCATCGAGTTCCTCAACGAGCGTCTCCAACTGCACATTGACATGAGCAAGCGCACCAAGTGAGTAGATATCTAACAAACCCTTTTGGTTCCCTTCTAACCCTTAATTTTTTCCCCCAGGTGTCTGCAGCACTGGCGGGATCTGGCTCGTCGCTCGGAGACAGTGCGTCGAGAGGTGAACATTGCTATTGTGGGCAAGTACACCAAGTTCACGGACTCATATGCCTCCGTAGTGAAGGCCATCCAACATGCCGCACTCTCCGTTAACCGCAAACCAAACCTGATCTTTATTGAATCATGTTTGTTGGAGCAGGAGACACAGCAGAAGGAGCCCTCAAAGTATCACAAGGAATGGCAGAAGCTCTGCGAGAGCGATGGTATACTTGTTCCAGGTGGCTTCGGAGCACGTGGCATGGAGGGCAAGATCCGTGCCTGCCAGTGGGCTCGAGAGAAGGGCAAACCCTTTTTGGGCATCTGTCTGGGATTACAGGCGGCTGTCATTGAGTATGCACGAAATGTACTCGGTCTTCCTGACGCCAATAGCACTGAGATAAATCCCGAGACACAGAATCCACTGGTCATTGATATGCCCGAGCACCATAAGGGACAGATGGGCGGCACCATGCGACTGGGCAAACGTACTACAATCTTTGCCGATAAGCCGAGCACCATTCGCCAGCTATACGGTAATCCCAAGACAGTGGATGAACGTCACCGACATCGCTACGAGGTGAACCCCAAGTATGTGCCACAGCTGGAGAAAAACGGTATGAATTTTGTGGGCACAGACATTGATCAGAATCGTATGGAAGTCATTGAGTTGCCCAGTCATCCGTACTTTGTGGCCACACAATACCATCCAGAATACTTGTCACGTCCACTGAAGCCCTCGCCGCCCTTCCTGGGCCTGATTTTGGCCTCCGAGGGCAGGCTGCAGTCCTACATTGATCGAGGCTGTCGTCTCTCCCCACGTCAGCTGTCGGATGCTTCCTCGGATGAGGAGGAGACACTCCACGGCCTGTCGCGTGTGACAAAGAAATTCGATGCCCTTAAACTTCCGGGATCCAAGGATAAGATCAAGGAGAATGGAACCCAGCCGATTAAGCCACTGGTCAATGGTTGCACCGATGTCGGCCAGGTCAATGGAAACGGTTGTTCCGGCAGCGAAAGTACCTCCGACAAGGAGGACGTCGCCTGCGGTGCTAGCAGTGATGCTAGCGTTTAAACTATATATATACATATAGATATATATATAACTATATACTGAATATATCTCAAGAAGCTATCTTTCGTTTTCCTATAGCGTCTTTCGATAATCCAATTTTTAATTTCTAGTTTATAATCTCTATATAATTACTTTGTTGATTTCGATATATCGATTTAGAATTGTTCGATGTGGATATCAATTACTGAGTTCAATGTCAAGTTTAAAAATATATATTTTTTTAAATAAAATATAAAGTTTGCTATCTTGCTTTAAATTTGGATTTTTACTAAGATAACTTTAAGGATTAGAAGAGTAAAAAGTTTGTAAATTCATCAAATTATTTTTAAAAATTTGTTTCTCAGATATACAGGGTCTTTCATAGTTGGTACGCCAGCTTTGACTTGGGTGAACTTAATAATTATGTTATTTCACGTGACATTTTTGAATGAAATGTGAGATATTCAAAAATATAGCTGCCAAAATTCATCAAAATCCTGAACAGCTGTCGGTCCAAACATCTACACTGGTGTACAAAATTATAGGTACAGCAAGAAAATTTAAAATCTAAAGGGGTTTAAGCACTTAATGACACTATTCTTTTTATGATACAATTTTTTTAAGCATTAATTCTGAACCATAATCGGTTGAAATTTTAAGAATTATATCTTGAGAGTAATAAGTGGATCTTAGCAAAATAAAGTCTGTATCACATTCTTTAGAATAAAATTGTTGTTAATAAAAAATTGGTATAATAAGTATATAAATTTATATATACAAAGTGATAAAGCGATAATACCTTTTAGTCATAGTACAGGCAATGCCGGCAAACACCAAACAAGACAAGGTCGGTAGAGATGGTCGCGTGACGATATTGAATAACAAACATCGTGACTGAATGAGTTCAAGTAGAATCCTAAATGAATTTTTACTTCAAATTTTTAGTAGAATCTAATCTATATTACTCTAAATTTTTAGTAGAGTGTTTAAAGAATTAGAACAAGATCTACACACAAGCAGTAGATCTTGTTCTGATTCTTGATCTTGAACTAATTCTTTTGGAATACTACTACAAATGAAAAATAAGTTATGCTGACGTCACGATGCCTAAAGACAGACTAAAAGTACTTCTAGCTATGTACGAAGCACATCAGTATGGCCACTATATATATATGAACATCTGCACACTTCTTGACTTGTACACACTTAAGTATATATGTCTACATACACACACACACACACACACACACACACACACATACATACGTAATTCATTATGTACATTATAGATCTACTCACATAATTGCGGTTTTGTTTGCGCGTAAAACGGAGCAACAAAAAAATGTGCTCTTGTTCTGGTTTTCGAGAGGAAATCTATCAGTCAAGATAATACCTAACGTACCCAAACCAACCCAATCCCATCCAACTCATGCCATGTTGTCTTTACCGATGTCGCTGCCAAATCTACAAATAGACGGGGTATGTGCCTCTGCTGTGCTCCCTGTACAATTGTGCTGGCTAATTAGTTAGCTTCTTGGTGACGGTATTCTTTCTGTTCTTCTGCTGTTGTCTCATGTCTTCAATTCTATTCTATTGTAAAATTAAAAATTTCATTTAAATGTGTTATTTCACGTGAAACGGACGCATCGCCGGGTCTTGAAATTATATAGTAGACGTAAAAAATCGTGTACAGAAAAAAAAAGTGTTAAAATTATTATCAAAATACAAAATCGGTATATATTAATTAAATTTAAACATTAACTGTTAAATAAAAAGGTTGAAATATTTGATTAAAGTACCAATTATTATTCTGATCCCTCTCTAATCTACTCCTTAAATCGTTTGGATTGTTATTACTCCAGAATTCTAGACAAATAACTAAAATCGGCCATGCACGCCAGTCACAAGAAGAAAACTCGATGCCGAAATCGAGCTAGAAATAAGTGCAATCGTAGCGAAGAGCAAAATCCGCCGGAGCCAGCAGCTGCCAATTCAACTCCGGCTGTGGTCACTAACCAGAATGAACCCTTCAACGAAAGTGCCATCCATTTGATACAGAAACTGCTGCGCCAGAAACTGTTGGCCAAGTCAAAAACTGCAGCGCCCTCCAACCCAGCTCCACCCCCGAAAGTGCCCAGTAAGCCGCCAACTCCGCCCAAGAACGACAAGAGCGAAGAAGTAAATGCGCTGCTTAAGTGCATAGGCAGCAAACTGCAAAAAGGTCATACAAAATTCAAAATTATCTACACTCCTCTTATATAACCATGTGTGTTACCAAATTCAGGTGCCGGCGGCGAGATTCCAACGAAGGCCATTTTCAGTCAGCTGGGTAAAATGCTTAGCACGGCGCCATTGAGCGAAATCGCTACCGGATCTGGTTCTGATGACGAGGAAGGCGAGTACATTGAGTACATATACAAACCGCGGCAATATTTCATGGCGTCGCTGTGCAACGTGAGTGTTTACCCCTCTCTATCCCTCTCCCACTTACACTCTCTCTCTCTCTACCGCACTCTCTCTCTCCCTCTTCATACTATTAAATTTTTTTTAATTTGTAGCACTGCAAAGCTGATCTGTGTGGCAAACATCCGCTTCCCTGCAAAGGCTGTGGACTGAGCTTCTACTGCAGCGTTAATCACATGCGCGATGATCAGGAGCATCGTCAGCTCTGCTATGGACTGCGTCAGCTGGTGGAACAGAATGGTAGCTATAACAAACAGACTTTAGTTTATTAATATACATACATACATATATAAAGAAAAAGGTATTTCAAAGAAGTTAATAGAAATACATACAGTATGCCATAACGTAATCCCCATAGATTTAGTGAAAATATATAATTCTAAAAACATGCCTTTAAAGTTTCAGCTTTATGTGCATGCAAATTTATAGAACATACGATGAGTTTAATAAACATATAAAGTCAACCATTTTGATTTTCAAAACACAGCTCAGTTGCTAGAGATGTGACTTTTATTGGTGATGCGATTTCGCATCCTTTTGCAAGTGCACACAAAAATGTGGCAGCTCCAGACAGCTCCATGTTTCGACCTAGAAGTATGCAATACTTTTTAATATGAAAGACGACTGTAGTTTTTAAAAGTTTAAGGTCTCAAGGTTTAAAACAGTTTTGTTGTGTCTTAAGATAACTCTATTAAAAGTATAATAGATAGTTTTTATAATTATACACTAACCTACTTAACTAATTATTACTTACAGGCCACGATGTCTTTTACCGAAGCGGTGATTTTAGTGCTGAGCAGTTCCGTTCTTACCGCATCGTGTGCATTCGTCAACTGGAGCAGCTCATAAACCGCAGTCTGACGGCGACGGAGCAGGAAGTGTTACTCTTTCCCTTCATCTGCAGCCATAACAAGTGCCGTGAACACAGATTCAAGCGTTTAAAGGCTTGTTCGGGCTGTGGTGAAGTCGCCTACTGCCAGGATAAACCTGATCACCTGAGTGCCACACACGCCGCCTGGTGTGGCTCTTATAAGCTCTTTAAAGCATTTGTCATGCGGCAGTTTAAGTACGGACGACTGGAACCATTGTTACCGGAGGAAATACTCAAGGAAGCGCCTGTCAACGCCTGCAATACGAGACAGATAATGCAGAGCTTAAAATTTAGTATGTAAAGTTAACTTATTTTTACAATTTGTTATTACTTAATTACCCAATTGTTTAGCTGTGAACGACGCATGCGAATTTTCTGCCTTGACGCAGATTTCGACTGGACCTTTGACTGCCTTCTATGCCTTGAAACTCTGCGATCGTCTGAATTCGGAGCAGCTTACGATCCATTTGGTTGGCGCTGAAATGGAATTTGAAGTCGATGTCTTTCAGAAGTGGGAAATATTCCTGCTTCACATTCTGCCCACAGTCAAAACTTTGAATGTCGTCTTTGTGGGTCCTGAGTTGAATTCTCAGAAGATTTCCTTTGACCAGCTGGCAAAGATCAAGTGCGTGTACTAAAAGTTATAGTGAGACACAGTAATTAGAAAGTTATTTAAAATATCATAAGTTTGTTAAGACGGCAGAGTATTATTAAGTCGATCACACTCGCCTCTAGCGTTCCCATTTCTCTTATTCACTTATTCATTTTATTCCCAGATGCTGTCGTCTCTGTCGCAAGGCCAAACGCACAGTGGAATACCATTTTGAGAATCGTCTTTATCACGACTACTGTGCAGCGCCAACTTTCAAGACTCCCGATTTGGGTAAGATATATAAAATAATAAATTAAATTTGAATAATTTTCATAATTTAATTCCTTCTTACTAGTATGTTTCTTCAACTCTGGTCTCTACCGGGCTACAGGCTATGCTTTGGAGGATACCTGGCCGGATACCATTCAAGCATCCCTGAACCTAAAGTGCCCACTTGTGGTCACATCCTATACCAAATACGAAGCTCCGCTGGATATGAAGCAGTTTTTGAACCAGTCTAATCGGAAATTAAATGTGGTACTGCCACCAACAACAAATCCTTTCGGATCAGAAAAACCAGAGCGCAATTTTATATCGGACGATGATGCACCTTTTATGTTCAAAAACTTTCAGTGTTTTGTTGTAGAGTAAAATTGTAATTGAATATTCGAATTGTAGCCAAATAAATTAAAAGTTATCCGTTAACTTAAAGTCAGTGTTGTAAAGTGTGGTAAGTGTGGGATAGTGTGAATGTTTTACTAAGCCGGTTTCAGAGACTGATCGGGTAACATAATTTATTACTATTTTTATGTCAAAATGTAATATGAAGATTAACATTTAATAATAAATCAGCAAGCTTGCTTTAGACAAACGAAATTTTTTGAATGTTTAAAGGAAACCAAGATTTCACTATCTATCGCTCGATAGCGCAGTCTATCGAAACTAGATTGGCCAACTGAATTATTTTGAATAATTAAAATAATCAATATATCGACCCACCACCACTACCCTTCGCTCGAAAACGAAGTCTATCGAAAACCAGTCTGGCAACTAAAGTATTTTATGAGCAAAACAACGCGCGGTTTGCGTTCGTTTAACAATTATAAATTGTATATAAAAATAAAATAAATATGAACGACTGCGATTTTAAAGAACTTCGATCCAAACTCGATGTTATGGGCTTTACCCAAACACTACCTGTGCTGGCAATACCATTGGTTAGTGCTGTCTTTGGCGATTTAATAAAAACAACAGAATGCCTTCGGGATACAAAACGACAAGTTGCGGATCTACTGGAAGTATGTTTGTTCAATTAATTTGTGTGTTGAATATACCCATATTAAGTCATTATTATAGGAGAAAACGTGCTGGGAACTCGGTGTGGAGCCTTACAAATGCGACAACTCGCGTTTACTGGCCGAGTGCAATGAGCTACACTTGCAGTTTCTAAAGGACAGGGAAGACTACGAGCAGCGACTATGTGGTAAGTATTTAAAACGAGTTTTATAACATTTTGCTTAAAATTAACTGCGCTTAGAAATGGAGCGACGCATACGCAGTCTGCAGACGGACAGGGAACATTTGCAATGTCACAATTCTCAGCTACAAGGACAATTGGACTCATTACTATCCAAGCAACTGATCACAGCGGCAGCATCGAAACGAACGCATCCTGGTTCACTACACAGTAAGCTACTCCACATTCCATTAACTATTACTCAAGAGTATCTGCTTTGCAGCTAAGAAACCCTTTATATCTACTGTACGGTCTGGAGAAGTCCTGCCTGCCGTGCTTGGTAACGCGTCCCAATCCACCATAAAGTGCACCAAATGTAGCGCGGGAATAGTTCCCAGGACTGCGCCCACTAAGGATGGTCTAACTGTGAATCATGTCAATGAAGCTGAGGAGATCGATAGGCTGCAAAATGATTTAACCAGTGTAAAGGATCAGTTGGAGTTCTATAAGCGCAAAGTGGAATCCAGAAATCGAGAGATTCGCCGTTTAAATGATATGCTAGCTGGTGGCCGTCCGCCGGCTGCATTGGCAAAGGATTGCTGCTATAAGGATGTGGGTGCCCTGTCCCAGGACATCGATCAGTTGCAGCGCGAAAAGAGTGAATTAATGGTTCAGGTGCAGGAATATCAGTCCAAGATGCACGATGCCATGCAGCATGCAGTGCGCATCGAGGAGGACAAACGGAAGTTGCAAACACATCTCGACGAGCTGAAGGAGGCAGCTCTCCAGGTGGAACAGCAGGCCAACTCTGAGATAGATGCACGTGAGCTGGAGCTCCAAAAGATGCAAGTAGAGCTCAAACAACTCCAGAAACTGCACGACCAGAAGACCAAAGGACAACGTCTAACGGGCGGAGTAGAAGCATCCTCGGAGCAGCATGATAAACGAAAATTAAACGAGAGGCTCAATGTGCTGACCCGCCGGGAGGAGGAGTTGCTGGCCATCAACGAGAAGCAGAAGCGGAAACTGCTCAAAATGCATGACAAGCTCTCGGAGCTGGAGAAGGAACTGCATGAGCACAACAACGCCGTCACCCTGGACGAGGAGAAGATCCGACTGCAGTCCGAGCGTGATTTCTTCCAAAAGGAGTATCTGCGTCTTATGAGTAAATCAGGATCAGACACTGAGGTAGCTTTCCTTCAAGCTCAAATTAAATCAAAGGATGAAGATCTGCGTGCTCTTCGCTCGGAGCTGTGTGTAATGTCCGCCAGTCGGCTGCACTTATCTCCACGCCGAGGCGACCACTGCGACAACTTGCCGCCGCCTACTGGGTGCAGTTCCAACGACAGCAGCAGTCGAAGTGACTGCGTTCAGGCAGCAATTGGTCGTGTGGAGCGGGAACGGGACTGTGCACGCTCTGAGCTGGAACGTGTGCGCTGTGAGAGGGATACTCTGCGCGAGAAACAGCTAAGCAGCGTCCAACTGCACGCGGAGGAACTGCAAACGCTTCGACTGCGCAACGAGGAGCTGCAGAATCAGATACGACGCTTGGAGCAGGACAATCGGGAATTAAATTCTGCCCGTGTGCCTGCTGAAACCCACAATGTGTTCCTTAAGGAGGATGTGGCACAGCTCAAGCAGCGTCTGACTACACTACAGACTGAGATTGACAATCTGCGTAAAGAGAATTCACAAATTGCGTGAGTACTTAAAGGATTTTGTTGAGGATATTGTGGTTAACTATAGAAACTAAAGTATTTTTTGTCCTAACAGACTGATCAATGAGCAGAATGAACGGATTATAGCAGATTATCAGAGCAAGCTGCTAATTGCAGATCGTCAGCGTCATAAGGCTGATGTGCTGGTCAGCACCTTGGATTCCAGTCGCGAATCCAATCGTAATGAGGTTACACAACTACGCACGGAGATTGCCTCGCTGCGTCAGACCTATGTGGCTCTGGAGCATGAGAAGGATACGCTTTTGGTAGGATTGAGGAGTAGAATTCTTGTATAAACCCTTCCTTAATTGTATGCCTAATTGTAGAATCAATTGGATAACAAAACAGAGCGTCTGTATAAAACGGAATTCGATTTGAAAGACTGTAAGCAAAGGAAAAATTCATTGGAACAAACGGTTAAAGATCTGGAGTCCCAAATTGAGTAAGTAGAGCTTCTAGTTCAATATAATCCATTGTAGTCAAATTGGTAGTCCAAGAGAGTTGTGCTTTCTAAATTCTAGAAGCTTTTGAAACACTGCAGTTCTAACCATTTAGGCCCCACGCTGATCAGTCAGCCACTAAGAATCAAATAGTTTTCCTTACGCAATATTAGCCTTTATTAATAGTATCTACAGTTCTACAGTTCACTTATAAAATTTCTACATTAGCTGGAGTAATACATTCATGGCACAATCTCAGATAAATGGCGCCTCTTAGAGCCAAGCAAATTGGCCACGATCTTGTTAGCCAAATATGTCTAAGAACCACCTAAAAGTAAATGAAACGATTAAATCGATCGATCTGTTTGGGATGCTTAAACACTGAGCATGCATGGATTAGATAAATAATAATACAAAAGTTGAGGAGAATTCTGGAGGATATCTACAGATGGAGATTAGAGAGTATCACATACAACAATCGGGCAGAGTTTAGAATAGCACTAGTTCAGGTGGTGGCGATAGAGGAGGAGTTTGGAGTATACTGAAGTATTTCGAGTTGTGTCGCTCGATGGTTAAATACCTCGCCAGGCTAACGCTGGGTGCACTACAGCTGTGCGTTCCGCCGGTATCAGTCTCTGTTCCTGTCCCCATCCCTGTTCCCGTCTCCGCCGGTGTGTAACCCGGTCGGCAGACACATTTCGCTCGGCTTGCATAGCCTAGGAGCCGAGTGGCATTGTTGGGCTGTGTCTTAAGCGGCTCCAGCCACTGCCCAGCTCCGCAGGGACCACGTGTGTAGAGCTTGTAGCATTGACCATTCATCTCGACCATGCCTGGCGTGGATTCACAGATGCTCTTCTCCTGCTCATTGTGGGATGCACACTGTTGATCTAGATTGGTTATGACTCCCGAGCAGCCGCACATCCCATTGTACGAGATGCCGTCGACAGAGGGGCGTGCGGTGAAGTCAAAGACGACCACTTGGTGTAGGGAACAGGGACCCTGTGATCCAATCCTGTAGCAGGAGTCCTCTGTAGGGAAATACAGTCGATTCTTGCCACAAAAGTTACGTACACACGAGGTGCCATTGATCAGGAACTCGTTGGCTGCACATGGTCCGCGGGTGTAGAGGCGATAACAGAGTCCATCACTCCAGGGCACATATCCCTCCTTGCATAGACACTTGCCATGTGGCAACAGTTGCAGTGTATTCGCCTCCAGACTCGTCATCCCGTCCAGGTCATCTGGTATGCGAAAGATGTGACCAGGTGGACATGGTCCAGGTGTATCTGAAAGACATTTTAAGTCAAACTTTGGCTTTAGATTCGGTACCCATCTTACCCAGCTCAAAGCACATTTGCTGCGGCGCATGATAGTGCGGCAGGTGTCGTTGACAATCGCAACGTCCTCCGGGTAGGTAAATATGACCCGGAGTCGAGCAGGGCCCCTTTGTGTAGTGCTCGTAGCAGGAGTCCTCCAGACTGTAGTAGAAGGGTCCCAGTTCCCCGACAGCTTCGCAACGACACTCAGCCAATCCATCCTCGTTGAGCATCAGAAGCTTACCCGGAATACAGGGACCCTTCGAGTGATTCCTGTAGCACTTGGAGTCTTTAGGCCAGAAGAGCATACCACTCTCACAGTGCATCGGTCGCTTGCAGGTGCCCCAACGATTGTCGGCTCTAAAGGGGATAAAGTAGGATATATTCTTGTTGTATTATTTATAGAAAATGTTAAAAATATAAATAATTCAATAGACAAAAGCCTTCAGACGAGATTCTAAGATTCCTGGCCTTTTAGGAGTTGCTCCTTTAGCTATAAAGTAGTTAGATTTTTAGCTATAGCACTGTATTTATTCTGTAGTAAGAGGAGTTGCCATTTTAGCTATAAAGTAGCTAGTTTTAGTGTTTGGGAAAAATAGTAAATTAAAATAACTAAATTTAGCTACAATTCTGCTTAATTAAAGAATTGATTTAATATTAAAATATTGATTGAAACTATTTTTCAATCATGATAAAAATATTAGTTTATTTTAATGAGTATTAAGCAGACAACTTTGAAAGGTTTTTAATGATTTTTATCGGTTTTAAGTCACTTTATTGTTTATTAACATTTCATTTACCTGTTTCAAAAGATTCAAGTTCAAATTTAGCTGTCTTTTATTGTCAAATCTCTAAATTTTTTACCATTCAACCATACAATTCCCAAATTTATAGCCCTAGTATTATTTGCTTACAGTCATAGTCCCAAAATTTGACTGCACGGGACTTGACACACTTAATGGAAGAATTAAAATTCGTCTAAAATTTAAAACAATTGGATTTGAATTCTAAATTTAAATGGACAGGGGGTGTTCTATTCTTTAACAGAGGATTGAAGCCAAATATTTTGAGGGTATTTAAACCGCAAATAATTTAAATACGAATTGAATAGAATAGCAACAGAGCTAAGAGAAGAGAATGACAATAGAAGCAAGGAAATGAAGAGTTAAAGTTAAAGAGAATTTAAGAGAAGAGAAGAGAAAAGATCTTGGCATTCTAGTTTAAAGAGAACTTAAATAAAATTAGAGCTAGTAGCAAATTAGAACTGAAGTTGAACAAATTTAGTTAATTAGTTTTAAACAATTAGGCGACACTTGTGTAATGTCCAAATAGATAAAGTATATTCGCTTACCTCTTGGCCTGCTCGGGTAACGGCTGAAAGTACTCGCCCCGCTGACAGGGACCGCGTTCGTACAGGGTATGGCATGCGTCAGTCAGAGCACTCAGTGCAGTGCCCGGGGGACAACGACACTCGGCAGCTGGAAGATCCTTCCGCTTGGCGCTTATAGGCGTCGGACTAAGCTCCATGGTCTCGGGACAGGGATAGCCAAGTGTAAAGATTTTAAAGCACTTCTTAAGTGGCGGCCAGTAGAGCAGTTGCCAGCCACCAGCCATGCTAGCACAAGGATTCTTGGCGGGATCACTCCAAGGTGGTGGCACAATTCCCGCTGAGGCTTCGTGTTGGGCCAGCAAAAGTAGCAGGCAGGTGAAAAAGCTGCTACCTGCCTGTAGAGCTGCCCAGCAGACCAAAAGCTTTCGGCGCTTCATGGTGATTACCGCCAAGACCACAGCCAAACACAGCAAAACAACAACAATCTGTGAATACAATTCAAGCGATTTTTGGAGGGAATTATTTTTTTTTTGCTGATTTTGCTTTTTTGCTGGCGCCTATTTGAATTCGCTTGAAGGCGTTCATTAATTCGCATGATTGATGAATTTTCAATTATGTTTAATTCAATATATTTGGCTTTTTTTTGGCTATATCATTTGGCAGAATAAAGCCGTCCTCCCGGGCATTCACAGCGGTAGTTTGAATCGGTTTAAATGCAAACCTACAGCAAGTCCAATTTAAATTAGCCAACATATTGGCGATTCGACTGACCAAAAAAAAAAAAAAAAAGATTTAAAAAAAAAACGACAACAAAACCAAAAGTAAAAACCAGTATGTGATCGTGTGCTGTTAACCATGACCTAAATACACATTTATCTTGACTTCTTTAGCGGCTTGATAACTGCTTAATAGTAGCCATCAGTGAGCAGAAATCTTCTCAGATCTCATAATCGTAGGCGCTAAAGAAAAACCAAAACCTTTATGTAATAATACCCATAATAGCCAACTTGCATGCGGCGAACTAGTGACGAAACTCGCGGTGGAGGTGGTAACCAACCAAGCGAGCTCTGTGTGTGTGTGTGTTTTTTTTTTTTGGCTGGAAAAGCGTGCAACAGTTTGCACTAGTTCCCCACTTTTCCAGCGGTTTGTTGGCCAGTGGTGTGGAGGAGGGGTACGAACAGACACGCTACAAGCCAACAGCAAAACAGACAACAGCTGCTACTTTGGCTATAAATAATGCATTAGGCTAACCGCAGTTAGCGCTGCTTTGACTTGTTTTGGGTTTTCTTGCCATCGACTGTCGTAACAGCAACAGGTTTCCTAATGCCGCAAAGCAGCATCCTCTGCATCTTCATCATCACCAACATCATCTCATTTATTTGGCCCAAAGAACAAAGCCATAAACTGCACACAGTTTGCGGTCGCCGTTGAGTTCACAACCTTCCTAAACTCAAATCCGAAGAAACAACTAAAGCCGCTTTACATTTGTATTAGTAGGGTGGACCGCGAGTGTGTATGTGTGTGTGTGTGAACTTATAAATATATAATTGACGCACAAACACCTTTTTTTTTTGCTAATTTCTTGTACTCGTCTCGTATTTCCAAATTTCGCGCTCACACTTTTTGCCTGCGGCTATAAGTTTTTTGAGTTGATTGTGAATTCGTGTCCGCCCGCAATCTTGAATCGATATCACATGCGAGACGCAATCAGCGGTGGCAATGTCCGATTCCGAATCGGAATCTGAATTCGATACCGAATTTGAATGCCAATTCACACACTACTTGTGAAGCAAACAAAATGACGCGACCCGATCGCTGCGACCATTCGCCTGCGTAGGTAACAGACGTCTGAGCTCTAATTTTGTGCTCAAACCAGCATTAGGGTCTAGCCATGCCTGCCGCTCTTTATCTTCTGCTTACGCGCTCTCTTAATTCAATGCTGCCTCGCTCAACGCGTACGCTCTTAGCAGCAACTCTCTCGCGCTCTCTGTCTTGTGTGCTCCCATTGGTCATCGTGTGTGTTTGTGCCTGTTAAAAGTTCTTCGCTTGCATTTGAGATTTAGTCAGTGTCCAAATGACTGACAACACGTCGTCTAGCCGCTATGATGGACATCAATGGTCGTTAGCTTGCTTCGACTGTCTGAGTCAGCCCATTATTGTACTTACTGTGTATGTATACATATGTATTTAGCAGGGTCGCGCTTTGTTCTTGAGCTTCACAGTCCGAATTGCGGATATGTGTGAACGTGCCTCGAATGTGAAGTTGTGGTCTACTCTTTGAGTGGTTGGTAAAAGAGCGAACATAATCGAGTTCTCCTACAAGTTTGTTGCTTAAGTCTATTGACATGACCCCGCCGCAGAGACACATGGCCGTGAACGTAACAGCGCACAGTGGTGCGTTGATGACGAAATCGTTTGCTAAAATTATAGCATTAAAGTTAAAGTATTTCTTATAGGTTATTTATTTTAAATTAGTTTTTAGTAGTATGAACTTAGAAAATAAATAATCGAATTATGATAAAGAACAAAACTGTTAATATTAATAGTAGGAATACTTTTAATGTCTTATTATATAACTTTTAACTGTTGCCACTGTGCAACAAGTATGTAGCTCAGACATTAAAGGAATCTGGCAGTTATTTTCTAATTTGAAATAAAACATTTTTGTGATTACAGTAAGTTGACCACAAGAACTCGTCAACGCGACTCGGAATTGACTGAAACGTCGGCGGAAAGTAAAACTCTGCGGCAACAGATTGTGGCACTCAAAGCGAGTCGCGATGAGGCAATTGCGGAAAATGGGTAAATGGCTTACAGAGAAAACAACAACAACAATCAGTAGTAAAATGACATTAGCCATTGGGAGTACAACAATTGTATAAGCTTACAGGGTGTCTTCTGTCTGATAATTTACTACTTTTTGTTGTTTATTGTGATCACTTTACACATTAAGACATTTAAGCAATAATTTATTTATAATACCAAATAGACGACTAACGGATAGATTAAGCGATGCCCAAGTAGAAGCCAAGACGCTGCACAAGAAGCTCAAGGATTGTGAGCAGCAGGTGGCAAATATGAAGCAACAATTGCACAAATACGTTGCAGAGGTGAAAAAGGCCGAAGATTTGCTTATGACCAAGGTAAACTCCAACTCAGTTAGTTTATAAGACTTGGGGGATTTAAGAGTTCGGGTTAATGCCTTAGGTATACTTTGCTTTAAAGGAAAAGGAGCGTGAAGAATTACTGGATCATTATCACAGTCTCACACATGATCAAGTGGTGCTTGAGGGCAACAATCAGAGTTTGGAGTATGAGGCGACAGAATTCAGGTGAGTTGAGCTTGATTAATTATAAAAAATACCTATTATACCAAATTTGTTTAAATAGACGACAAATCTGTGAGCTGGAATGTGAGATACACTCTCTCAAAGATCAATTGCACTGCCGACAGTGCACGATCGATGATCTGGACATGAAGCTGACAGCCGCTCGGGCTTCCAATCGCTGTCTGGAGCGGGAGTTAGAAAGCGCACGGGAGCAGAAGATAGAACTCGAGGTGCACAAAGAACTCTGCGATAAATTGGATGTGGAAAAGGATAAACTGAATGCAGAACTGAATGAACTCAACGAAATACGCAAAAAGGTGAATTAAAAATGCTTAAAAATGGGAGTAATTTAAACTAATTAATTTACTTAATTGCAGCTGGAAAAGGAATGCGAAAAACTGCGTAATGAACTGCAGCAAAAGTCGGTGCTAAATCAGGTTACCAAAGAGACAACGGGACAAATTTTGGATCGCATACGCGGCGAACAGCAGCGACAAGATGATGCCGAGGTCAAGGCCAAAAACGAAATGGAACGATTACGTCAACTGCACGAGACAACTTTGGTAACGATTTTGTACTTTAAGCCAGCTATAAACAACTTTATGGCCTTTTTATTTACATATCTAGCGGGAACTTGAGGAGGAGCGGGAACGTTGTAACCAACAGGAACGTCTGGCCCATCAATTTGAGGAGCAGACGAGAGAACTGCGTCAGAATCTGAGAGAGGATCGCTTTTGCCAGGCGCGTTCTAGGGAAATAAGTCCCAGAATTCCACCGAAAACATTGTAAACTACAGACTGCTTTTATATATACTATATAGTATAAGTTTGATCCTCGTTTTGTACCGTGTACATTGTTCTTATTGTCCTTAATTGTTTTGCATTTATACGATTTTATACACTGCGATTTCTATGCTCAAATGTTAGCTTTATTGTCATCGAAACAGATATAACATATATTTCGTATATATTTTCCTCTTCTAATCAATACTTCCCACTTCTCTCCTTTCCTAAATTTATCTATTTATTGTCTTACACAAAGCGGCCATGGTCAAATAACGATCACGCATGCACGGACATGCATTAAAAGGCGGTAAATGTTCCGTTTTGGATTCGTTGCAGGATTGATAATTCTCCTCACAGTTGGACTCATTGCAGGTGCATTCGGCTGAACTGCTTGTGCCTGTAAAACACGAAGGATTACATGATTTCAAGAAAGAAGCATAACTTACGACAAGAATCCAGTAGCATGGAGCAATCGTCTCTATCAAATTCCCTGTACAAGTTATCTCCATCTGAGCTGTGGGCTCTTTCCCAGTCGATGCGACTCCGACAACTCTTCATGGTGTGCACTCGGCTGCTGGGACCGCTCTCATCCTTAAACTTCACCGATCGCGTTCGTTTCTCGCAGACAATTGAATTGGTGCGGGAACTGGAATAAGGTTCGTGTCCTTGCTTACGTATTTGATTATACCGATAGGATTGTGCATTGGGTAATCTAAAGTCGCATGAATTTTCCTCCGATCGATTGAAAGTCCTTTCGGAGGGAGTAAAGTCGGGTGAACTGTGTTCCGATAGCTGGAAAGTGCGGTTCGATGGAGTTGGTGTATAAAATACATGATCCTTCAGGGAATACAGTTGCTGAGAGCAGTCGGGAGAGCACTGTTCTGAACACGGAGAAGTCCTGTTGGATTCACGATTCTTTCGGGTGTACAAATTCTGAGAGCAGTCGGGAGAGCTTTCATCCGATGAGTGGAAATTTGTTAAATCAATGGGTAAATTGTAGTTGGTAGCGTTGTCTTCCAAACGCGAATTAATCCTATTGGACACAGTTGGGGAGCAAACCACCTGAGTTTTCCTGGCATAAAACTGTTCAGAGATATCGGGGGAACTTTCCTCCGAACGATGATAAGTAGGAGCATAAAAGACTTGTTGCTTTCGGCACTCCAATCGTTGAGCAGAGACGGGGGAACTGTCCTCCAATGGATAGAAAGTTCTCTGGGATGTAGTTGGAGCATTAAAAACGTGATTTGATCTAGAATCAAGAGGTAAATCGTATGTAGGTGTGTTCTCTTCCGATGGCTTGACAGTCGGAGCATCGGAGACCTCTTTAGACACCATAGTCGCGCTGTGATCCTCTACTGCATTGACATCAGTTCGCGGTGAATCAGTCATTAGACTCAGTTGGGTATTTTCTGGAAAACTGTAAACTGCTTCGACCTCCGAATGGCTGCTCTGAACTGGTGGTTCCCAGGTCGAAATAGGTTCTTGTGGCACAGGAGTCGGATCAGCTACAGAGGATGCTTGCTCGAATTCTGCGAAAACCATGGATTTCGAACGTAGTAAAGGCTCCGATTGGTGCTTCCTTTCGAAGGGGGTTACGCAGATTAGTTCAATGTTCTCAAACTTTTCGGTAACACAGACGGTATGGCATTCAGTGTACTCTTCGTGCTCCGAAAGATTTATTTGATTCATTTCTTGATCTGTTTGGGTGGGAATCTCTTTGGGGCTTGATGGATATTGCGATTCATAGTCCACATCCGAAGTGGATTTTACCGGCGATGTTTGGCACGACTGGTGACATAAGTCATGACACGGCTGGTGACATAAATGAGGTTCCGTTGGAGGTTCTTCCTGTGTCACAGCCTGATTATCTAACAGTGGTTTCTCGGCAGTTTCAGCATCCACCTGCAAGGATTGGCTTTGTTTTATCGAAAGATCGTGCTTGGAATCCACTTTCTGTGGTTCCTCCTGGATCTCAGTAATAGAAAGTGGTTCAGGTTTTATGCCCAAACCCTTGGTATCCTCAGTTAACTTTGTGTATGTTGGATGTGGTTCGAGATCGGAGCTGTGGGCACTCGACTCCTTCTTGGCCGTCTTCTCGTGCTCCTTCTTGTACATCTCCATGTACTGACGGTGTAAACGCAACTTCTCCAGTTCAATCTCCTCGTTATCGTCATTAGCTTCTTTCTTCTTTACCTTCGGTTCCTTTTTGGGTATCACTTTCTTCTCAGCAGCTTTTTTTGGCTGCTCCTTTGTTTTTCCCTCCAAAGGTTTCTTTAGGGAAACTTTCATGATCCGTTTCTCATTTCGCTGTGATTTTGCTGTGGGATAAGTTGGTGTGATTTTCTTCTTCTTCTTTGTTTCCGGCGAAGGAGTACGACGAGGGGAAGTCTGGGGACTCGGCCACAAATTACGTAAATACCGATCGGTATTGAGGTCAGTGGTGCGCCTGGAGCATGTAGCACATGGACACGTGCAACGGGACATGCCAAAAGCTGTTTGTTGCTGGTAGACTCCTCCAATTGGATGGTGACTATAAGGATTGGGTGGGCAGGCTGAGGACGCCATGGCTGAGGAATACCCGTAACACTGACAGCTACCAGGAAAACAGTATGTCGGGCACTGGCAGGACACGCCCAGACCCGGATCGTAGTCAACCTGATACACTGAGTTCTGAAAGGACATGCTCTCGTTATAGCCATAGCTACAGCCTCCACTCTCCCGAACTTCTTCCCTTGATTTCTTAACCGTAGGACTCGATGTCTTTTGAGAGTTTTCCGATCTGGCGGAGGAAACACGCATCGTACGAAAATATGCCAAAGCATTCTCTGAATTTGGAGAGGAAAACTTTCTGCTTTTTGTATCCTGTCGATTTACTGAAGTCTCCTCATTAGTAATTCCGGGACACTTCCTCGACTTCTGTAGTTTTTTGGCTAGTTTTTGTCTAACTGCTTGATCCTTAAGGAAACAGTCACGAAAATTCTTTAATTTATCAATTTCATCCTCGATTTTCATATTCAATTGTTTCACCTGTCGGGAGGTTTCCAGTATCTTCAGGTCGTTATTGGACGAAGATACTATATCCTCCGGCTCAATCGCAAAGTGTCGTCGATAAAGTTCGCGCACCTGTGTTTGTGTGTTCTTTATATAGACATTCCCACGATCTTGGATCGAAACAAGTTCGCTACGCTCCAGATAATAGCTGTGGCCTGTAAATATCAGTACATTAAGAATTAAGAAAGGTTTTTAACAGTCTTCAGAGAAACTCACCGGATTTCCGTCCATGTCTTTTACTTTTGTGGTACATGAGAATTCTATTTTGGCTATAAGCTTATAAAATATATATTTTTCTTGAGAGTCGTTTTGCTTACTTCTGATTGTTTTACAGCTAGTTCGGTTTTAAAAGCATTTTAAAAAGTAGCTAGATAAAAAACTCATATGTATGTTAGATGTTTAAACAAATACGAACAGTAAATTGTTCAATTTGTGTCAGATTCGTACAGAAAACCTAATTTGTTTTAATAAACCATAATTAGTTTAGCAGTCTTATAAAACTTTGTCATATGCGATAGCGCCATCTGTGTATAAGTTTAAACAACACTCTTATACCAGTTATCTTTGACAGCAACCATTGCAATATTTTTGCTTAAGACTCAACACACCAACAGATGGCGCTTAGGCCAAATTCATAGTTTATGTGTTTAGTACCATTATACCTATCCTCACCAAGTTTGATCCAGATCGGACAACTATAGCCTATAGCTCCCATAGGATAAATCGGTCGAAATCGGTCGTGATTTGTATGGAAAACGGCTCGCTCGACGGCAGCCTTTCTTACTTGTTTTTAATTTGCAAATGGTAGAAAATATCTTGTTTCTTTTAGTGTCCGTTGAGTTTGAACTTGTGTTTTGAGACCTACTGAAAGTTCTATTCGCCTGGTATTACAGCCGGAATATTCAAACTCCCAGTTGAATTCTCAGGCGAAAAGAAATCTACAGTAAGATACAACAGATTTGGTATATATTAAATTTAAAGTTTACACAGTGTTTCTATTAAAATTCATTAGATTTGCGTTTGTTTATACAGTGAGGCCTACGAAATATTCTGTTAACCTAACATTGCTGTTAAAATAACAGCTGAAATGTCCGCAGCTGATTTCTGTTTAAATACATGTATGTGCTGCTCGTGAGCTCTGTAGATCGCTGTGGATACGAAAAATGCATCAGCGAAAGGCAATTTTTCTGGATGATACACCAGGCAAACAGAATCAGCAGCAAGCGACAGAATTTAAGTCAAGCGCAGTTTAAAAGAGTAGTGTGCGTGAGCATACGTGCACAGTTAGAGAGTATTCAGAATGGGCGCCATTTTGGCTGCCGCGAACAACCACACAAACAGCACAGGTAAAGAAATAAGAGAGTTTTAAGCAAGAGAGCGTGCTCAGAGCGATCAGTTCTGCTGTTTGTGTAATTGTTCGCAGACGCCAACAAAGCGGCCACTGACGTCAGCGAGCATTTACTCAAAGAGCGGCAAAGATGCTCTGAGCGCAATTAATATAGGGTGCGTAAGCATAAGTGACCCGTTAGAGAGTCCGCTGCTTGCTACCTGTCACCTGCATTAGCGTATATATTTGGTTTTTGATTATCAAAATTACGTCCAATTGTTATTTCTATTTGCCTGGAATTTCAGCTAAATTTTATGCTGCTTCCAAACACTTCAGATTGCGAAATTTTCATCCCACCTTGTTTCTAATGAAAACCTCAAAAGCGCAGGCGATTTTAATTATAAAATACCTTTAATTCTTAAAATCGTAACATTAAGTCATATTTCTATTTTATATAATGCTTAATTGTATTATATGTTAAAAAATATTTACTTAAAGTACATAAACATAATAGTTAAATTAACATAAATTATGTAGACAATAATTAGTTGCAGCCAACGATAAGATAGTTCTGAAAAGATATAGAAAAAGTATTTATAAGTAATAGTAGTATATTTTAGCTAATAATAGTTCAATTTTTCAAAAATTTTCAAAGTTTTCCGTACTTACCTATAGTTACCGCTTGACATTTTAAAACTCCGTACTCTTACAAATAGTAGAGGGGTCTATTAAGTTGGGTTCCGGTCAAACATTACGCTGCATGTAGAGCGCAAGCAAACTTATTTCAGAACTCTGAAAGTAAAAGTGTTAATATCAAATTGTTTTCGTTACTTGTTTGACAGTGCCTGCACCACTGTGCAGAGACAGTTCATTCAGTGCCTGCCTGAGCGTCGCGTGCACATGAGGATGAAGAGCCAGTTCATTCAGTCGGCGACTGTCAGCCAAGGCGCTCGCGAGTGTTGTGTGTGCTCCTCGCTCTTCGCTCTGACTCTTTGCTCTTCTCGATTTCAAAATGAAAAATTAAGATTAACGGATAAACGGACAAAATACAATAAATCTTAAAAGATATCGTGAAAGTGAATGTGTTTTAGCAAACCTCATGAAATAAACAAAGTAAATAAGTATTTGTGTTTTAAATAAATGTAATGGCTAAATATACAAATATATTAGATCAGTGTTCGGTTCAACTTGTTTCGCTGCGTTCAAGAGGCATTCGTTGAAATGTATTGAAGGTGCCGACACTCAACTGATGCATCCTTGTGTGAGCTTTGCTTAATAGCTCCATTTGCAGTGGCATTTCCTTTGTGAGCATTGTTATTGAGATACATATGTACGTAGTACTTATAAATAAGCCAGTGCAGTGACAATGATAAGCACCCACCCACCAATCTGAGTGGATCCACACATCAGCGGCAGCGGCACCGTCACCGTCACCGGCACCACCAGAAACAGACTCCATGTTATCTTCCTGCATGCTGGCATATGAGTTAATATTTGTCTAGTTTGCTGAGCGTTTCCCTTTTGTCTTTTGACTTTGGCGCTCTTAGCTAGCAGCTCTCAGTTCGCCGCTCTCATCTAAGCCTCAGCCACAAACACATCGTCATCTCGACGCGTCGCTTTTGTGTGCAAGCTTACAACAAATAGCTCGACTTACACACAGATACACACACACACCCATGCTGACAGTGGGGACCCTTTTTGCAGGATGAAATGCACGTGCGTTTGACGTATGACTGTGTGTGTGTATGTGTGTTTGCATGTTTGTGTGTTAATAAGTGGGCGGCTCCATTGCGCCGTAAAATATGCAATTAGAAGGACATCAAAGCGTGAGGCCGCCAGCTCTTTCCTTGTGCTTAGCTATGCGCTTTGACACACACACACACATACACATCAAGCACACATTGAAACGAAGAGCGACAGAGAAAGAGAGTCAAGTGCTGGTCTGTCATCATTAGTGTGAGGCCCTGTGTATATACTTATAAGTATGTCAGTTTGTCAGTTGCTTTAATAGCGGGAAACATGTCGGCTGTGTTTTCATACTCGAATTATTTATTTATATTTTGTATAAGTATTTTTTACTTTTGGTTAAAATATGCTTGCCGCCACAGTCGCCAGAGTGAGCTCTTCACTCAGTCACACACACACACACACTAACACTTGTAAACGCTACGCGCGAGGTCAATTGGCTTAATTAGTGTGTGTGTGTGTGTGCCTGGCGAGGGGGAGTGAATAGGGTGGACTGGGAATCTCAAAAGGAATGTCCACTTGTTTGAGTTGTTAGTGTTCTTTTGAAGTCTGCTTGATATTAAATTTAACAGCCACATTTTCAATAATTTAGATACAAAAATAAACTCGGAAAACATAAAAGAATAAAGTGTGCTTTAAAGATATTCCAACAAGCAGTCGAATGCTAATTAAAGCCATCGAACGGATGCACTTTGGACAAAGATTAAATTATGTTTTGCCAGTGACTTCCTTTCTGTTAAATGCGATAAGTTAATGCTTGCAGTATGCACTACAGAGCATAAGGACGTAAACTGTTATCAGTCAGTGTAAAGCAGAAGTGAATAAGAATGCGGCTTTCTTGGCTGCTAATCTGCATTGCACTCACAGCCAGTGCCGCCGGCGCCGTGCGACTCGAGAAGGAGATGCAGACGTTGACAAGTCACGCCCACCAACACGCCCATGAGCTGCGACGTGGTAAGGAGAATCGCCGGAAACATGAACCAGTAATCAACAGCGAAGAGGAGGATTACGATTGGATCGATGGAGATGCCAGTGAGGCAGTCGATCACTCTCTGACATCACTGGAATCCGTGACAGCTAATAGTCCACCACATGGTAAGTTGGCAATGGTCAGTCCTTATCAGCAGCAGCCGTTAAGTCTGAGTAGTTGCACAGTGACCTTTTGCTGGTACTTCAAAGCGGCTTGATAGCTGCACTGACTCACGACTGGAAGCACTTGTTGATTCCCCATCCCTGCTCACTTTGCCCCATAAACATCGTATGTAAGCAATCACGAGTCAAGTGTTGGAATCTGTTTATAAACAATCAACGGTCTCTATTTGTAAATACTTTAAATGTGTTGTTGTTTTGGATTAGAAGTTTGTAGTGTCGCGTAATTAAAGCATTTTTGGCAATTGATTAATAACAAGAAAGAAATGCATAGTCGAGCACACCCGACATTATAATACTCTCTGCATTTTATTCCCGACTATTTTGATAAAATCAGTATACGGGTATATCGATTAGGCTTGTGATGCTGATCAAGAATATATACACTTTAAAGGGTCTGCCACGCTTTCTTCTGCCTGTTACTTTTCACAAACCCAATATACTCTTGCAGAGAGTATAGAAACATATGTACACATACATACGTAGAGCTTTCGACCGCCTCCCACTTAACCAAAGCCAATTTTCGTGAGGGCATGAAATGTTTTAATTGAAAGTGTCTGATGATGAGCACACACACATACGCAAACACACAGCACACACGAGAGTCCACATGCATTTGTATCTGTGTATGAATCTAAATTGAAACTGTGTTAAAAAATTATTTAAATTGCTAAAGCAGCAACTGTTTTCCGTTTGCCATTCGCTGTTTGCGTCTGTCTGCTGGCGCCAGCATAATTTCTCACATGCAGCTTCCCAGCCCTGGACAGCTTAAGCAGGCAAGCAGGCTCCAGCCCAGCCCTTGTCAGCGCCTGACCAACACCAACACAAGTTCACCAACAACAACGCGTTCCCTAGTAGTATCAACACCAATACCAATACAAACACCAACACCAACGCCTGCACTTAATTTACGCGAGCGAGTGAATTATGGCGAGTGAGTGATAAATGTGTTAGATTTCCAATGAAATGAAATTTTATGTGATGCACATATTTGTCACAGCTTATGGGCTGCTTAACTGATTGTCGTTGTTGTTGTTGTTTGTTACTGCTGTTGTTGCATTCGCAAATTGGTAATGCAAATACATACGCGTTGCGGATGCCAACGAACTTGTCGGCATTTCAAGAAGCATTTGAAACGCTTTGCATACTAATAACTCTATTCACTTTTATTGTTATTTCTAAGCTATAATAAAATATTGTCCCCTCTTTGGTGGTAATGCGTCACAGAGTTCACAAATTCCATATTTAATTGGTATTCCAGGCAGCCCTGGTCAATGGCCCTCTGGCTCGTATACCCTGTACAACTGTCAATACGAATTGATTAGCTAGTCATAGCCACTTAGGCGATATAGTCTTGCCACGTCAAAACCGATTCTTGGCCAAATTAGCTGTTATTGAGACATTTCCTATATTTATAGGCCGCGCGCTGCGTTAGTACTAAATGTCTTCTTCTTCCTTTTCGTTTTCGTCTTCATCTTCTTCTTCCATGCTGTTGACAGTCATTGAGATCATTGCCCAACGCCTTGTTGGTGAATGGAGAGAGGAAAGTGAAGAGAGACGATTGGAGAGAGTGAAAAGAAGAGAGCGAAGAGCGAGGACTGCGGAACTTTGCAACAATCTATATAAATAGCACACGACGCAAGCAAATAACAGAAAAAGAATAACTTGATGGTTTTAAAAATAAATAGAGCTCATAACATTGCCATTAAATCAAATTAGCTTCAAGCCAATTTGTCACATTGGCCGCAATGGCCATAACCAAGTTATCCAATTGTAAACATGTTGCTCTTAGCCATTCGATAATTCCGCTCGCAATCAAATTGGCCGATGAAATAAGACTTCAAAGTAAATGCTCTAAAATTAGTCATAACTAAAAATTGTCTCAAATGGAAAAATGAAACAATTTTATATGTTGCTGTTGTTTTTGTCGGTATGCCAAAAATACGAGAGGTAGAACCACAGCACTGTGGCAACGCAGCAATTGCACACTTAATTAATGAGTAGTGCTTTTGATGTTTTGGAAAGTTGGGCAGCTGGTCCCATCTTTACCGAGCACCCTACAGCCCCGCCCACCGCCTCCGCACCCTACACCGTGTTCCCCTTCAGCCAAATCAAGTGACAGAACGACATTTTTCACGCACTCAACGAAACTCTTTGAACCCACCCCAAATTCCCCCACCCCTCTCAAGTACAGTGGGACAACTGTCTGTTTTAGGGAGAGGCATGTGTCGCACATGTCGCACAGTTAGCTGCGTCGCGATGTCGCGGCGATCTCGTCGGCGGCGTGCAACGCCAAAGTTCAACACCCAATGAGAAATCTGTAAATGATGCGAGACAAGACTTCTAAACGGCAAGTGCTTAATAAGTAATCAGTCACACATACAAGTACACTCTTACAGTGGATCTTATCGCTTACATTTGCCTAGAAGATTGGCTTGGAGTCGCGCTAATTGTGGCTAAAGATCAGCGCTTTCCTGCCACTGCGTAGACTTCTTTGGAAGTGCCAGCGTTTCCCTTACAATTCGGACAGACTCACATGGTGAAAATGTGGCGCATTTAGAGGCAAGTCAGTGGTGCCAGAAAAGAAAAGCAAAAAAAAATTTTAAGAGAACTACAGTGAAATACAGAGCAAACATTAAGTATTATGTGCTCACTTTAAAAATAAATTTTATACAAAAAGTAGCTAAATTGGCATCACTGATGCACATAATCCGTAACTTTTTGCAACTCTTTTTGTTGTTTTTTTTTAACGAGTTTTGCATTTAATATCAAAACTGGTGTCAAACTGCGTGAGTCAGGTCGATTAACTTTGACTTAAAGCTGACGGAATTTAAAAAACTTATCTTATTTTTCATTGCAGATATCTTCAGATGTTGCAATCAAGTGTTTGGATCCTGTCGCACAGCATGTGAGAACGTAAGTAGCCAAGACTTTGAGACGAACATTGAATAAGTTATGACATAAACTAACACATAGAAATACATACAACCCATAGAGAGCTGAATGTTCAGATCAAGTGATAAGATAAAACATCGGTGCGTCGAACACTTCCTGGTATTTAATGCCAAGCGCTATGAACTGCATACTAAATTTAGCGCCAGCTATGAAAACAACAACAATTGTAATGCAACAAACGTGGCACAATCATAAAAAATCATATGAAATAAAAATCATTATGACAGTTGAGAGGTCTCAGGTATTAGGTAGCAGGTCCCAGGTAACTGGTATCAGGTATTTCATGTTTCTGGAGAACCTTTGAACGCCACTTCCGTTGCCTTGTCCCCAAAATGCATTACGGTTAACGAGTTGGCCAAATCCACAGATAGCTGGAAAATCGACCAATTATCAATTGTTAATTAGCATAAAATCCAAACTGGTTTTCCGCACCAAAGTCATTCATAAACTTGAGCATTTGAGTAAAATTCAATTGGAAATCTGTACATGTGTGCGTGTGTGCGTCTAGGTGTGTGATGTGTGTGTGTTTGTTGTGCTGCCAGTTACACCAGCTAGCCTGGCTTGTTTGTTGGTCTAGTCAGTCTAGTCGGTCTTTAAAGCCGCAATCAAATCACTGACATCATTTAACTTTGTAATCATAACAATTTCTAAAACCAATTAGTTTTGGCCACAGTTCAGTTTTCTCGTTTAAGCCAAGAGCACTAAAGTGGGCTGAGCTTTTTCATTTATGAATGCAAATGAAGGCATTAAATCTTGCCTCAAATTGAAACTGACAAAATGACAGCAACAGGATAATACCAGTTCCCAGACCGGTTTATCATACTATCAGCTCCCATTTGTCGACTCTTGGGTGCGGCATCGGATTGAGTGGAAACCGGAGAGCGTCGTCAATTGAAACCAAATCCTCCCATATCGTTTGGGAAAACGTGTGAAAAGTCGAGCTAAAATTTCCGCAAATTTTCTTTAGTTTTTACTGAGGGAATCTGATTTCCAGTTGTAGCAATACATGGCTGTCTACCTTGATTGCAATCCAATGTTCTTCTTCCATCTCTGAACTCAATTCTTTTGTTGGACAGTGTTTCTTTTAATCGCCTGTCTAAAGTGTGCGTGGGTGTGTGTGTGACACTTCATTACCCACAGCAAAGTTCTGCAGGAAGTTGGCCAGTGGATGTGCATGTAAATTCTAAATTGTAAATTATGTTTAGTGCGAGTCTTAAACCAAAATAAACAATAAAAAAAACAAAAAGAACAAAGATCGAAATCTTTAATAGACATCGGCTTACTCAGATTACTGTGGCTGATAAACGATCCGAACAATTTGTTGCTTCGTTATTGAAGTATTCTCTCTCCTTATTTATGTGTGTTCCATGCAGCGGGTTGCTATCACCGTGTCACCTCTCACCTCTCCTCTATCTTCTCTGTCCTCTTCGTCTGCTCACAGAGCAGTACAGAACATTTCGAATGTAACATAATACTCAAGAGTGGGACAAACAATGCAGACACTTTGGCTCCTACGCATCTTTGCCACTTGTGGCACAGTGTATTGGGTTTCAGCGAACAATTAAATGTATAATATATTGATACTTAATGATTACACACAATTAATTTAATTTTAATTTAAAATTCGCGAAGTTTAATCGAAATTTATAAGCATTAAAATTGAAATTATAGGTGAGAAAAAGTTCTTTACGCACTCACTAATGCACACAAACGAAAACAGGAATGGAGACATAAAAGAACACAAATTTGCTTATGCACTACAATAAAATGTAGAGCTACTTTACATTCCAAATTGCTTAACATTTCGCTGTTAACATGAAATTCAAACAGATTTTTATAAGTGTAAACGCGGAAACAAGACAACAACAAAATTACATTGGGATTAGCAGTCCAGCAAAAGAAACTTATACATTGTTGTTGGTGATCGCCAACGAATGAAGATAGAAAACAAAACATGAAAATTTGTTCTTGTTTCTCGCAATGTCCTATGTTGTGAGCAGAGCACACATGCACACTAACATTGCTCCATATGCAGACACACATACATACAAGCATCGTCCGATTCGTACAAACACACAAACAAGCAATGCTTGTCCTAGAGTGGAACCAATTTTAAAAATAAGGTGGACCCAATAAGTAATACAAAGAGCTCGCCTGGTTCTAAGTTTTGGCAGTAATCTGTTCATTTCTTGACTTGCAGTTATCCTTGGTGCAATTGGAGGGCAGTAGTGGACGCGAGGAACCGCGTTCAGAGCTGCGAAAGTATTGTCAGGTGCATCAACTGGAGTTTTGGGAGTGCGTGAATCGCACGCTCGAAGGTGAGTTGTAGACAGGTTTGTGTCCATCTCAATTTATAACTATTTAATTTCCAGCGGTAAATAAGGGCAAATCTTGGTCCGGTCGTCGCTGCTGCCAAATGGCAGTACTACCAAAATGCAGAAACGCCTGCGCAACTGCATCTGCTGTCGAGGAAGTCCACGGTGACTGCCGGAGAAGTGATGAGCTAGTGCTGTACGACTGCTTTGAGCATCAAAATGCCGCCGACGGCTGCTGTGGACAGGCGCGCACCTCCGAGTGTCTGCAGGTAAGTTGACTAGGGAGAATGTATGAAAAAAGTCCATTCAAGATCTTGACATAAGTGCTAAATTGATAGCTGAAGTGATGATCAAAGATCTAAGGCCAAATGTAAATTAAAATTCGATTTTCCATCATAGTTTAGCTTTGCTAAATATTAAAGAGCAGCCAAGTTTAGGTAAATGGGAAATCTACAGACGTTCCATTTGAATGATTCCACTTGAGGGCAACGAATTTGATTGTATTTTTGAATGCATTTGCTGATTTCTATTTGCCTAAGTTTAATTTCATTATCTTCTATCTGTAGGCATGTCGTGAAGTGTTTGAGCCGCCCAATGAGACGGGAGGAAAGAGCGGCGATGCTGGCAACATGGTAGATGCGGTGTGCGGAGAACGCAATGCTGATGTGGTGCAGTGCATTCACAACCACACGGACATGACGCCACCACCGGACGCGGAGAAGTGTAAGTAGATACCTATAAGCAGTTAAAGCTTTGATATTGATGGAACTCTTTGATAGATTTGCCCTGCTGTGAGTACAGCCAGGAGGAGATCTGCCAGAAGACATGCAGGGACATGTTGCAGACCTCAAAGTTGCATCAGAAACTTGATCGTAGCGACATACTCATTGGTCGTCTGGAGGCCAAGTGTGGATCTTTTTTGCCCCATCTGCCGTTCTGGCAGTGCTTTCTTACGGTCACTGACAAGCTGTACGTGCCCGCCGGGGGAACAGCGCAGCGTCGCTTAGAGATTGCGGCTGGAGGAGGAGGCGGGGGCGCTGCTCCCGATCCCAACAAGCTGGGATTTGATGCTGCCAAGCGACAGTGTTGCGAGCACGCAAGCAGCCATAAATGCCGTCGTTTGTGCATCCACATATTCACTAACGACTGGCTGGGGACGCGTGAGAGCTTTGACGTTGAGTGTCTGGAGCAACCCGCGGAGCGAGATCTCAAGCGTTGCATTGAGAGCGTGGACGCACCCTGTGAACTGGGCTGTCAAGGACTTGACTTTTGTGCCAACTTTAACCATCGCCCGACGCAGTTGTTTCGCAGCTGTACGCCTGCCCATGATGATTCTGCTCGAGCGGATTATGCGATGCTGCAGCAGCGTGGCTATGTGCGCATCCTAGGCCAGGAGTTGTACATCAAGAACACCTCCCGCTGTGCACCCGAAAAGTGGCAGGCATTGGTCTGTGCGCTGCAGATCCAGCCGTGCACCCGCGTGGGTCACTACAACGGCATCTGCAGCGAGGACTGCACCGAGTTGCTGGATGAGTGTCTCGACTGGACGCGGCAGCCACAGCGTCCGCAGGCGATCTGCCAGCGACTGCAGCCACCAAAACACGAGCCGGACGATGATCCTGCTCCGTGCATTTCCCTTGGAACCTTCCTTAAAGGAGGCAGGAATACCCAAACGGAATCAGGGCTGACCTCGCCCTGTGCCGCAAAGCCCTGCAACGGCAGCGAGGCCTGCGTGCTGCAGCGCAACGGGAGCCAAGGATACGCCTGTGTTCCCGGCTGTAGCCTAGGACAGGCATCCGCTTTGATCGTTCCCTTTGGCGCCTTTGTGCGGGTGGGCAAGACGAGTGTCAGTAGGGGTTTGGTCCTGGCCAGTGATCAGCTGCTAACCGCCGAGCACGAGGTCTGCCGCTGTGGACTGCACGGCAGGATTGAGCAGTGTCAGCCGCTTCCCAGCTATCGGCATTCACACTGTGTGCTCTCGCGGGATCGCAGTTTCAGGCACGGCTCCTCCTTCCACCTGGAGTGCAATCTGTGCAGCTGTTTTGCCGGAGAGGTGACATGCACCAAGCAGCAGTGTCGTCTGCCGGACTACGTCGATACCAGCTACACCAGCCTACCCTGCAACTGTGCCGCTCACTACGTTCCGGTCTGTGGCGCCAATGGAAATACTTATCCCTCGGCTTGTGTGGCTAAGTGCCTGGGACTCCAGGAATCCCAGTTCGTCTACGGGGCCTGTAATGCTCGAAATGCGTGTCAAATGAATTACAGCTGTCCTATAGGAAGCCAGTGCTTGGAGAGGAGACAGGTGTGTCTGTCCAGCATGCAGCGACCGTGTCCGCAGTACATTTGTGGCAAGTTTTCTAGTTTCTCTGTTCCTCAACCATTACTCATTGTGTTCTTACTTGCAGTCAATGTGACGTCCCCCAGCTGTGGTGTCCATCACTCGGAGGAACTCTGCGATACCCAGGGCAGGAACCACCCAAATCCATGCTCCCTGCTGCGAGCCAGTGCCCAGCTGGCCTACTGGGGCCCTTGTCGACCAGCTCACGAGCCTGACACTGAGCCAACTTCAGTCTGTGGCATCAATGGAGTGACTTATCGCAGTACTTTTGCCGCTTGGTCCGATTTTGTCCTGGTGGATTATGTGGGAAGATGTCGGGAGGTGGGGTTGTTAGCCAGCGACATGGGTAAACGCTGTAGGACCGTCAAGTGTCCGAAACTGGTCTCTCCAAACTGCCGACAGATTGTGCCTCCCGGTGCCTGCTGTCCCCTTTGTGGAGGCGGTGCCTTCCGCATCATCTATTCCCGCAAGCAGTTGGATCGAGCCTTCTACGCTCTTCGCGGTGAGCACAACTCGCTGCTGACACTGCACGGCATTCTGCAGGAGCTGGACCGTCTGGTCCAGGTGAGTGAGTGCCAGTTGACCGGTTTCCTGACCATGGAGGTGGGCGTCTTTGTAGCACTCGTACCACGTGGCCAAGTAACCGATCTCACGCTGAGGGCCTGTGAGGCAGAGGCTGAAAAGATCTCCACCTTAATCAGTTCGCAGTCACCGCGAATCACAACAAATCTGGCGCTCTCCAGCCTCACGGTCTCCCACATGCTGGAGCCCACGCCGAGTGGCGTGAAGACACTGCTGAGCCAAGGACTCCTGGTCACCTGCTGCTCCATCGGATTACTGCTTGTGGCCCAGCTCGGAATATAGTTAGTTAAGATTGTAGCTCAAGTCGGAAAAACGGCTTTCGAAATCAAGTGAATTCTTGGTGCCAAATATTTAGTGGTTTAAATGGGATTCAAGCCCACTGTGCCTTCAACAGGTCGGGATTGACCCTATTGTATAATGTGATATTAGCTAGGGTATTCTAAGTTTAAGTATACTAAAGACATGGCAACGGTTAGTTAGTAATTAATCCTAAAATCTATAAACCAAAGCAGTCCTTCATCACATATATTTACCAGCTAGTCTAATGTAATCTCTAAGCACTAAAGTTAACTTGTTTTATGCATCCCAACTGGTTTTCCTGGGGTTTTTCTCTTTGCTTGACCTCCAAAGTAAGTACAGTGGGTGTTATAGATATAATTGTTTATTAAACATCAGCAGAATCCATGACAAAGTGATTATTAAAAACTAAACCCACACCAACTAAGAGATCTCCATGGGCACAGCCTGTACACGTTCGGTGATCTGCAAATCCTTGATGGTGGTGTGCAGGATTGGGGTGCTGCCCTTCTTGAAGTTATAGTTTAGCTGTCGCTCGCCCTTTTTATTGGCCAGCTCGTAGTTACGCAGATATTCTGTGCCATCCTTGCGAATAACGCACAAATCCACGTTCGATCCTGATCCCAGATCATTGAAGATACCAGAGGCAATGGCATCGCGTACAAGCAATTTACCTTCCTCCTCAGTTAAATCGGGTTTCCAGCGGCTTTCGAATACGGACATGGCAGCCAATGAACCCGATCCCATGGTGGCATACGGCAACTTGTCGGCACTGCCATGAGGATGAATCGAGTATATGTGTGGTCCATACTTGTCCACGCCGCCAAGCACAAGAGCAGCGCTGATGTGTCCCTGGTAGCGGAACAGCATTTGCTTCAGTATGTTGTTGGCACACACAACAGGCACCTGGCGCTCCGTGTTGAGGCGATGCAGCTCCAGCTGAGAAGAAATCAAGTCCGTGGTCATCTCAGTATCAGCTGCAGTGCCGGCACCACAACAGCTGAAGGGTATGAAATGATTTTATTAGTTTATGTATATATGCAACCATTTGAGCTATATAACTTTGTGGGCAGAGCTCAAAGCCTAGGAAAAGGTCGGTACATATTTATTTGTATACTCTACTTACTAAATATTATCGGCCAGGTAGTGAATTTTGGCGCAGTTCTTGTCGGACACAATTGGGCCCTCAGTGGCGCGCGTGTCTGCGCCTAATATAACACCTTCCTTGTAAATAATACCCACAATTGTTGTGCCAGTTTTTGTGGTAGTCGGTGGCTTGAAGCCGCCCTGTAGAAGAGCCGCATTGCTAAAATATTCCACTCATACGTTAATACCTGGTTTCTCAATGTACCAAATCAATTCTTACCGACGACAGTTGTCAAAATTAAAGCCAGCGGCTGGTAAATCGCGTGCGGTATCCAAATACATTTTATGTTATTTAAATTCTTTACAAAAATCTCTGCGGAATGACAATGCGAATGACGAGCAAAAATTGTTGATTGCTTATCGATAACTTGTGTCGATGCCGCTTGTGTTTCTGTTTCGATAACTTTCGAATGGTTTTGTTTAATGTAGCCCTAGTCTTGTTTATAAAATGCGATATTTTAAGCAATTTTAAAGTTGTAGAAATAATTATAATATATCTTTGACAGTATTCGACTTATTTAGTTGTGTATATTATTTGCTAAATACGCTTATGTAGTTGGTCACTGCGACTCGTTACTGTGACTTTTCACATTTTGCCATGGCTGCAACTCGTTACATTTACGTTACGTAGTGAAAATATCACTTGTGATTCCTTCATTCCTTGCCGAACAGCTGTAATTTTCTTGTTGATTAAGAAGGAATCCAAAAACTTGTGATAAAAATTACAACTGCAATGGCAACAAAATTATGTATAAAACACTGCGTCGCTCTAAGACAAATTCAGCAATTCCGAAGCATAGGTAAGTAGCCGTTAATAGATTTATCGCACACTCGCCATGCGGCGCCTTTATGTAATGCCGGTGGGCACTTGCGAGAAGTAAATCATGAGAGAAAAATAATTAAATCACTCTTATTGTCATTTACAGCAAGCAGCAGTGGAAGTGCTTCGATAAAAGCGCGCAATGAACTGTTTACTCAAGAGCAGAAACGGCAGCGAGAAGCCATTGGCCGCATTGAGAAGATAGAGGTGCGTTACTTGGGATTACCTGAGGATGTAACGTTAGTGATGAACAATCACATCTCAACGCCATACAATTGTGCACAGCACCTGAGTGAGGGTCACTGCAAGAGTTCTGCGCTGGCGCTGCTAGACGGCAGTGTGCCTTGGGATATGAACAGACCGCTGCAGGAATCCTGTACTTTGCAGCTGCTAAACTTTAATGTTTCTGAGCCACATGTGGTCAACAAGTGAGTGTGTGTCACAGATAAACAAATAACCTGCTAAGTTATGTTTAATTTCTTCCCTTAAAACAGAGCTTTTTGGCGCACCTGCAGTTTCATGTTGGGCGCAGCCTTGCAACGTTGCTTTAAGGATGAAGCCAAGCTCCAGTTACACAGCTTTCCAGGCCCAAACAGTAAGCCAGCATCTAGTTTACCACTAAACATTGATTGACTTATAGTTCGTCCATTTGTTTTTAGTAAAATCGGGTAGTTTTGTGCATGACATTGTACTGGGCGCGCAAAACTGGGTGCCAACTAAGCCGGAAATGCGGGCCATTTCCGCTGAAATGGTCAAATTGGCAGCTCAAGATTTGCGCATTGAGCGTCTGGAGGTAGACCAGGAGTTGGCCAAGGAAATGTTTAAGGATTCGCGCTACAAGAGCGAACAATTGCCAAGTATTGCACAGCAAAACCAAAGTCGCGTGACGCTTTATCGCCTGGGAGAGCACATTGATATCTCCCGTGGTCCGATGGTGGCATCTACCCGCTTCCTTGGCAAGTGCACCATCTCTGCGGCACACAAAATAGCCAACGAAGGAGACAAGAATGCGTATTACCGCCTGCAGGGAGTGGCGCTGCCAAATGGCTTCTCCTTAAATCACTTTGCATTTGGGCTGTTGGAACAACGATCGCAGAAATTGGTAAGTGGGTTTGGACGGGATTTACTATAATACGAAAGTCGGTCGTTGTCTAGGTAAAACAAGTTAATATATTTAAACTTATGAACACTTTTAACTGTTACAGAACTCTGCTCGACTGCCAAACGAACCATTTGAGGAACAACAACAAATGCAATTATCTTAAATCTAATTACTTAAGCTAGTTTCTTTAATATTTAAAGCTAGTAATTGTTACAACAAACGCATGAATCATTAAAAATCGATTTTGTACACTAAAAAGAGCTTAAAGTTAAAATACAGTTTCAATTTGAATGACTGTAAATCTAAAGAATTAAAACTTATACTAAATTCTAAATTATTTACAGTTTGCTTTTCGTAATTACTGCAATTAAATCATATCTCTCATACTTAGTGATAGCAACTAGTTTTGTGTTAACTTCGGCTAAGTTAAACAATAGACAACACTTGAGTTTAATTTCCATTTTCTTTTAAATTTTCTTTTTTTTCTGAGTTAAGCCTTGTATTTTCCATTGAGATTCCTAATCAGGCACAACCCGAACTTAATTAAAACTCTTAAATAGACCCTCCAAGTCGTGCTCGTTAAGAGCAATCGCTAACATTATAGCACCGCCTAGGAAAATACCCAAGATCTGTATGAATATACCCTTTGGATCCTTAGCCAATTCCGGATTATGAGCCACGCTCATGGTGGGCACCAAGTCCGCGAAGGCGATGTAGAGAAATGAGCCCGCTGTCGCCGCATAGATCCACTGCGTCATGCCGTCCCCGATGCCAACTAGTAGCAGACCAATGGACATGCCAACAAAACTCAGTACCGAGCTGACTATGTTCATGTAGACCGCTCGACGGATGGAGACTCCGGTTTGCAGAAGTAAAGCGAAATCACCAAGTTCATGCGGCAATTCGTGGCACAAGACGGCAAAGGCCGTGGCAAGACCCGTGACGGGATCACTGGCGAAGGCGGCTCCAATGGCCAGACCATCGGTAAGATTATGCAATCCATCGCCAATGATAACCATGAAAGCGATGGGAGTGAGTGGAGCATTAGGTGTCTTCTTGTCCAGCTTCTCTTCGTTTAACATGACATTAAGTTCCCGTGGAGCTGGTGTTTCATGTGCCGGCTGTGGTTTCTCCACAGCACTGTGACTGTGGCCATGGGCGTGGCTATGGCCATGACTATGACCATGTCCATGTCCCTGACGATCGCCCTTCAGCAGTGGAATAATGTTCTCCAGCATGTACATGAAAAGCGCTGCTAGGAAGGCACAACCACACAATATTGCCGCCTCATTGCTGTGCTTGTGGCTTGAATCCTGGCCCATTCCTTGCTGGGCCTCCAGTGCGTGCTCGTGTTTCTCCTCCTTGAAGAGCGCATGGGGCAGCAGATGCATTAGTGCATCGCCAGCCAAAGTGCCCACGGCAATGGCAACAAGGAACTTTAAGATCTCCTGATAGGCCACCGACTTCATGAGCGGCACAAGCAGAATTCCGAGCAGTCCACAGGCTGTAAAGGAAGGCTATTACTACTAGCTTCGACTGGACTTGAGGAGGAAGCTTACCTGAGAGCACAAACATGGTGATGGAGGCATAAATCCAAGCTGTTGAGTAAGCAAATGATTAATTATAGTCATTTCACTTCCTCATTACCTATTTACCATTCCAAATTCTGTCTTTCTTGTCTAGATCCTTGTGGCTCGGTCGTGGAGCTGGCTGCATGCAGACCCCATTGTCGATCTGGGAGAGGAGAGCAGGACAGAGCTTCAGGAAGGCATTCGGTGTGATCAACACACTATTGATGAAGTCATTGTACTCCTCCTCCGAGTTGTGCTCATCCTGCTTCACCAGTCCATTGTACATGGCATTCCTGTGCAAATCCTCGTGGTTCACGATCAGGGAAAGCAGCGACTTTGGCGATAGACACGCGGCTGCGGGCAAACGGGAGCTGTCCGGAGCAGCTGCAATAAAGACGTAATGCTTATTAGGCCTTATATTTCCAGGTAGAGAACTACCTATCTATATAGCTTAAAGGCTAACAACGAGCTGCCTCTTTTGGGATAGATGCGCTTCCGCATCCAAATTTAAATAAGCCATAAAATGTGACACATAATGAATATCCCAAGGGGGTTCATCTTCCGTGTAATTATCACACCTGTAGTCCCAATTAAGTTTGTTATGTAGCAGATAATTTGTGTAAACATTTTACTTGACAACTGTCTTTGGTTTGGTATTGGCAAATAATTTAAGAGTAAATACTTTTTATGCGGTAATCCCCATTTGGCACTGTTATATAATCGGGGGAATGACAAGAAAATTGGAATTGATGATAAGCCGCTTTGTCGTGTTTGCCTTGCACTTGAAGTCCCCAATTGAGGGCAATAATATCGTCATAAATGGAACTTTGTCTGGTTGGACAAGTCGCAGGAAGGAACCGACTTCTTAATTGGTTTATGTGCAAATCTCTCTGGGGCATAAAATGGGAAGAATGAAAATTAAAGAGAAGGCGAACACAATATACATAAGAATACATACAGTATATTAGAGGACAGTTTATAATTGTCGTTTTAGCAGTCAATTAGTCACTTTGTGCTATTCCTAATTTATATTCAACGACTAAATATAATTATAAATTATCATATAAATCAAAACTACAGTAACTATGTTTAACTACACCGGTGGCTTACTAAGCTCACACGCTTATTACTCTTAACGAAGAATAATCATACCTATAACACAATTTTTTATAAATTACACATTTAAAATGTAAAGCCATAATTATTCAGCAACTGTTGAGCAACGGTAGTCAAACGGT
Source organism: Drosophila cardini (assembly GCA_018903735.1). Taxonomy (NCBI): domain Eukaryota; kingdom Metazoa; phylum Arthropoda; class Insecta; order Diptera; family Drosophilidae; genus Drosophila; species Drosophila cardini. Next base: position 9,452,101 of record JAEIGM010000004.1, on the reverse strand, counting down.
TGCTAACAGCTGATCCCCTAAGCGACACAAGTATTTTTTAAAGACTGATAAAGTAACCGATAACACTTATTAGTCACATTTCGATTTTGGGCTATCGAAAAAATGAAGCAATCATAGAATAATCGGCCACACAGTGCTTAAAATACTTAATTAAACTTCAAAACAAATTTTGCTCACGAGCCCAATTTGGATGATCAACATTATCAAGATTTAAGTCAAATTTATTTGTCTATCTTTTATTTAGATAACACTTTGCGAATATTTTAAAGTTCCGCCATTGTCTGCTTTGCCTACCTAAATCATTTCTACAACAGTAAGTAAACAGTAATTAAGTTTATCTATACAATAGCGTGAGCAAAATAATTTTATCAGCAGGATTTTAACTAAATTTATTTGCTCATTTTTTGCTTATATGATTTAGTTGGAACACAGCTGTTTTTCGCGTTGAAGATCAGGGTTTTAGCTAATCTAAAATATTTATAATATTTTGTCTTCTCAACTTACCACTGCTCTCCCGCGGATGACGATGCTTGGGATCGTGCATTTCAATAAAATCGAGAACTTTTGTAACATTTTCTGACTGAGTGTGATTAAATGGATTGTTTCCCAAGTGCTGTTGAGACAATTGCAGATCAGTGAGACTGTCCAAGCTGCTATTGCTGATCTCCACTGCGATTTCCTTGGAGTGATTGTAGCCCTGGGGACGGTGCTCCTCAATTGTGTGCGTCGACTCGAATTCGATCTGACCAAGTCCCAAGCTGTACATCAAGTGTTCGAGACCCTAATTTGAAAAGTAAGAGAAATTTCAGTAATAAATAGCATTTACTATATATTTAAAAACTAAAGTGACTTGGGGATTGCCCCATTTGTAGTGCCTGAGCTCTGAGTTCTTTGGCAATCAAATTAATTAACACCTGCCATTATTTGGCACACTTATATTTTGCTCAAAAACACAGGTATATTTACTTGAATCAGTGATGTTAGTACCTGGTCACGTGTTAAACGTAGACAGGTGAAAATCCCACAGATAATTACTTGATTTACTTGTCACCGAGCGAGAAAAAAACAATTATATTTACATAGATCGCATGCCTTCGCGTACATATTAATGATGACAATTGGATTTGGGTTGGGAACAAATCTAATTGTCTTGTCAGCGCCTGTCCACTCGCGGAGGTGGGCGGATAGGGGCGCTATGGGCGGATGGGCGTGTGCTCTGTCTATCAACAATTGATGGCTTCCAGTTTACAGCCTCAAGTGTGTAGGAAATTCATATCCAACAGTCAATTACAAGCATTTTGGTCAAATTAAACCCACACGCGCTCAACCCATAAAAACACCGACAGAAAATAAACAAAACAAAGCTGAAACAAAAGCTGAAATAGAAGCCGAAAGGTAAGAAGTCTATGGTTTATAATTGGACAATTTGTGAGAATTCCATTGAACCTCCACAAGGTTTTACTTTCATTCAATAAAACACTCTGTGCCAAGAAATACCGATTTGCCATTGAAATTAGCTTCTTATCGTCATATTTCAAATTACCAGCGGCAGTGCTGACAGCTTAGCTTATTTAAAGCTAGGCTTGGAAAACTTGAAAAATGGCTTAAGCTAGTTAAATTGAGTATTTAAAACCAGTAATTAAATGTCAACTAATTATTTAAGTCAATTATTTAAAATTAATTTTCATTTTTTGTTTGATATTATCGCAAAAACTATTTATGTATTAAATTTTATATATTTAAAATTAATTTAATCTGAATTCCAATAAATAACTCTAAAGTAGCTTAATCTGTTGCACTAAAACTACACTTTTTCAAGCTAAAAACAATTTCAAAACTTTCAAAAAAAGTTTTAAGTAAAATAATTTTGGTTTTGCCAGCAAAACACATTTTGTATTTAATTTAATTTACTTTAAAAAATGCATTTACATATTATCTTTAATCAAAAGCTGTTATAAAATGTGCTATTTTTAGCTACTTTTCCAGCTAGCCATTTTAGCGCATTAAATTCGGGCTGCACTGAGCGGGACACGCGCCAGTTACTCAATTGGCTGCGGGTTGTGTGTTGGAGTGGGGACTTGGGGACTTAGAGACTTGGGGACTTGAGCTTGGGTACACTTGGAGCTTAGTTAAAATGCCGCATGCGTTGCGAGCTCAAAAAATTTGAGTAGCTCTACGGACGTACATACACATATATATGTATTGCGTAGTGTCGCCGGAGACGTCTACGCACAGGCAATGCAAATTGGAACTGTCTGCATAGTTTATGGTATATGGCGGGTGTTTGCATTCCCATAAAGCATTCAATCATATATCAATCCGAATATATATGCATATGTACCAATGTACCAATGGTGGGATATGGTCAACGACTGTTGCCTCACTTGTTTATAGAAATATTTGTATACATTTTAACTGTACACACACTTTTGCGGTGACACACACACACCACAGTGAGTACTATAATTATGATATGTGACCGTGATTGCAAAATTATCATTTCAAATTCAATTGAGCAAAGCGAAATGGAAACTCACTTTTTTTTGGCTAACAAAAGTTTATAAAATATTAAAATTATATTTTTAAAAATATTTATTGTTCCAGCAGTTTCAAATTATCTACCTCAGCATAATTCCAGGGTATCTTAGCTTTAGTAGTACTGCTTATACTTAAGTTTGTTCTCATTTAAGTAGCTCTTATCTCGATAATTTCACCTATTTTCGAGTGCAATCTTTTCATTAAGCCACTGAGTACATCAGACAGTGCGCAGAAAGTAGCTGCTAGCTGGATCCTACTTGTGGATCTTCATATCCCCCTTTTATAAACCCCTGATCGACTCATCTGATTCTTATTTTAACCATCACAATCCCCATTCATATATTTACAAACAGATGAACGAGAAGTGGCAGTGCAAGAGTGTTTGCTATCCGTCAGATAAAAAGCACGTCAAGATTTTGATTAAATTTATGACAAAGCTGTCGCTAAGACGACATCAACTGTGTCTGACTAAATAATGGTACGTCGTATGTCGCCAATAATAAAATGTTGTGCGTATCTTAGTGTGAACATAAAGATTACTAAGTACTTATTACGACTCTCTCTCTTAACTGTACTGTGCTTTGTGCTGCACAAAAACATTTCTTAAGTTCACAATGTGTTACTTTAATTTGTTTGTTTTCTTATTCTTTTTTTTTTAAGAATCAGTGCCCAAAAAATATTTGTTTATTTCACAATTTCTTAAGACAGTCGTCAAAAGTTTAAGTTAGTTTGTTAGAACTTTAACTTTCATCATATTCGTGTCGATAGAGGGGCATATCTGCCCCTACATCAAATACGCATGGGGCACAGTCTTACTTTGTACCCTATTGTAACGCAGCGCCAACTAGCAAAAGGGTACAGGAACATTGTGTACACAATTAAGCCGTTCACCAAGCTGATTCCATAGAGCGAAGTGTGATATATGAAATGGGTACAGTAATTAATTTGGTACCCAATTCAGCTGTGATCATCGCTGTACCGCTCTGTTATGAATTAGTGTACACTATTTAATGTGTTATTGCACTGCATAAAATTTAGTAAAATATAAAAAAAATGTTTGAAACGACTTTTTGAATAAATTTGTAGTAATCTCCATTAACTAATTTTACGGTTTAGGCATTTGTGCAAATAAATATTGTATAAATTTGAAAATATTACGGTTCATTGGGCTAAACGATAGTTGGTAAACTTAAACCTGCTAACAGTTTAACCTTTTTTTTTTTTGCAGATGGCCCTAATTTTACCTCGAAGCTAATGGTGTCGCCGCTGCCGTACTTCTGGAATATCTGCGCCACATAGCGATTATATTCCGTGGATGCGTTGGCCGTAGTCCAACAAACTGAGCCGATGAGCAGGTAAATAGTCAGTTCTTTGATTGCCATTTTCAGTGATTATCCAAATGAGTTTTTGAATGAAACTTTAATAAACTTTCTTTACGCTCAACTGGATGCACAAGTTTTAATTTTCTGTTTTGTTTTTTTTTTTTTTGGCAGTTTTTTCGCAAGTAATTCACGCCTCTGTGGTCATTCCCGCTAATTTTTAACCCGATACCGATATTAATACCGACACCGATCTCGATACCATTTGCTGGTCTTTGGAGCAACCGTTTCGCGTAGGCGCTGTTTTTATACTGATCCCAGTGAGTCTCTTGTCGCGTCACTAGACGATCTCGCAGCAGCGGATTACTCGTCAAAGTTTTCAGAGTTTGTCGCCATTCGCTTAAGCTTGATGAAAGCTTTTGAAAGCTTTCGAAATGACAGTTGCCTATTGTGATAAGATAAGAGCTTAGGCTTATCTATATGAGGAACCTGCTATATTTTATATGTCTATATAGTTATCTCCACAATCAGTTTACATTTTATAACTTTACCACGCCCCTTTCTAGGAAGCTTTTATATGTCTTACCGACATACTTTATAGAAATAATTAACATAATTTTAGATAATAATGTATACTTTTATAGTACTTATTTTACATTAATTAATATCTGATATTTGAATAGTATTATTCATTGTATGTATATAGAAAGTATATATACTTTATAAAAAGTTGTCTTTTGTAGGCTTTGAATATTGTGCTTAAACGCTGAGGAACTGACATTTAAATATACAAAAGTATTACATTACCACTATCTAAATATTGGAATTAATTGTTTGTAAATATATACACTAAAAATTTCATGCTTTTTTGAAAAATAATCGACCACTGTGCGCTCTACTTAATCTGTCTGTATAATCCTAGTTACTTAAATTAGTTGTTGCGACTTGACTTACAACGAAAACAGAGTTATCAAAATAATTGAGGCTTAGACTAATTAGAATATATTCATTCGTACATCGAACAAGAAAGGCACACACACACAGTACGATTTTTGATCGAAAATCTAATCAAATTTCTCCTGATTTGGCATACAGATGAAGAACTTCGAACACCACATATTGATGGCCTGTGATGTGTTGGCCATCCACTGAACCGGATTGTGTATCGTCAGATAGTAGATGGGAATGCCAGAGAGTATGATGACAGTGCCGATTCCCACCTCATAGGGGGACTGTGAAATGGATGCGACCACCAAAAAGAGGCAAACAATGAGATAAATTATGGGCAGCAGCAGATTGACTCGAATTGGTCGCTCTGTCTTGGGCTGCTTGTGCCGCAGCCAGAGTAGACCAGCCACCGAAATCAGTGTGAAGAGTGCCTCCACGAAGCTGACGTAGTTGATCAGTACGTAAGTGTCCTTAATGAACAGCAGCAGCAGCGTAATCATGCACTGTAAATAAAAGTGATTTAGTATACAGAATAATACTAAATTTTAAGTCTTTGCTTACCAGGAATATCAGTGATGGCACCGGCGTTAGACAATTGATGTTGATCAGTGAAATGGCTGCGGGTAGATGACCATTACGTGCTCCCACAAAGAACAGTCGTGAGGAGGCAAAGATGGCACCATTGAGGGAACCAAAAGTGGAGCATGCCACTGCAAGGGGCATAATCCACGACATAAAGCCGAGCATCTTGTCACCAAAGGTGACAGCCACTGCCTCTGATGTGAGTATTTCATCGGTGGACAGCACCGAAAAGTATGCTACATTAGTCACCATATAAATGATTGTCACCACCGGCATTGAAATACAAATCGCACGTGGTAGATTGCGATACGGATCTTTAAGTTCCTCCGTAACGAAGTTCAAATAATTCCAACCGGAGTAGGAGAAGAGACCACTGTAGAATGCCAAGGCAATATATCCAGATTCCTTGAGACTGCCGCTGAAGGGCTGATGCCAGTGCTCGGTGTTGCCATCGGCCAAATACCAGATACCAGCTCCGACAATAACCATCAAGGCAACGACTTTGGTACCCGTAAAAATGTCCGTCACTCGAGTCACCCATTTCACGTTGTAGCAGTTGATCACGGTGAGCAAACCTATCAAAGAATTTTAGCTTAGGGTATTTTCTTCTATCTTTCTCTATATCTTTCAGATACTTACATATCATGGCAGCTGCGAGTAGCTGTACAGCTTCAATGGGTGCATCGCAGGATGGCCAAAACGGTTTTAGCAGATACTGTGCAAAAGTCAGCGCCGTAATCGCATTTCCCGTAGGCACCAAAATCAACAGCGCTACCCAAAGGTATAGAAATGCAGGCAGCGGTCCGAAAGCGGCTCCTATGTAGGCATAATCACCGCCAGACTTTGGTATCATGGTACCTAAACACAGAAAGAGAACAATTTGCATTGTTAAATAACAGGTATATAAAGTTATTTGCATCTTTAGTCTACTTCGGAGTGTTATCTACCTGTCTAACTGGATCATATCGTATATAGCTATATAAAACTACTGTTGGCTAGCGTTCACTCTGATCAGAAAACCCTTATCTGCTCTGCTCGGGCATTTGTTTAAATATGAATATAGTCGTGTTATCTTTAACTGTAGGTTTTGCTACCGGTATTGCTGTATAACCTATTTTAATTTTATTATATATATATATTTTTTTTACCAATTTCGAGCTGAATGAATTATTTTATGATATTGTTACTTATTTTATAATTTGTTTGATATGTGCGTGTCGCACTCCACTTAACAAGGTACTTTTAAAGAAATATATATTCGGAACTTAATAACCTATGGTCAAACATATTAATTCTTAAACAAAAATATATATTTCTCAATTGTTAATCCTACGAAAATCAAAGGTTTTATGTATTGAATTGTAGTTAATAAGTATAATCCCTTCAATGCTTTGACGCCATTAACTACAAGTAACACAAAATCGTAAATAAATTTATATTTTCGGAGGCAAATTTTCGATTTCTTTCACCAAAAATATATTTCCTTTAATTGAATTCTCCTTAAAACTTTAATTAAAAGTCTGAATACCCCTGAATAGCCGTGGGAAATGAGAATGAACTTCTTTTCAGCAATTAAGACATCCGTTTCGTTTAAAAATAAGTTTTTTGCGTCGCATCCTCAATTGAGTTCGCCAAAAACTTAAGAGACTATCTTCGAGAATATTAAAAGCGCAAAAAAAGCGTGCTCTCTTTGCCACTCTCTCGTAAATTGAAAATGGGGATGAGAGTAACTGTACAGGGTTCAAGGTGAAGCATTTGAGATGTTTATCCACGGACAAAAAGTGCTGTACTCGCGGTAAACTTGGTACGACCTCGATAAACTGCAAAGTCTTAACACCCATTCCTAGTACTGCTAAGTATGCATAAAGAATAAAATTGCTGAGGTCGTGTACTATTTACACAGATGTTACACATATGCATTTCTGCATATTGTGTTCTAAAAGATAACACAATTACAAATAAAAAAAAAAATTAAAGAGAACGCATTAGTCAGCAAAATAACTTACCCAATTCCGCATAGCACAGGGCTCCCACCATACTGAGTACACCGCAGAGAACCCAAATGATAAGGGACTGACCAATCGAACCGGAATAACGGAGCACGCCTTTGGGACTCACGAAAATTCCGGCGCCAACGATGACACCCACAATGATAGCGACACCATCAATTAATCCAATTTGCTTTTTAAGCTTAACCCCCGAACCTTGACTGGATGAGGTGTCCCCGGAGTTGCTGCGATCACGTGCTTTTCCACCTTCCGGCGATTCTGCTGGCACATCGAACACCTGGCGAGGTATGAGCGTGTCGCTCGCTTGAATTCGCGTCATTTTTCTCGTTTACGAATCACAAAACTTCGAAATTAAAACTTTAATTTGGTTGTTAGCTTTATTGGTTTATTTTAAACAGTCAGTCTCAGGTGCATAAGTGATGTAATTATGTGATGTATTAAGCCTTATCATTGGCTTTGAATTTTAAATGATTGCGGCTTGCCTTCAAGTATGGAACAAGCTTTATCAGTCTGCGCTCGACACGCTCAATGCCAGCGTGGATTTTATTCAAATGTTTCAAACACAATTTTTGTTTTACTTTGCGACCACATGCTTTTTCATCAAACTCTGCTTATGGAAGAGTACAAGTACATACATACATATGTTTGTATGCATATGTATGTTTGTATGAGCTGCACAAGCACACGTGGTAGCTAATTCACTTTTAGAAAAAGAGTTCGCTGGCTTAAGGGGCACATCTTCACACGTTTAACAATTGCGACGATGTCTATTCCAGACGCGTTCCCGTTTTGGAAATGATTATTATTATGCTTTCGCGACCGCTCTTTCCCGATCGACCACACTTTATACTCTCCGAAACCGAACTAAGTTGAATATATAAATGTGCCTCCCTTTATGGGTTTGTGGTGCGACTGCTTTTGCCAACTGAACGTTTAACTTTGGCTTTGCTTTGCTTTTGCTGCTTTATTTTACATTCATGTACGTATAAGGTGACCGCGCTCTTTTACACGCTCTCTTGTTATATCGCTCTCTTTGTTGTTAGTGCACTACGCACAGTTGCTCTTTGCTTTAGCTTACATGTGCTTAACATAGAAACTCTAATTGATGTGCATTGCTTTTACCCTGCGCTCTAGTTTAACCGTTACCTGAGAGTTCTAGCCCTAGACAATACGCCATTTCCGCATGCGTCTCTCAGTGCTGGTATCTTTCTGCTCTTTTACTCTCTCTCTCTTTACGCATAAACTCCCGCCTTTAGAAACTTTGTATGATGCAAGAATTGGCCACATTTCTTCAGTATGTTTATAGTCGGGAGTGCGTGAATTTGCCGCAATTTGAAGCAGCCACAACGTCATCTGGCTAAAGCAAAAGCACGTGCGTTTTCTTTTTGCTTTTGGTTTAAGAGAAAGAGAGCTGAAACTCTGTGACTGACAGTGAGCATTAATGTAACAATGCTTTGGACTGTCGTAAGCTCTTGTGTCTACAATCAAACATATGTATGTACACACATGCATACATATGTATGTGAGCTAGTGGAAAACAATATGTTGTGTACACATAAATATGTACAGTGTATACTTAGTAGTCAACGACCCAACAAGAGACGTATTGAGGTCTTTGGCAGGAGCTGTGTACCATATAATTTCTTTAATTATAGACCTTTAATTTTCTTTGAGACGTGATATGTCAACTTGAATATTGTTCATCAAATATAGATTAAATATGCCATTAGCATATGAACACTTCAATAAATTCTTAGCATTTGTGTTCATTCGGAAGCTATTATCGTAGAATTGACAAAAGTGACACCTGTTGGAAATCTTAAATAATCGAATCTGATTTGATTTTTAGTGTGTACTCATAATTTTATTAGATGTTTATCAATTCAGTTTCAATTTAATTTTCACTTCAATAAAAGTGACTTATAAATTAATCAAGTGCCAATTACCGATTTTACTGGAATGCGATTTGGAAAACTGACGTGAACTGGATTCATTTTTGGTAAGTCAATGACTATTTTTAATACCTTTATTAGTTATACTCATTAAGTACCCACGATGTGTTTGGACACTTTAACAAATCGACTGATAAAACTACTGAATTTTGATAACGTTTTAAAGAACTTAATTAAGTTCCTTAGATTAATTTATTTAAATTTAAGTAGACATTATTATATGGCTTTATATTTTTTATTTATTCAAATTTTTAGGAATTATTTCAAACATTTTGCCGTCGCTTTTCAGAATTATTTCGACAAAAGTTCCCGACGTTATCTCATTCACATAGTATATATAGTGGTTTATATAGTATATATATAACTGAACTTAAGTGCTTCTTTTGTGAAACACTTAAGCGTATTTTGTTCAACTAATATACACTTAATTTCGTATTTTGTTCACAAAAGTTTGTACAGTGAGCTTTAAAATGATTCCCACACTTTGTATTTCCAGTTAGTTTTTTAATGGTATTTCTAAAAGTTTTGGGGAAACATTTTGAAAAGTCAAGTGTAGGAATAATTGTTGTGGCCACTGTATGTCCCTATTTAAAAGATCGCACAGACTATATAACTAAATCGCTGTTGTCGTGGGGATTGAATCGGATCGGATCGCTAGGCGCGTGTATATGACATTTCAAACTGTGATAATTCAATTGTACGGTGATCGTAATCCGTAATCCCAATGAACTTTTACGGCAGACTGTATGTGTATCTATATATATATATATATATATATATATATGTGTGTGTGTGTATGTATGTAACAGCTAAATTGTAGTGCTGTGATACTAGCGCCTAGGTTTTATAGTGGCCTGAGATTTTGATTGTCAACTATAATGTTTGCTCTTGTTGTTGTTGTTGTTGTTCACTGATAATCTAATTGTAAAAGTCGCCAAAGAGACACACGCAACATTAGTTACACACACTCACACACACATGCAGCTACACATACATGTAAACAAATGGATATTTAGATACATTTGTATCTGTAGTTTGCTGTGGCTTGTTTTTGTCGTTGATTAACTGCGATTTCGACTTTTATTATTATTATTATTATTCGTGTTTGTGCTTTTTTTGGTTTTTAGGTTTTGCGCCCTACTCACTCATACCCAAAAACCACAACCACCACCACCACCAACAACAACAACAACAACATCAACAAAGTTATGATGGATCACTTCCATATGCAATTTTCATTAATATTTCACTTCGTATTCTGTTTGCTTAATGTGCCCGAGTTATTTGTTAAACTATCAGTTTTAAAGTCCATTATGTTAAACATATAAAATATTTGTTTAGTTCACTACATTACACTCGTTTTTACATACTTTATATATATAGAGAGATTAGAAATTTTAGCCGTAGGCAAAAAAACCGTAACGCACGGTTAGAAAACCCGAATGAAACTGATTTGGATTTCAGTGTGATGCACAATAACTCAGACACTGGACTGCAACCGGGAGAATAAAATACGAAGAGCTTTAATAAAATGATAAAAAAAAAATCCACAAAAATTTCATATAATTGTCTAACATTGTATGTGTGTGTGTGTGTGTGTGTAGCTTTGAGTGAGGCAGGAACTATCTATATATAGTATATACAGCATGTAATTAGATATGTGTGTCTACCGCATCCTAAACATAATATTAAAGTTAGTTCTTGGCTTTAGTAACTGTCTCTCTCTCTCTCTCTCTCAGAGCACATTAGCACGCATGTCCGATAGCGAAATGAGAATCAGAGAGAAATTCACCCTAAAAGTGCAATTTGCACTTTCTATTTTCATTTCTCCTACTCAAACTATGACTTAATTTCAAATACGTTATGAACATAAATATATCTTCTAGTTAGTTGGGCTGCTTAGACTGCTATATAAGCTATGAAATCAGAAATATTCTTACAGTCATTAACGCATTTATATTTCAAACATAAATGCATACATATATTTAATACGTATTTACAATAACCGTTAGTTATTATTGAATATATAGTATCATATTCATTATATAGCCTATTATAGTTATTAAACTAAGTTCTATTCGCCCAGAGCTGGCACATTAAATATCTTTGCTGTATTATCCTCTGAAACGGTCAAAAGTAGATTTTCCAGTGGCTTGTAGACAAATTCATATATATGATAATGGTGTCCGGTGAGTGTAAACTTCAGAGCTCCGGAGCGTGCATCGAAGGCATTCAGATTGCCCTGTGCAGTCGCCGCTAGCAGAGTATGCTCGTTTAACCATTTCAAACTGTTAAGAAATAGTATATGATTTGAGAAATGTTTTTATTAGAGTAGTTTGGCTATAACTTACCGTAGTATTCCATCATTTGGCACTGGGCTCTCGCAGACTGTGCGTAGTGCATACTTGGCATAGTCCCACACAGAGATTTGGCCGTCCAGCGAGCCACATGCTACCAGTTTAAGCTCTGCTGAGGCGGGAGCAAAGGCCACACACTCTATACCGTGCTCAGACTGTACAACATTCACTGGGCCATTGTTAGTGCAAAAGAGCATCTTGCCTGTTAAGAAGAAGAAAAGCTATATACTCACGACTCTTTAATTTCCTTATTTACTCACCGCTGCCCTCGGCGCACAGATAGAACGGGGAATCGGGTTCACAGGCGACCACCGCATGTGAGATTTCTCCCAAGCCCAGTGGATGCTCCTCATTTACTTCCATGAGCACTTGAGCGCTCTTTAGATCCCATAGTTTGACCACACCATTCATGTACACTGTGAACAACTTTTTGCCATCGTGGCTGAGTTCGCCTGCCTCGCAACGCGACGACTGTCCTGGCAGAATTTTGCACTCTCCGCTGGGTATGCGCCAGACATAGACCTCTCCACTGTCGCCACCGGCGAGTAACACATTCGCACCACGATGCCAGAACATCCAGGCCATGTCAAACATGGAATACTCCCAGATTTTGCTCATAATGGGACGCTCTTCATGCTGTTCGCTTACCTTGAACACTTGCAGTTCTCCGGATATGTCGCCAGTGGCCAAGTAGCTGCCGTCGTGGCTAAAATGCGTCTCTGTAACGGTGTCCTTGTGTTCGCTTATTTCAAACAGAACCTCCCCTGTCTTGATGTTCCACACATAGGCTTTGTCATCCTCGCTGCCCGTCGCAGCCCAGTCAAACTTTGGATGCAGATTGCAACCGAAGACGGGAGCCGTGTGTTTGCTGAATGTGAGTACTGCATCATCTCTGATGGCGGCAATACGTTCACGATCTCTGATCTCCTCCTCGCCCTCGCCATCGTCCATCTCATCCGCATCGCCGAGCAAACCCAAGCGTGCTTCCAGCTCAGCCAAAGTTACCTCTTCCATTTCCAATTCGTCATCGTCCAGTTGTTGTTCTCCGTCCAATTCAATTTCCTCTAGGATTTCGTCGTCATCATCATCGAAATCGGGACGATGTGGTGGTGTATTCTGACGCATTGTGTGCTTTGTAAATTACTTTGTTTTGCCACTATTAATTTTACTACAAATGCCGCCATGCAAACACATGCACGTGTTAAACTGTTAAAGCGCACAGCTGATTGGTGGGGCTGCCAACTTGCTTGAATTCAAAAACGACATAAAAACGCTAAGTTTTGGCGCGCTTTTCAAATATACCAAAATTGAATATAAATAAATTTACAACGCTTTAAACGTTTATTAACCATTAATTACATATATTTGTTGTACAATACTTTATAATATTGATTACTTGCGGCCTCTGTGCTGTGCGTTTGTTGCTTTTCCAACTTTTTTGGGTTTCTTTAGACTTTTGGCCTTTAATTTGGTTTCCAAAACTAGCAATCTACTGTTTAACTCTTCCATCGACGGCAATTCTCCCCAATCACAGTCAGCGGAACATTGTTTAGCCTTCTCATTGGAATCCTGTATTAGTTTATTGACTGTCTTTAAGCGATTCTCTAGTTCATCAATGGTTCCTAGTAGATGTTTTAGTGTATCTTTATTTTCAATTGTCATGCTCTTTAGTCTAGCTTCCAGATAGTCCAATTTATTGGTAGTTAGGGGATAATCAATGGAGCTATTTAATCTGCTCAATTTTGTCTCATTTAACTTACGTTCAAGCTCAGTAATTCGCAATTCAATTTCTTTGTTAATTTCCTGATCCTTAGCTCTTTTGGCCTCAAGAACTCGCAATTGATCCGTAAAGTTTTCGGCTAAGTTTTTATCAAGTTGTTTGATTAGTTTGCTTTGGTCTTGAGTCTTTTCCTCTAAGACAAGTAATATTCCAGGGAATCTGTTGCCAATACGCCGTAGAGAAGTCAATTTTTGTGTTCTTAAGCGTTTTGAATTCATTTCACTGGCAATTTTCTTATTAATCTTTTCATTGAGATCTTTTATTTCCATCGCCGTTTGAAGCTTTTTGTTTCTGTGAGTTTCCATATTTTTATTATATAATTTCATTAGCTCCTGCAAGTCGTTAGTGTGTTGTTCCACTGTACTTAGACAGTTGCTTAGTTCACTATCTGTGTTTATAGGTGGGGATTCTGGGGAGTTAGTTAGATTTCCCAAAATTCCATTTAATTTTTCATCCATTTTTGCCAGATTCTCTGCTGCATTATTTATAGTTTCATTTAAATTTGTCCAATTTTTGCTCTGAAAAACGGAACTTTTATTCTTCAGATTGGATGAAATGAGCTCTGCTTCTTCTTCTAGCTTTTCCAATTTAGATTTTTCCATTTTCCTCGGGGTTTCTACACAAATTTGAGCACATTTGTCTACCAAGCGCTTTACTTGATTTCGATCTAAATCAAATAAAGTTTTTAATTTATTTATTGTATTATTTGTGTTTGTAAAACTTATTTTGAAATCCTTCGTTGAGTTTTTTCCGGGTTCAGTTAATTTCAAGTCATTTATAAGCACTTTTAGGTTGTCAAACGAAGGCTGGGAGCTACAGCACTCCGTTTCATTTGCCTCTAATTCATTAAAATGTTTTTGGGTAGTGAGTAAACGTTTCTGGAGTCGATCTATATTTTGATGGAAAATATTTAAAAATACCATTTCATTTTTGTTGTCTGAATTTGCTGTAGAATCTTCCAGTAGCAACTTCTGTTCAGTCTGAAATCTATGCTTGGCAGCTATAACACTCTCCTCCCACTGATAGCAGCAGCTTCCGCTTTGTTTAGTCTTAACTGTTTTCTGATTCATATACTCCAGTCTTACCAATAAGTTCTGTAAATCCAGCCAAGCGAAACCGGTTGATTGCGCTCGATCATAAGGAACTAAACCCTTAAGTTCCATTATAACATCGATGACGTCATTGATTACTTCAATTCGGTCCCTTATGATCGCATAGGGACAACAAATTCGATTAATTTCCATTTCAAGTTTATCCAAAACGTTTCCAAAATTATTAATTAAATAATTTTCCACGATTTGTTCTCCATTAATTTGATCACTGATCCACAAACCGATTTTCTGCCTTGGATCACAGTACTTCTGACCAACTTGAGGTTCCACTGTGGTTATTTCGAATGGAATTAAAGAACTTGCTATGGATTGATCGGAAGAATCATCGGGTCCCTTAGTTCTATTGCAAATGACAAACATACGAATTTTGAAGACATTCCAGAGATTTATTTTCATAGCTCTGCCATCGTCCAATTCTTCCTTAACTACGAATATATTTGTGCTCAAAAACTGTTTCTCCACCTCCTGCTGCCAACGTCGGACAATTTTCCAATAGATTTTCGACTCTTGTGGATCGAGATTACTGGGAATACAACCAGCTTTAAGTAAATCATCGTCAATCTCCTCATTACGGGTATTCATTCCGGAGTTGTCGAACTGGAATATATCGTGTTCATCATCATAGTCGGGTGGGGAATCCCAGAGCAAATAACAGACCATTATAATTTTAACACAATATTCGTGTTTCATTTGTTGTAAAATTGATTTTGCATTGATTTCGTTGGTTTCAATGGAAGTTAACTGATTTGCCATGGCTAGCAGAAGCAGAAAAGCCAAGTTTGCACTTTTGGCCTAAATACGCAAAGGTTTATTATTTTTTTAACATTTATTTATAGTACTTTTAGTTACCATTTTGTGCTTGAAAAACTGACTGCACTTTTTAAATTTAGTTTTTTCTTTTTATTTGTTAGTTTCAGTTTGATTTATAATTGATTACAGGTGTATATAATTAATTTAGTTATGTTAGTCACTAACTAGCATTAAAATTATATACTAGCTGCATATAATTATCTTCAATAAATAAACCCTTTTATCTGACCCAAGGAAAGCATCATTATCTTCCTGTGATGCTGCGGGTCTCTTTTTACCCCTCGTTGGTTGTGTTTATACACGTGTGTGTGTGTGTGTGTGCATGTGTGTGTCGGATTGTTGTGTTAGATTTAATAACAACAAATCACGAAAAGAGTTTGACTTTGACCTTAGAAGTTGGACCCAAAATGAAACTGCCTGCGGCAAACAAAAGAAAGGAAAAAAGTGATAAACAGAATCGGAGGGTCAAAGGTCTTGAGATAAGAGCGGAGTGTACGGAGTATACAGAAACTGTACACAAACAACACACATACAACACATGTGTGCACACATGTGTGTACACTTAAAGAAAAGTCAGTGTACTAAGAAGTAATGCTTGACAGTTCCGGAATGAATACCAGTAATGAGAAGATTTATGATAATAATTTAAGTAAATATTTAGTTACTAAATTATTACAATTCTGTAACCGATGGTATTAAAAATAATAATTCTTTATTATAATTGGTATTTAAATTTAGTATTTTTGCAGTATTTACTTTAAAAATCTGATCATTCAGGGCTGCTTATATCTGAAAATTTCTTCCCATAAATCAGTGATGTTTTCTGATAGTATTGACTTAATATTTTATTAATCTGGTTGGGAATTCCTCTGGGGTTTTCCTATACTCTCAACGAGCTTTGGATCAGTTTTGAACTTTAGTATTCCCAGACAAACTTTCTCTTAGAAGTTAAATTTATTTGAGTTATAAATGTTAATTGTTTAATGAAATTAATTGTTAGTGTATAAATTCACTTTGAAGTTAATTAACAAATTATTGATTAATTTTAATATATAATTATTATTATAAATAAAGTAGTTCAGTAAAAGTCTTGATTAATTTTTAGCTCAGAATCCCAGACAATTTTTTTCTGTGTACGCTCATAACATGACATGACTTGAAGGTTTACTACTCGTACACACACAAACAGACCCACACACACACACACACAAATGCACACAGATGCATTTTGTATATACACAATAAAAGTGCACTTCCATGTGATAAGAACTCTCGCTTATAAATCTTTGTATATATGAGAGTGTGTGCATGTGTGTGTGCGTATGTTCTTATCTTTGTTTATAGTGACCAGTTTTGGTGGCGACCTCTATAAAATAGCGTGCACTTCCCAGAACCAAGTCAGTTCTAAGTGAAGACCTCTGACGTCAACATGACTCAATCAAATTGGAGTTCAACCAAAAGTTTCAAATTGAAATTGAAACGAAGTTGAAGTTGAACTTGAAGTTGAAGCATTTCAAATGCATTTCAAACTTCAAACTCTTTCTACACTGTGAGAAAAAATCTGTAAAAATGCTAAGCATTTTTGGATGGAGCTTTAAGGCGCTCAAAGCGCAATTTTTTACGTTTTTGGTTGGTGTAAAGCTTTAAACGTGTTAAAAGTGTCTTCAAACTGGAATATCTGAAGGATTCTTAGTGGAGGACACTGAACGACAGCACCGGGCATGAGAATAGTGCAATCTCTTCGCTGTTCACACTTCCCAGCTGGACAGTGTGAACGCAAAGACTTTAAATGTGCAATATATTTTATAATATTTAATTTTTAAGTCAATTGTATATTGTTTTACCTATTGGTTTATAGAATTTATTAATTGTTAATTTAGGAATGCTTAAGAACTTTAAGAGTTCTCTTGTTATTCAGTTTAAGTACAGCAAAATTACTAATGTCTTCCATTTTAATGTAATTTTGTAGCTTTTTAGATGAAAAGTTTTTATATTTGTTAATTTTAGTTTAAGCAGAATGTTGTAAATAAATTAATTATAAGAACAATTTTGTGGTTTTTTTCAGGGTCTTTTTGTTAGCAGATTTTAAGGGAACGCTTTTGATAAAATACTAAACTGAGTAAACTAAGAGTAGTAATTTTGGAAGCTTTTCTATATATTAGATCTGAAAATAGATATATCTGGACTAAATTTCCTGAAATTTTATTATTCTATAATTTTTTCCCTGCAGTTTTGAAGTGCTTTATAAAATACTATACCATTTTAAAACTAAATTTAGCGTGAGTTTCCTAAGAATTCTTCTAGAAAACATTCAACCCTTTGATTAGCTGAAAACCCCAAAAAATATAGCTAAGAATTAAAAAGATAAACGAATTTTGATTTTATATTTTTGTTTTATTTATGTCTTTTATAATTGACCATTTGCCATTCCCTTAACAATTTTGTTGCTTTTAAACAAATAAAAGAACAAATTGTTTTTCCAAGTAATTTTCCCGCTTTTGACTTGAGCATTATAAATCTGAATTTATAATGCTAAGTCGCCTGAAGAGTTTATCCCGTTTAAATCCCGGCTGACGAGATCAAAGTCGAAGTGCCCAAACTTTGATTTGAAGACCCGAAGTCTACAGTCCCATCCCGATGAACCCGCAATGCGATGTGAAGTAATTTAAGACCCAAGCAAACAAGTTAAGCTGCTTCCTTCAGGCTTGAGCCCAGCGATCATGGAAGTTCCATTCGATGGCGTAGGGCTGAAAAGTTTTGGGCTGCAGCGATGTCCAGAAGAAGGTGCCGGCATTGGTGCGTGCAAAGTGAACGGGGACGTAGTAATCCTCTTGGTCCATGGTCTGCAGTTCCCCAGATCCATTCTCATTGTAGACAATAATGGCATCGTCCTTGGCACATTGACGTATCTCCTCGATGAGACGGTTTTCGAGATGCTCGTTGGCCATGTTATCCATGTCGTTGTTGAGCCAGTCGAATTCGGCTTCCTTCTCTTCGGAGGCAATGTAGGAGCTCCTTTTGGGCTGCTTGGCTTTCATCTTGAAAACTTGGCCCAGTAGTGGTTTCAGCAAATTGGTAAGACGCCGTGTTGGCGACACTTTCGATTTATACGAAGGCATCGATAGTTTTTTGGTATTGCACTTATTGAAATTGAATTGTTTATCGAATGTCGACATTTTCAGGTTGCTGCGTTGAGTGTTCGTCATGTAAATACTTAATGTTGTCACTGTAACAGTCGAGCTGCTTCTGATGCTCTCTCACAACTGCTTGCTCTATTTATACACTCACCCTCAAGATCTGCTTGGAGAGAGCAACGTCTTGTCCTCTCTCTCCCTCTTACTCTCTTCGTGAGCGAGATGCTGCAGCATCTTGACCAATCAGCGTTGAGAACTCCAAGCAGGTGGTAGATTTGAAATTTCTCACGTTCGGGCAGTGCAAGAAATACCCAAGGATTGCAGGTAGTTGGGTGTCCTGGCAACTTGGCCCGAATCAAATAACCTCTGAAGCGTGGGAAACTCATGCCTATGTGCATCTAGACATGTGCGGCTAGACAATTATCCTTGCAGTTTCTTTATCTCTGACGTGGGAACCAAATATTTTCTTATTTCGCATTTTCCTTTTTTCCATTTAATCCCAAAACTATACAATAATCAACTCAGATGTTTCCCATGCTTGACCAACGACCATTAGAAATCGAGTTAAAAATACATTCATAATTATATGTCTGACATGCTATAGCAGGATTGAACAGTATATTGTGATTGGAAATTGTATATAATTTTATTTTGGAAATGTACAGTGAAACCTCTTAGAGGACAGCCAAAATAAGTGGGCGCTCTTCTTACTCCGAAAACTGAATTTGACTTTATTTTGTGTGGTTTAAAATATTTTGCCTCTCTAAGGCGGACAAAAATGTTCGAGTTCAGAGTTTTTACTGTGTGTTGTACATTTTTCTTAAGATTTTTAGAAACTTTAAAGAATTATTGTAAATACTTTCAGAATTATTAAGTTTTTATATAAACATTTTATTATTAAAAATTATAGAAACTTATGAAAAATTATTACTATTCTGACTAAACTTATTTTAAGGCGTTTGCATTGGTTTTGCAACAGTTATATAAGTTTGTAATATCTCTAGAATAGATTTTGTTCTACATATTTTCTTGCTAGTAAATCTGGACACAGGGTATCTCGCAGCAGGAGCTCCTGATAGGCGAACATTCAGAATATATTCCAAACAATAGCTTGATAACACAGGTACATATATATCTATGTACCTGTTTTGTTGTATTTTAAATAGGGAATAAATTTGAAACAATACAAACAAATAAAAAATCAGAGAACTGTACACCGAGTTGAACCGCATTAATAGTCCGTTCGACCCAAGATTATGTAGGGTTATTGTGTGTTGCGTATAGTTCCTACCTGTTTCAATGCAATATGAGATTTATTTTTTTCGAACAACCAAGAAAAGAGAAGAGAAGAGAAGAAAACAAAACAAACTTAAAGAAGCCCTATGCCAACAGGTTTTTATTTTTATTTATTTTTATTTTTTTGAGACAACAGGTTTTGATGTCTGGACCCCAGGAACAGGTAGTCAAGGAAGGGTTCGGTTCTATTTATTATTCTGAAATGGAATGTATGGATTATACACACACACACACAGAGTTTGGAAAATGTCATTTATAAACGAAATAATAGAATAGATTTTCCATATCATTTGAATAATGATATATTGACTTCAAAAGGTCGAAACTGAAAGGCATTATAAAGCCAACGACCCTTTTGTACAGCTTCAAAAATGAATTTTAAACTTGTTTTGTTTAAGAAATTTAAATTTTTATTTTAAGCACTTAAAGAAATAGTAGAATAACATTTATTTAAACAAAATTAATTTTTTTATCAGCCATAAAGTTTATTTTGTGACCCTTCCTACAGGGTCTTCAGCAAAGCTTTATGAAAGTGGAGCTTTCGAGCGCTTCTCAAGTTTCCCTTAACTTGAATCCGATTTGTGGTACTAAGTGTTTTGTAGCAAATCTGCGGTTTTTGGACGTATCTTCATATTTTGTGAGTGTAGAAAGCAGATCGATTTGACTGCATTCTTGATACTTTTGAAAGGACTGTAGCTGCGCTTTGTAACGGCCGTCTGTGGAGGGTTGTTCGAGCAGTTCTGTAGTATTTCGTAAGTCATTGCAAAGACAACTGAAGTTTTCCACGTTCGGAATTGATTTGATGCTCATTTTTCAAATATAATTTGTATTTATATGTTGGCCCTTTTGCTATAGCAACCCTTGTTTTTGTTGATTTCTTCAACCAATCACAGCATCGCTACACGCAGGTGTTTCTGAATCTTGAAAATGCTTTGCGTTGAGATTGTGACTCACGCATTTCTTGGCCCTGAATCCCAAGCTATTAGCAGGTAGTTTAGGGTCCTCGTATCGGTCCTGGTCTCGCTTTCGATCCCTCTTCTCGTTCGGGTCTTGCACGTGTGAGGGTCTCATGCATTTACACTTTTGAGAAAAACAAAAATTTTTGGCTTCTTCGGTTACTTCGGCTACTTCGTGGGAGATAATTACTTCGTTCGAATACGTATTGTTTATGTTTCGGTGCGGCAATCATATTAGATTTTTCATATCCCTTTTCACTTGTAGTCTCCACTTTTCCCCGAGGAGTTTGTTTTACAGAATTTGTGCCTTGATTAGTCTTTTTCATGGTTAATGGATTGACAGCGGAGCGTGAAACCTTGAACCCTCGTTAAACACATGTTGTTCGTACACTATTTGCTGTCTAAGGCATTAATTATTATTGATAGAAACAGGTAAACTGGATATGAGTTGATCGTTATTTCAATTTTACTTTATTGAACTGTGTGTATTATCTCATTAAAGGTCAGTTAATCGTTTGCGAGGTGCTCTAATTGCTAGTTATGATTACAGCGGTTGTTTTAGATGTTGATTTTAAAAATACTAGCCTAATAAATGATTGAAAAGCTTTTCTAGTTAGATACATATAATTCTAAATAATCTGTTTAACTACAAACTCGATTTTCGTGAAACAAATACTGGAATGTTATTCCTGATTCAAGTGATTAAGCCTTATAGAGCTAATAAGCTTCTTTCAAGATTTATTGCATACTTTTACGGTCTTCCATAAAATAAAATCAAGCGGTAGGCTTATAAAGGACAGGTAAATTTTATTCATCCCCAAAGTATGCTACAGGATTTCTAAATGATTAAAATTGGCCATTATCTGCCAGTAACTAATTGTTAAATATAAAGTAAATTTTGATTAACATTTTTGCCATAAAATAAAATATTGAAATATTAAATTAAAGTTAAAAAATTGTCGTTACATTTTTTTTCGAGCTGAAAACGTTGTATAATAAACTAAAAAATGTATCAAAATATTACATTTGGTTTTTATAAGATTGTCCCGTATCAAGTGTCATAACAAAAGCAGGCATCTGAAACCTTATAAAATTGGTATGATGTTGCACATAATTTTCAGCGAATGCTCTTGTTTTCATAGACCAGAGACTCGGTATTTTGTATGTGCATATTATGTTTCCCTCATATAAAAATTATTGTGAAATTTAAAGCTTCATTATTATGTGGAATTTATTTAGGAGGGAATTTTGTTTCGTACACTGAGCTAATAATAACAAAAGATGCATTTATCATTTATTGGACACTTCTGAATAGATTTTAATTTAAAAGAATTTTCCTATAAGAAAATGTTGGTAAAAGCGAACAATAACTATTTTGTGATGAAATTCCCGCAATTTTCTTGCTTTCATTTACGATCAACAATAGTTGACTTTACCACTGTGATTTTTGGGTAAATATTATGCGGTTACCAGCATTGAAACAATTTAAATTCGAGTATTGTTTAAAGAATACTTCATAGAATAGGTTTTGTAGCTGAAAAATGCCTCTGAAAATGCAGGAAGATATGTAGAAAAACACAATGGATTTCTAGGTCTAGGTATTTATTTAACTTAAGGCTATTTTACATGGAAGACAATGATTCTTAAGCATAAACTTAACCTAACAAACAAACATGGAAGACAATGATTTTCGTAATTCTAGACTTAATAGAGCTAATCGAAAATCACAATAATTTACAATCATTATTTAAAGATTTGTTACATTGAAGTTGGTTACCAGTGTTAAGCCGGAGTATCAACTATACCCTAATATCACCCTGAGATTGCGTCGTGCCAATTGTAACACCAACTCCCAAAATTTCTACGGAGTTGGTTACACTTGGTATTAAAGCTGCCATTGATGTCGGTCCCTTGTGGTCAGTTGATGGTTTATGCCTGGACCCAGCGGTCGAATCTCTCCCGCATTTGGAGCTCTTGCTGCTGTTGCTGACGTGTTGGATCTGCCGATGTCCAGAAGAATGTACCACTGCTGGTGCGTGCAAAGTGTACCGGGATGAAAGTCTGATCGGGTTGAACGGGAACAATTTGATGTTGTTCACCTTGTTGCACGATCATGGCCACATTACTGGGGCACTGGCGAAGATCGTTGAAGAGTCGCTGCTCCAGTTGCTCGTTGGCCATGTTGTCACAGCTTGCAATTGGATCTTTGCGCATGTCCTCCAGCGATGAATTGATTTCATTTTGCGATTGAACCTCAGCTAGAGTTTTGCGTATGAGTTGCTTCTTCTTGATCAGCCGCAGCAGTGGTTTGACGAGTTTCTTTAGGCTCAGCATTGCCATTGTATGTTGATCTGATTTTTGCTGCATGATGCTCGTTTCGAACTTGTATTCCCGTGTGATGAAAGACATTTTACGTATCGAAGACTTTTGTATTTTAGTTTTTTTCTTTTAATTTTAACTATTGCAACAGGCGATTAATGTTGCCACGTTGCCGGTTGATGCTGTTCTGTTCTCCAGCCTTCGAAGGCTCTCCTTTTATACGCTTTCGCTGTGCTCACGTTGCTCTTCAGTTCTTTGCCTCTCTTCGTTCTAACAGCCAATGAGAATGCACCATTCCGGCAGGTGGTTGCGCAGCAAGAGAGCGAGAGCATAAGAGAGCGGAGAGCAGAGCGAAGTGCAGAGCGCAGTGTGAGAGTGCATTTTACAGATTTTTCAAAGTGGATTTTTGGTTGGCATTTTTTGTTTCATCGAAACTGCTTTCTTGTTCCCCTGTCTCTGTTACACTCTGCGCGCCAACGCTACCTGCCGGGCACGAATTACCCAAAAAAAACCCATGTTCAATTTTCATGTCTGGACAAGTCGTTACTTGTCTGTAAAAACCCTACCCTAAGTGCAGAGGATTTTAAAATTCGACACACTATTCCGAAATCCCAAAATTCCCGGGGATAAGGCAAACAATGGATTGCGTATCTTAAAAGCAATCTATCTATCTGTTTGGGATAAAATAAACGTCTACTTGTTCGTCATTTCATTGAGACGACCCTGCACGTACAAATACCTGTGTTGTACCTTACGGAACCAACCTGTGGGTAGTAAAAGTAACGTATTTTCTGTTTACCGGATTTTATTTGAGTTTTGAAGGTTAGTCAAAACGAATTAACGCGCTATTTGGGATATGCCGCGTCGTCAAATTGGCAGGTATTGGGACACACAATCCTATGCACACACACACACACACATATACGCATGTAAATATATACATGTGTGTGTGTGTGTACTTTCGTATTTTGTTTGTCATTGTTGTTTTTAGGATTTCTCTGTTGGTCCATGAAGAATTTACGACGCGGGAGTTGTATCCTCGAAAACCCAAAATTTTTTGGAATTTTGTCGGCACATTAACTGTGAGCCTTTCTAATTGTTGTTTCTGCATACAACGTCTCCCTTTAAGTGTCAGGTTCATATTTTTAACGGGTTTTCTAGCAACGAGCTATGTTTTTGTAGTCGAAGCCATTTTGGCATAACTATGAATAATTATTAACTATTTCGTGGTTGGATTTCATAATTTAACTAAAACTGAATTCAAACAAAAGTTACTTTAAATTATTACATATACTGTACATAATAGTTTTAAGAATTTAAATTAACTTTTGGTTAAATACTATATACTACTTTTTTGTGTACTTAAGTAAATTTATTTCAGGCTAAGTTATGCAGAATGAACTAAAGTTTATTTTATCCACTCTATGATAGGCCAAGTGGCTGATTGAGATTGAAGTTCTTTCTTCTTTGAGTATATGTAACACTTATTAATTTGGTTTTACAGTGACTGAATTATTTATTAAAAAAATAAATTTTATTTCAATTTACAGGGCAGTATTTTAAATAAAGTACATATATACCAACATATGTATATTTGTTTAGCAAATTTCTGGTACTAAACATTTGAAACATATTTTTATACCCATTATTCCAATGTTCAGCAAGGGTATATTGAAGTTGTTGAAAGAGATTGATTGATAGTATGAAATATGATTAACAGTATAGTGTATATTTGATGATATATAATTTTTATTTTTAATTAAAAGCAGAAAAGTTAGTCTGATATTGTAGTTTATTACAAAGATTTTCAACTAACAGAATTTGCAACTCTTCGAGTACTACTCGACCTTATGAAATATTTGGTAGGGTATTCAAAACTACATACATTACATTATAACTCCTTTGAAACTTTGAGAAATCCCCAAATTCCCCAGGCCATACGCTCAAGTAGGGTATCTAGTGATTGAGCATTTGTGTTTCAATCCATTATTTTAGTTTCCCCGAACTCAAGAATGTTTTGAATTTGAATTCAGTTTTCTTTCTGTTTTTTTAACGGCTTCCCAAACAATACAATACTCAATCTATGACATAGATGTTTTCATGCCTGAATAGAGCTACAGTTTGTATGGGTTTGTACGGAACTGCCTTTGCTAAAAACACTATAGAATTGACATGCTTCATGTTTCAGTTTTCCTCTGCTTCTTCGGGAGTCGCCCACGCTCTTAATTTCGGAAAAGGAGAAAAGTGTTGGGATTCTAAAAACTCCTCCAATTGTCTAAATGTATCTGTGTGTGAGTGTGTGTGTGTGTCTGATGATTTCGAATGTCCCTTATCTTGGGACATCATCAGGGCATCTCAGAGGCGATCACTCTTCAGGGCATTCAAGTGATGGCAGTTATCCCTTCTTTACCTTCTTTACCCGAAGTGCATTTCATTTTTGGGTCATTTTAGGGTTCGTTTCATTAATTCCTCTTTTATCTTTCTCTTTTTTTTAGACGATTGGTGTTTTTACCTGCTGAGTTCGATTCTGAGTCTGACCCTTGCACGTGTGTGACCTAGTGCCACCACATCTAAAAATATAGAATCGGTAACGAGTATGCAACAAAATACTTTCGAAAAGGGCACAGCAATCACAATGCAACCCAAGGAATCATGTCCAATACGGCGTAATTGTAACCTTCCGGAAAAGAGGATTAAAATTCGATTGCTGATATTTAGAAACTTTTGTCTACTTTAAGTGTATGTGTGAGTATGTGTTTGTATTTATGGGCCGTCACTTCTTTATTCTAGATCAATATCAATACCCGAGTCGAAATTGTCATGAAATAATTCCTAATCCGAAGCAAATATATAAATATGTATATATGAATATCGGTGAATAAAAAATGATTTAAATGTCAGATTTATTTAACTAAGAAATCAACAAGACAATTTCAATACCTTACACTATATACCTATAAGTTGTATTCATATTAGGTATTACCTAAACTGTTTTAAAAAGCTTTTTTGTCCCCTTTTGCAAGGGGTTTTATAAGTATATATTAATTGCGTGTAATTATGCGATTTTGATCTATATGTAGAGGAATGCATTATAGATAAATACATATAGTCAAAAATAGAATATATTAAATATATTTTTAAACCGTTTTAAATACTTTTTGGTGAAAGTTTGTTAGCTCTACTATTTTCATTTCCAAATTATTGATATAGAAAGCTTCAGTCGCAGACAGCACTCGCAGGCGAACATCTATCGAAGCTGAACGAATTTTACAGTCCCAAGTGCATTATTGTTATACTAATTCCATTCCCGCAGGCGGATACAAATACTGGAAAATACTGAACTATCCTCCTAAGGGAGCTCTCACTGTAGATTGTATATATTTCATTAGTATTTTATCTTTGTAGTTTACCTTCAATATATGAATTTGATTCTAGAATCGAGAAGGAAAATGTAAACCTTGATCTTGGATTATATGATGTTTGAACAATAGTTTATAGATTGCAAAATTAAGTCTTTATCTTTATGGATTATTTAAGAATAGTTTACAGCCTTTCTTTGCTAAAAGACGCTTTCTGTACATTACTAGCAGCACCTACATACATACATAGCATACACTGTACAACAAAGTACTTGAAACAGGTTGCACAACTGTACAATTTCACAACCTACAAGGTGACATGTACCTGTGCTGATCAAGTGTGAAAAATCGCGCTACAACCTTTCTATGACAAATTCTGGAAATTTTCTTACGATTCTAGGAATGTCAATGGAAAACAGGACGACATTAAATGAAAACTGTGCTGGCGCCGGCGTCCTGCTGACAATTTTCTAACGGATGTGCGTACCTGTCTCAAGAAAAAACGCAGTACTTACCTGTTAAATAAAAGATTTTTGTGCGTGAGTAAAGAATAAATAGTGCAATTGCCTTTAAGGGACTTTAGCACTTGTATGTGACTGGAAATTTAAAATATATATATATATTTCCATATACTTGTGTGGGGCCTAAAAGCATAATCATGTTGTCAGTATCTCCCTCTTTAAGGATCGTTAGTTATCGTGCACTTCATTAAAATGCGTTGAGGTTTCTAGGCTTTCAAGAGGAACGATTGGAACGATGAATAAATTGACTGTAGTTTTGGTAATTTCTCTAGTTCCCCAACCCCAAACAGATATCGAATTACCAAGATATCGCTATACTCAATATAGAAGCATATGGTCTAGTTTTCATTACTGATTAGTAGAGATTACTGGTACATGGTAAACACTTGTGTACTCTACTCTCCCTACTCGCCACTTGAAACGGTTGAACAGATAACCGATAGTTAATGACAAGTATTCCGATTCGATATGGAGTTCAAATTCCCTTCGCGGCGTTTCTTCGCTGGGGTTTTTGAGGTTTTTGTGTTATGTATTGCACTTGAAAATTAAAACAGAGAACGGTGTCGTCAAATATAACAGCGATCGGGACACCAGACATCGGGTCTCTCTCTGTAATCCGATATTTGGGAACACACAAATTCAAAATTCAAATTTCAGTTCAATCTGTCGACGAAGCAATACAAAACTCAAACTCAAGTGTTGTCTAAGGTCATAAAAATGTATCGAATTTCAACGCAACTACAACTAATTCAGTTTGTCAAATTTTGTTGATTTGTTAAATTATTTTTGAAATACTTTTTAAAACTATTTGTCGAGTTGGAAAATATTTATATGCTTTAGAGTATACTCTATATATTCCTAGATACTAATACACTATATACATATAGTATATATAGCTGAAAACCAATAAGTTCCAACCCCTCGCACTACAAAAAAAACCTTTTTCGACTAAAAATTGAAACAAATTTTAACCCAATTGACCATTGGCCATTTCTGGCTAAAGTCCCAACGAGTCGGTCACTTTCCTTTGTGAACACGTGTGCGAGATTCTATTCCGTTCTCTTTTGTTCTTTTCTCTTCTTTACTGTTCTCTTCTCCTGTTGTGATCCTCAGTTTTGTCCCCTGCGGTGCTGCGTTTTATTGATTTGGGTTTTTCCATTGTTCATTGCATTTTTCTCTTTTTTTCATTTTTATTTTTTCTTTCGGACAGTTCTTGTTGCGCGTTCATGTTTGAACATGTTTATGTACATACTACGTGTGTGTGTGTACATAAACAACTAGAGTTGTTGCATTTGTACATTATGTACTCAAGTGTTTCACGTTGGAACCGTTGGGTACAAAATTAGCCTTTGGGAATGTGTACATGTGTAAGCACACAGCTTATGGTACACTTAATGTTGGCAGCTAATTGGTACTCTTTTAAGTTGTACCCTTTAGTAAATATTTAAGTACAGACTCAGTCTGAGTTAGACTAACTAGTGGGTGACTATCTACTTAATAGAAAGTAAGTTAATGCGATTTATTAGATTTTTTGTTTGGGAACACATTTCAAGAAGTCCAAAATTATTCCAAAATTTCCTAGCCTCTAAGGTGCTTAAAATATAGAATTCTTTGTTTGAGTAGTTTGCTCTTATTTTTCTTATTTAACACATTGAGAATACGAGAGATTAATTTTAGATACAGTGGCTCAAAAAAATGTTGGTACACTTCAAAAAATCATACATCCCAGCTTTTTAGACCACTTACTCAACAAGAGTACCAGGGTCTCTTAAGTTTGTAAGAAGCAAAATGTGCGTAACAGGCAGAAGGAGGCGTGGCCGACCCCATGAAGTATATAAATTCTTGATCAGCATCAACAACCGAGACGATATAGCAATGTCCGTTTGTCTGTCCGTATGAAAGTACGTCTATATCACAATTATAACTTTTCCCACCAAGTTGGATGCGAATCGAACAACTATATGTTATAGCTCCCATTAGTTTCATTATGTTTCTGTAAATAAATCCAGCTCAGAAATGTTATGTCTTTCTTGTATTGTCTAAAAAACTAATGGATATAAATTCTATGTTAACAAGGATACAATTCAACAAAAAGTATCTAAAATATTGATACACATTAATTAACCAATCTTGTTACAATTATCGAATTGAAGGAGACAATCAAAGATTTCAGTTCTTTGATTTTCAGATGCAAGTAAATATTTGTAATCTTCTTACCTTGGTTAAACAAGATGTTTATGAGAAAATGTAATAGAAATACATACAAATACTTTATGTTTGTAAAAAGTATTCTCAAAGGATCTTTTGATGTAATAAAGCCACAACTTCGGTCTCTTCTGGTAATGCACAAAAATTAAAAGAAAACCAAAAAAAAGGTTTTGAAAATTGCTCATGTCTTTGATAAAATAAAATAAATAACAAGATCTGCTTTTTATGTTATTTTCTATAACAATTTTTGTAAAGAACTGATCTGCGTCGGAGGGGCAATTTAAAAGATTATCACGTTAGGCTGTTGCTTGTATTTTTATCGCTGCTGAAAAGACCATTTAAAATGAAATGAAATCAATTGAAATGGGAATTTGTTTGAGACAGACAGAGAGAGAGACAGAGAGAGAGAGAGAGGGAGAGAGAGAGAGAGAGGGACTCTTTTGTGTTAACATGCATGGTATCAGTAGATTTGCTTTATCCTGTCCTGTCGTGTTTGTGCCTGCCATTCGACTCTGCCCGAATAGACAACCATTATTCCCTGTTCAACAGGATAAATATTCTAGAGGATGGAGGAGAAACCTTTTTTTTTTTGCCGCTGTAAATTCGAAATGGTCCAGCACCAAATTAGAGCTCGTTAAAAGGCACACTTTTGTCTATTCGCCTACGATGCCTCCGATGCCCCCGGGGCCATAATCCCCTATGTGTGGCAGTGGAAGAATCACGTTTCAACAGTTTCTACTGCTCACCTACCAGTACTACCTACCAGTATTCTCTGTTCCCTACTGCCTTTCACCTATTGCTGTTGCCTATTAATAAGACTGGTGGTTGGTGGCTGGTGACAACACGTGAAACTCCATGACGTCTCACTGTGTCAGATACAGATAGGCCTTACTCCAACCCCCTGGCATACAAAGGCCAACCAAGACACTAGGAGACAATTTCTAAAAATCTGTTTACAAATATTTTCAATAGTGTACCAAACAATGTGACTACAAACAGTTCTATATTCTATGCGTGACTTTCTGCACCAAAGATCTGTTTCTTGTTTTATGTTTACAGCTATTTTGCAGTCCCTAAAAAAATCACATTGTCATTTTTCTTACTTACAAATTTTTCGCTTAAACAATTCGGCAACTCTAAAGGAGTTCTAAAACTTCTCTTTAAAATTAACTTATTAACAACTTCATGGTAATTGTTTGCTAAAAAATGTATTTAGGCATAAAATAGATCCTAGAAGTATGGGATTATAAAATTATATAGAATGTAGAACTATTATTATTATTTTAGCTGAAAGCATTTTAAAATGGAATCAGTTTGTATATAATCCAATGTGACTGTTTTAAGATATGTCGTTTTGGAACGACATAACTTCGCGACATAATTTCGCGCGGAGATATGTCGTTGAAAAATCGGCGGAAATATGTCGTTTTAAAGCGACATAACTCCGCGGTGATCCTCGGCGGAGATATGTCGTTTCAAGACGACAAAAGTCCGCTTTTATTTCAACGACATATCTCTGCGCGAAATTATGTGGTGACAACACGTTATGTGGTTGTAAAACGACATAATTCCGCGGTGGTAATCGGCTGAGATATGTCGCACAAAGACGACATAACTCCGCTTTGAAATCGGCGGAGATATGTCGTTTTGAAACGAGTTTTGTTGTTGCGGAGTTTTGTCGTTTGTTGTTCCGCGGAGTTATGTCGTTCCAAAACGACATATCTCCGCCGACCTTTCAGCGGAGTTATGTCGCCTTGAAACGACATAATTTCGCGCGGAGATATGTCGTTGAAAAATCGGCGGAGATATGACGGCGGAGCTATATCGTTACCCCGTGTTGAATTAGTTTACTTTTAAAAAACTTAACTTTTAAAGGTATAAAGAGCAAAGACAAGAAGCTAATAAATATATTTTCAAACTACTATAAATAGTTAAGAAAAGACTAGTCAATTTATTATACCATTTAAAAGCTAAGTAAACACATGTGCTAAGAGCTTAGTCTTACCGATACTATATACCATATATGCCTGAAATCTTACTTATCTTTGTCAATTCTTAAGTTCAACATTTTGGGAATCCATTAAATATTTAAATACTTTTGTTATTATTTCAGCATCTCTTAATTCCATTTCACTTTTTGTTTCGAATTCCCTTTCATACTATCCATCAGTTCTACTGTATTTAAGGAACTCTAAACAATTTCGAACATATTAGAATTGAAATATGTTTCTTTCTACACAAAGTTCTATAATTTATGCATAATCTCTCATCGAAAGATGTATAGAATTTTTCCTTAAATTTCCATACATTTCCAATGGATGTACGAGTATGTTATTTTAAGTTTTATTGAAGTAAAGAATGCCTAATCTACTTCATAGATTTGTGCTATTGATAACAAATTTCAGTCCCGAAATGTTACTTAAAAAGAGCTCGAATCGTAAAAATGTTATTGTAAGATTAGGTTCCCGTTTTCCCATTTTCCCTTTTTCACTTCTCCCTTTTTCCCCGAAAACCCAAAAAGATTGACAATAGAAAATGCCAATAGAATACACATAAGAACAAACACACACACTCACACATGTACAACAGCCAAAAAGTAAAACCTTAAATTTCAATGGTCAACCACCGCTTCGGCTTACCACTGAGGGTTGATTGTGGGACTGTATCCTGATTCCTGATTCCTGATCCCTGATCTCTGGGTTCCTCTATAGGAAGCACTTAGGTACACAAGACCTTTTGCCAGAATCGACATTTTTTTTCTCCTCTTATTTTTTGTCCTCCATTGTTATTAGTCATGAGCTCATTTGTCTGTCGCCTACTTTCATCGGCATCGATTTTGGGTAGATTTTTTATATTTTACTGTTATATTTGAGATATCAAATATCTAATAACATAATGTGTTGAGTTTTGATACATCATAACAGGCAACAATATTTAGATTTCACCCAACACAGTCTAAGATTTCAATTTCTTTATTAAGGGGTAGAAATTGAATTGAGAAATATTGGAATTTTCTTAGAAAAAGTGTTAAATAACTACCGTAAGTCTGGGTAAGGAAGTATTCCTTATAATAGGCAACAAATTTTATATTTCACTCCTTACTCATTCCAGTCCGCATTTTGCCATACAAATTGTTAATTTTCGACCAATTTGTGCTATGGAATCTATAGGTTTTAGTTGTCCGATCCTGACCAAACTTGGTGAGAATACCTACAATCATAATATACACACAGATTGTGAGTTTGGTTCCGATCGCTCAATTACACTATATGTCTCCACAATTTCCTATATTGATTCTATTGGAGCCATTGGCTGTCGTTGTCCAATCCTGACCAAACGTGGTGATGAATGTTATAGCTATAGTATTTTCCAAGTTGTGGTGTTATAAAAATGTCTTTACAATGTGCTGGGGCGTTAGGGGGCGTGGTAACAATTTGAAATATAGTTGATCTGCTCGCGAAAAAGGCAGACTTCTATGCCAAATTTGGAGGTTCTAGCTCTAATAGTCCCTGAGATCCGGGTGTTCATACAGATGGACGGACAGACAGACATACAAACATCGCTATATCGCCTCGGTTGTTGATGCTGATCACGAATATGTATACTTTATGGGGTCGGCCACGCCTCCTTCTGCCTGTTACGCACATTTAGCTTCTGACAAACCTAATATACCCCCTACTCTTTTTGAATACGGGGTCTAAATATGTTAAATAACCACTGTATGCTATTTTTTGTAATAAAGGAAACACCACATTAACAATTTTCGAGTGTCTGCTGTATCTGTATCTGTACTGCATGCATGACAATTTGGTTATCTACCCAGATAAATTACCAACGTATTAAAATGGATTACAGGACCCACATGTATTTCCATGTGTCCTTAATTACCCAAATTATTTGATTAGATCTAGCTTGGAACACACAGTACACACATGATTTGAGATACCATAAACTATCTGGTTTACCAATTTTGGTAACAAATTGTATCTATGAGACGCGTGTTGATCAAATCTCCTGCAGCAAACAAAGTTCACACATCGTGATCAATGATAATGTTTTCTATCTGGTTTACCAATTTGGTCTACAAAGTTTATCTACAAAATGCTAACATATGATTGCTGATCAGATGCGATAGTTTAGGGAGATAGATTAGAGTTGAGCCTAATCACAGTTGGTATCGTAACTCAGTCCATAAGATGCGATATTTGTCACCATTTTAAGCAGAACTTGGCTACTTATATTTATCTAAGGAATGCAATCTTGAGACCCTGTAGTTGATCTTCTTCTCTTATTCTCGACAGCTCACTCGGATTAACAAACTGTGCAGACTCTCTGATAGATACTGATCAGTGGGAGTACTGTGAGTAGCCAGGATTTAGTTTTGTTTTCAACTCAAGACATAAATATTTTCAGACATTCGTCTTGTCATTTTTGTTTTCTAGCCAGATTTGAGTGTGTTGATAAAATCAACAATGCACTTTTGGCTCAAATTTCAAGCAATCTCTTACTTCTATGTGTTGTCTCAATAAACACCCAGACTATTATTAGCCTTATCTGACTGGATATCAGCAGCATATGCGATCTGATTGTTGTATGTGTCTATTTTGGAACATTTGCAAATGTCTATTGAAAAGTTTTTCCTGCTCAGGGATCTGACTAGGAACAACACTGGTTTAGACAATTTTTATAAACATATCTCCATTTTTTCAAACTTTATTTCAAAAGTTTGTTTATGAAAAATTCAATAGAAACAGGTTAGAAAGGCTACAGTCGAGAGAGCCGACTATATAGGTCTCTGTTCTCGTTCTCATTCATTTTTTGATCGATTTGTCGTATGGGAGCTATAAGATATAGTTGTTCGATCCGTAGCAAACTTTGTGAGAATAGTTTTAAACATGATATACACATAATGTGTGAGTTTGGTTGCGATCGTACAACTAACACTATATGTATTCATACAAATTTCCTATTTAGACTGATTTGAACTATTCTAACAGAAAATGTTTAAAGTTCTTTATGCTATTTTCAGATCTCGTTTTTCAAAAGTATACAGAATTTAATAGTTTGCCTAGAAAACATATATACATATATATATTCTTGATCAGCATCAACAGCAAAGTCGACATACTAGATACAGCTATCTTATAGCTCCCAATCGGTTGAAAATTGGTTGTTTGTATTAAGAAATGTACCGTATTACGAGTACGGGGTATTTCCCCACTGATCTCTAGACTGTAACCTTTGTTAATAGTTTAAGTATCGTTTATATCAGAATCAAGTATCGAAATATCTCCTGGGATACTAAAAGTATCGCTGCGTACAGTTTTCAAAAATCTACTACATAAAACTATGGGCTATTTGTTTCCGGTGCTTTGTTGCTCTTTGCCAGGCCAATTGAAAAACGTTATTGGTCAAGGCTATTGACAAAATACCCTGCACAACATGTCGTAAAATCAAAGATTGCATTTATTGAATACCTCTTGATATAGTAGTGAATTGGCATGTAAAATGCAATGTATTTGTTAGAAGTCCTGCGGAGATATGGACGAGTGGCTATCAATGGCTTAAATGGCAAACATATAAGTTTTGTTAGACTTCCGCTGGTATTCACACTCAACTGTAGAGTGTATCTCCATTGTTCCTGGAGTAGGCACTATCCATTCATTCGGGGACACAATGGAAATTTATCTGCACATGCGCAACGAATGTCCAGTTTTCCTTAGTTTTTCTTAGTTTTCAATGGCATTTCTTTCTCAATGGTTTTGTTACAATGCCACTTTCAATGTTATACGGGTCCTACCTACTGTTTTTCTATGCTCTATGAGTTGAACTAAACCATTACAATTGCAATTCTACCATTGAATGTCAATGTGGGAGGATTTTCAACATTTTCTAATTTCTTCAAAGGGAAACAACTACACGAATTTTATTACTCTACTACTCAGCCATTCAAAACCTATTCTTTTATGTTACACAATTTTTTTTTAAATAATTAGTTTCAAGTAGAAATTACTCTTACCTAGAAATAAAGAAAAGTACACTCATTTTGACCATATTTAGGGCAGTAAATACGAATTGGTTGACCATTTTTAAGAAATTATGAAATATTTGTTAAGAATTTTTACATATTACTTAGGGGAAATCAGAATAAATAAAGTCTGATCGGTTCTACATATAATCTTATTTATTAAAAGTATTATAAGTCGATTCAAAATAAGAATTTGTTTTCAATTTGGAGTAAGTCTAAATATAAAAGTGCTCTATGAACAATCTACTGTATGTAAGAATTTAAAAAAAAATATAATTTTAAGCAGATTTCCATATATTCTTATGTGTTACTCAACTATTAGACTTGCAGAACTATCGATTTTCCCGTTGTTTTAAAACTCGTTTTCCTAACATACTCCTTAAAATATTTAGTTTATAAATACGTATAGTTTTATGAAATCCATTGATTTATAAGTAATTTTAAAATACATTACAGGGTATCTTCGACAACAGGGTATTTCAAAGTACAGACGTTGCTCACAATCATCCACAAGCAGAGTTCCGAGCGCACAACAGGTAGCCAGCTGAAACGGGTAGAAACCGTTGAAACGGAGAGACCATTCAAACGGTAGCTGCTGCTGAAACGGTAAAGGCTGCTGAAACGGTAAGCGACTGTTGAAATGGTAGCAACTATAGAAATAATAGAACTGCTGAATTGTTTGAACTTCTTTAACAGCATAGCGAAGGGAATTTATATAGCAACAAAATAGTTGATAATAGTTACTATGAGATTAATATTAATTCAAATTATGGCAGCTGTAAGTGTAGCATTTGTAGCATTAGAACAAAGTGTAGACCTGTAGTCAGAGTTAGCCAGCGCGATTCTCCGTTATTCATACGACTCCACAATCTCTTCAAGCAGCTTTCTTATGCTTCTAAACTTGTAAACTTTGCTGCATGCTTTTAGGCGCGTCAATAATTTAAGCAACTTTATTCCATTTGAAGAATTGTATTAAAAATGATTTATACTTGAAGATATTTTAAAAAATTGCGGACTGTGACATGCAATAAACTTTAGTTCATTAGTTTAAAAACTTTTTTTGAGCCAGAGTTACTTTTTACCATCTGTTATATTGTTTCTTCTACTTCAATTTTTCCTAATTAACGACTCAGCAAACAATTTAATGAAATGAAACGATTGTTAATCGTGATAGAGGATAATTATTTGTAAATTGGGTTAAGACAAGCAGAAGCATGTGTGTATTTTGAAAATCATTCTTTTTAGCAATTATGAATTATATGAAGTGGGCCGATCAATTGCTGTACTTGTGTTCCTCACATTGGCCTATACAAATTGTAACTTGTTCAAAGATCAAACGATGAAAAGCCGAAGACCACCAAGCCAAATGAATTTTCCGCTTTGATCCTGCCGTATCGAGGACCCTTATTGTAGTTGCTAATCGCACCAGGTGACGGATGCGTCGGTTTGACAGAGAGAGAATAGCAGGGCGGCATACCCGAAGTGACAAGAGAATAGTTACGAGGTGTCTCTTTTCGTACGATGAGTATTGTGAGAAAAATAGCAGTTTCCTTACCTTTTTCTTTGCACTTCTCTTTAGTTTTTGTGATTTTTGGGTGTTCGTAAATTTAGGGATACGTGTTGCACCTACGTTTTCCAACTCCAAGGGGCTCAACAACTGTTAGATTGCATTTGCCTTGCTTTAAAAGTTGCCGCTAGATTCTGTTTAGTTTAGACCACCCATAAAAAGATCTTTCTTAGAGGTAGAATTCGGTAAATCTTTTATGATTCATATAGCTACGATTTTATATTGTTTTTGCTAATCCTTTGATCAATAAAGTGTATTACGAACATGAATTCTTCTTCTGATACTTCTTTATATTAATTTTATCAAGATACATTTGAATTTTTCATGCTTCTCATCCATATGATTCTTGTACTAGTAACTCTGATCCTGCAGATCTGTACATGCACACACACGTCCTCATACACATACACACACATGAGGTCCTGTGGCCTAAGGCTGTATCCCATTTGAAACGGTTGATTGGGTTTCTAATAGGCTCAAAACTGACAGCGTTTTGCTCACAAATTGATTCGTTTCACTTGAATGAAATTCAATTATGAACTCATCTGCACGTGGTTCACTCTCTGTCCCATCGTCTAGTTTGTTTGGATTTGCTAATGTTCCAGGTGTTTTAGCAAGAAATTAAAATTATTCCGCTCTTATATTTGTCCCATCACTTATTGCTGATCAATTATTTGGTTTGGTAGAAAAAAGTGGGGTAACGACATAGGTCCGCCGTCATATCTCCGCCGATTTTTAAACGACATATCTCCGCGCGAAATTATGTCGTTTTAAAACGTCATATCTCCGCCGACCTTTAAGCGGAGTTATGTCGCCTTGAAACGACATAATTTCGCGCGGAGATATGTCGTTAGTGGATCCGCGGAGTTATGTCGTTCCAAAACGACATATCTTCGCCGAGGATCATCGCGGAGTTATGTCGTTTAGAAACGACATTGTACACATTGCCATGTGTTTGCTGACATAACTGATTTAGCAATGCAAAATTTCAATTTTTCTGCTTTTTATCCGAGCAAATTCTAGATCTCTCCAATACTTACCATACTTACCTGATCTTTTGAATACTTTCAGCATTATAAACTGAAATAGATCTTTCTAATTTTAATGTTTTTGGTTCTTTGACTTATTTAGTATATATTAACTTTGTTAATTCCAAATTAATAAGTCAAAATTGTCTCTCTGGCTTAGCGAACAAATAAAACTTACTGTTAGACTGTTCACAAGATAAAACAGGCATATTCTGATTACAATTTTATATAACTGTATTAGGACTATTTATTGTAAAGAAATACATGTTTGGACTAAAAAACTTTGTAATTTCGGATATTGCGATAAAACTAACCGACTATTTATCTTGCACAAATTTAACTCTTTCAACATTTAGATACAAATGAGCGATAGCTCAAAAGTCAATTTCCAGTATAACAACCTCTTAAAGCTTTTAATCATCGAATAATTGCTGTTTCCTATATATTCTGGCAACATTTGATGTTGAAT
This sequence comes from Drosophila cardini, assembly GCA_018903735.1. Classification (NCBI taxonomy): domain Eukaryota; kingdom Metazoa; phylum Arthropoda; class Insecta; order Diptera; family Drosophilidae; genus Drosophila; species Drosophila cardini. The sequence continues at coordinate 9,413,809 of JAEIGM010000004.1, read as the reverse complement.
GCGATAACTATCTCTTATAAGAAGAAAATAGATTCCTTCAAAGATAATGAATTATTAAGAAAATTATAGAAAATAGCTGTCTGATTCTATAGTAAACAGGCATATTAGAAATAAGTAAGTTAAATGTTTGATTTTTGATTAGTAAGACTCTATGAAATCACACCTACAATATACTCTGATCAATTTTATTTATGTTCAAAGACTCAAAACTTGAATTAGAAATTTAGTCAAGTTCAAAAGATGTTAAGTGTATCGAGTTTATACTTAAAATTGTAGCAGTTCTTTAATTTAAATAGCTTTTATCGTAGGTGTGATTTCAAGACACCTAGAACCATTTCAAAGCGATCAAATAAGGACACGAAACAACTAATTAAATTGTCGTGCAAAACTCGTGTTTGTGCAATTAAGAAATCTATTCGAATTTGAGGACAAATTTAAACGTGCGTTAAAATTACAATTTTCACAGTACGTAAGACTAGAGATCGTCTTGGTTTTCTACTGGCCTGATTTTGTGGAGTTTAGCTTTGGTCACATTGCAACATGACATAGAAAAGTGTGCCTTGGTACATGAGCAAATGAATAGATTCAGTACAATACAAGTATATTGGGATGGGAGTGTAATTCGTAGTCACCCATTTGGAACAAATTGATTTTCTCTTTACGGGCGACAAAGTCGTCCAGAACAGAGAACATGTTTGTACGTACGATATAACTAAAGAGATAGAGAGAGAGAGTGTTGTTTTTGAGGCTACGTGATCTTTGTACCATAATTAAGAATGTGAAGGCTCAAGCGTTGCAAATTGGAAGATGAGACAAAACATCCCAGTTGGCAGCAGTTCAGGTCGGAATAGAAAGGCATAAGGCATTTAGGCATCTCCCTTCAAACTGTGCACAATGGTGTCCTAAGTCTACATGTCTTTGGGTAGGAGAAACACACACTTTTGTCATTCGGTGTGCACATCTTTTGTGTGGGCGAGAACTGTTCGGATTTGGGACTTGTCACTGCCTCTACTGACTGGACTTTTTGACAATTATTCATTTGATTTCTTAGAAATAAACATACGTTAAATCAATTGGTTCCAAATCGTTGCAATTGAATTGTAAGGACTTGCTCCTTTCGTTTCAGCTGTTCGACACGAACTATTTTCAATTTTTATGCTCATATTACTTCCACAAGTTTACCTTAAATACTGATTTTAGAAATGGTTACGCGTTTATACGGAAAAATTGAGAATATATTCAGTGGAATACCGAGAAAATTGCAATTTTCACGATCATTCTAATTTGCCTTCACTCTACAATAACTCAATTTAATGACAATATATACTTGAGTAGCTCAATTTGAAGTGTGAAGGTTTTTGCCTTGAAATAATTACAATTTTATTTTAGAAATTTGAATCGCCTTCTTTCGAATTTTCTATTAATTTGTCTAATGGATTCGAATTTTTTATAGCCTGAAATTTGGAATACTTTTTGGTGATATTCCTACATCTTTGATATTAACTTGGATATAAATAAATATAAATCCATTAATTTCTTTACTTTTTCTTATATGCAATTTTATGCTACATTCATTGATTCAATCTTTATTCATTCTTCTATATTTATTTATTTTTTTATTAACATTTTTGCCTGGATGGAAATGTATATAAATACATAAATCTATTTATTTATTGTTATTTGAAATTTTCTGCTTCTTTCATTCTTCGTTCTGTATTTATTTATGTTGTTTACACACATGAATGCAAGTTAAAATTCAGTGTTGACTTTAAAGTAGTTTTAAGTACAAAAATGTTTACATAGGACGATCATCTTAGATATGAAAACATATGCACAGGTGAGTCGTGTTTACTTTTAAGCCAAACTATCAATTAGGAGTTTGGTAGCGTAGAGAAGCGAGTTCAATATTGAACTAACTACTACTTACCTATATACACTGAGTCAATAGTTTTGGATATTTTATCAAGCATATAAAGTTACAGTAAAAACCCATGAATTCTTTATATAGGTACTTTAAACTTTATGTTTTTGGGTAGCAGACTACGCTAGTGACTAAAGCTGTCCTCATAGCAAATCTGAAGGATAAGTAGTAATTCGTTTGATAATAAGTTGATAAATTTGTATATGATATGTTACTATTATTATGTTATTACACAAAATACACAGCCATTTAAGCAGATTTACTATCAGTATACTTACATATATATCTTTATTATTCGCATCAGTAAACTCTTTATAAAAATTTGATAACTTTTTTTCTAATTACAAATAAAACTATCAATAATTGTTGTACACATTTATAGAGTTAATCTGTTAAATGTAAGGATTAATTAGGGCAAATGGAACATCATTTTTTATTATCACCAATTAATGTTTTTAATCAGTTCCTTTTAAACTCAATTAGAGCTAACGATCAGACACTTATGTGGCGAAATCCTTTGAGAGCACACAGGTAAATAGTTTACCTACCAGAACTCTCAATAGGGGTTGAAATGAATCTCGTTGTTGTTGTTGTTAGCTATTGGCTATTTGGTGGTGGAAATGTATTTGGAAGTGGAAGCCTAGAAATGGTATAAAAGTCGGCTCTTGCAACAGTAGGGAATCATTCGAACCGTAGATCTTGTACTGTGCAGATCAATTCTAACAAATATTCCAAAATGATTGCTGCTAACGGAAACTCTCATCGTGAAAACCTCATCGAGTTTTCTGAGAAGCGTTCTTCTACGGGAGCAGTAGTGAACCTAAAGAAACTACTGAAAACTGTTAAACGCATTTTCTCCCACTCGAAGTCGGAAACTGTCATCGCCAACTCGAATAAGGTCGACATCATAACCTCCTGCCCTACAGAGGAGGAACTCCAAAACTGGCTGAACGAGCAAATGGAAACCAGCCAGACCCAGCTTTGCTAATCAGTATACAAAACTGCTAAGCTATTCTACAATCTGTGATGGGACTGGAGTATGAGGAAAATTCAACTCCAAGGTCGATAAAGGAGTTTAACGGCTTTAACTTTACACTGTGATGGCGAGACTACGAGACTGACGGCTTCTAACTTGCCTCAAAAATCCTGTAATATGTGGCTCTTGCAATTTACATAATTATAAGCAACTTTAATGTAAATAACTTTAGTATATAATCATTGTCTTCCATTAATCTTAAGTGACTGTCTTCCATGCTTTAATTTTAAAATAAAATATTCTTAAGAGAAAAATTTACCGTTTTTTATATACTCAGCGCTTGTTTATTCAAAACTTTGTGGGAGCGATACATAGCGGGCAAATAACTGTTGCTCGCTCTCTCTTTATCATAGTAGCAGGCTTCGTTTCTTATCTGATTTGTGCTAATCGCTCTCACTTGAGTTTTGCGTGTAGCGCTCTTTAATGCCCAATGGAAAGAGAGGGAGATGAAATTGACGATTGCACAAACAGACGCAGCAAATGAGTAAAAGACTAAAAGGTTTGAAGCAAACTACAGTTGATCCCTCTCTTTATCTGGTCTATTTTGGTTCTTGTGTATTTTGTTCTATGCTAAGCGCTCTCGTTTGAGTTATGCGTGTAACGCTCTTTAATGCCCAATGGAAAGAGAGAGATATGCAATTGACGCTTGCATAAACATACGCAGCAACTGAGCAGAAGATTTAAAGGTTTGAAGCAAAAAAACGTTGCAGTTACTCTCTCACGAGAGCAAGTCTATGAATTGATAACAAGTTCTGCAGGGAAGGGACATTTGCGAAGCTAGATTTGTTTAGTGTTAGTTTAAGACTGAACCAATTATTTTTATTTACAGTTAACATTATTGTGTTCTGACTGTTAAGGCATTTATTTATCTATTTACATATACTTTATAGTCAGTCTATTTGACTAAAGCTAACAACATCGAATTGACATTTTATGCATTAAGCTGACACTTTTCCACAAAAATCAGCAGACGTTAAATATGTACATATGTAAAGATTCTAATAAAACCTCCTAAAATCGTAAACTCTACTAGTATTGAAATAATAATACATTTTTTTATTGAAATACATAAAGGTTAATTAATTGGCTGACGAACAGAACATTTCATGGCGTTCTTGTTAGACTCAACTAGACATAACGATCAGTCATTTATGTGGTGAAATCCTTGGAAACCTCACAGGTAGCTATGATTTTACCTGCCAGTACTAAAACAGGGGTTGAAAAGAATGTTGTTGCTATTGGCCAATTGTCGGTTTGGTGGTGAAAGTGAATGCCCAGGAACGGTATAAAAGTCGGCTGTTGCAGCAGTAGGGAATCATTCGAACTGTAGGTCTTGTACTGTGCAGATCAATTCTAACAAATTTTTCAAAATGATTGCTGCTAACGGAAACTCTCATCGTGAAAATCTCATCGAGTTTTCTGAGAAGCGTTCGTCTACGGGAGCAGTAGTGAACCTGAAAAAATTACTGAAAACTGTTAAGCGCATTTTCTCCCACTCGAAGTCGGAAACTGTCATCGCCAAGTCTGACAAGGTAAACGTCACATTCTCCTGCCCCACCGAGGAGGAGCTCCAAAACTGGCTAAACGAACAAATGGAAAATAGCCAGATCCAGCTTTGCTAATCGACATAGAAAACTGCTAAGATTTTCAAATATCTGTGATGGGACTGGAGTTTCGACTCTAAGGTCGATAAAGGAGTTTAACGGCTTTAACTTTATACTGTGATGGCGAGACTACGAGACTGACGTCTTCTCAATTGCCTCGAAAAAACTGTGGCTCTTGCAATTAACATAACTAGAAACAACTTTAATGTAAATAACTTTAGTATATAATCATTGTCTTCCATTAATCTTAAGTGATTGTCTTCCATGCTTTAATTTTAAAATAAAATTATACTTAAGAACAAATTTGTTTGTTTGTCGTTACTTTTTTGGTATTCTTGCAACAAGCTTCAATGTCCGAAGCACAAAACATTCCGTATTATTACAGCAATTTGAACGCAATATTTTACAGCAATATTTTAGGTATGAACAAGTCGAGCGATCCGACTGTAAAAGACCCCGCTATATCAACTTGACTGTTGATGCTGATCTGTCTGTTACGCACATTTTGCTTCTGACAAACTTAATAGACCCTTCTACTATTCTTTAGAGTACGGGGTTTAAAAATGTCAAGCGGTAACTAAAGGTAAGTATGAAAAACTTTAATAATTTTAAAAAACTTGAATGATTATAAACTATTGTAAAAGTATTGAAAATTCGCTCATATAGAATCTACTGCAATTACTTATAAATATTTTTTCTATATCTTTTCAGAACTATCTTATCGCCGCCTGCAACTAATTAATGTCTAAATATGTTATAATTTATGTTAATTTTACTATCAATAATAGTAAATATTATTTAACACATAGTAATTAATTAAGCAGTATTTAAAATAGGAATATAACTGAATGTTACGATTTAAGAATAGGATTTTAAGAATAAAATATACTTAAAAATTAAAATCATCTGCGATTTTCAGTTTTTTATTAGGGTGGGATAAAAATTGAGCGATCTGAAGTGCTTACAAGCATTATAATACAGGTGTATGTACCTACATAGACAATGACGGTCTCAGCAAGCAGCGAACTCTTTAACGGGTTGCATATGCTTACGCACCCTATGTTAATTGCGCTCTGAGCATCTTTGCCGCTCTTTGAGTAAATGCTCGCTGACGTCAGCGGCCGCTCTGTTGGCGTCCGCGAACAATCACACAAACAGCAGAACTGATCTCGCTCTCTCGCTTAAAACTCTCTGTTTTTGTTTTCCTTACCACACTGCGCTCTACACACACTACTCTCTTACACTGCGCTTGACTAAAATTCTGTCGCTTGCTGCGGATTCTGTTTGCTTGGTGTATCAGCCAGAAAAATTGCCTTTCGCTGATGCATTTTTCGTAGCCACAGCGATCTACAGAGCTCACGAGCAGCACATATTTAAACAGAAATCAGCTGTTATTTTAACAGCAATGTTAGGTTAACAGAATATTTTGTTGGCCTCACTGAATACACGCAAACTTAATGGAATTTAATAGAAATACTGTGTAAACTTTAAATTTTATATATATCAAATCTGTTGTAAAATATCGTCTGTCTAAATATCATCCATTTTTTATCATTTCATGCGCAAATTTGGTAATGAGATTTTAAGAAAAAAAAAAAAAATTCACAACAAAATTTTCCATCCAAAAATCGCTTGGAATTTTGCCAAAAACACAAAATCCTTGATAATTCGAAAACTGTCCGGACGATCGGAATGTCCTTTGGTCCATCGATGGTCCTTGTCAAAAGCCACCGTTTGGTATGAGTCACGGCAGGATCCTTCAAAGGACCTTCGAGTTATCGATAAATTTCTGTTTTCGAAATTTACATTTTATTTTGGCTCCTGTAAGGACTTTCGTCCTTTTTCTTACATCAACGTACTTGGTTTGACTTGGACTATCTACGTACCAAAGGACATTCGCCTAGTCCTTGAAATGGCGGAGTTAAGGTGCCATTTTGGTATTTTGGCCATTTTTTGCAGGCCTCCCCCTATAAAATTTTTCGTAAATTTTTTTACAGAAATCGATCAATCTTTGAATGCCAATCGATAGAACTGCTTACTGGGACAACAAAAAGACGTGTCCTTTTTCCAGGATACATTTGGAAGGACGAAAAAAGCGATAAACAAAGTGAAATAAATTAGGACTGCACCTTAAAGTAGGCAATAGTTGTTCGCTGGTAAGAGACGTGCAGTCGCAGGCCATTTATATTGTGCAGCCGAAAAGTATGCACCCCATTTTACTTTCTTTTAATATTAGCGCAATTTATTATTAGGGCTGCCAACCGATGTTAAAATGAACTACACATCCTTTCCGTAATATAGGTTGGGCACACTGAAAAAATACCAGCAGCAGGACGATTGCGAATCGATAGATCGATAGGAGTAAATGATACATCGTAAGTTTGGCGGGTGTATTTGAATTGGCTAAGTATATTAAAAGTCTAAATTAAAATTTGAAATAATAACACACACAGTGGAAATGGTTTTGTTAAAACGGTTTATTTATTTCAACGCTTATATTAAAAGTTTCATTAACAATATACATTGAATACATTTATGTATATATGTAATATTCAATATATGTTTAAGTGCACATACTTGTAGTTTTCGTTATTGCAGGTGTCGTGTGTGTGTGTGTGTGTGGTTGTGTGTGTATTTGATTTACTGTCTATTACTGCATTTGTTAAAAAAGATGTTACGAGTACAACGATGAGAGCGCACTTGGAAATGATGTAAGAGTATCGCATGTAAGAATGTATCTATGTATCTGTAGGAGTTGGAGTATTTATGTAAGTTTTAAATGGGAGATTTAGTTGTGTGTATTGTATAGTTACAGTATCCACCAGTGGCATCTAAGACTGTCAGTAGTTGTCAATTAAAAAATATAAATTTAGTAGATATAACGGAAAACATAGTACGCAACATCAACGGAAGATTATCGAATGGAAGCCAAGGTCAGAGTTCAACGGAAGAGCACACAGTTGTACACATAATATATATGTATACATACATACATCGTATCGTATATTGTATGCATTTTCTTTAGATTTTTGCTAGTGAATTTAATTAGTTAAGTTCGTTAAGTTTTGTTAATTGTGCAACTATTAAATATAATAAGTATTAAACCAATGGAATGCCAATGGGAAGGCCAATTGATCGTAATCGTATTAATTGTAAAAATGCAAGCGAAGCCGCACAATCGCAATCACAGCTGATAATCAATGGAGTCACTGTCCAGGACAGTGGAGGACACCTGTGAGACACGGCGATTCCAATAGTCCTGATACCCCGATTGCATACCGTACTGTGCAGCCGAGCGCCACGGTGGCCATTTCAGCTATTCCTCAACAACGTCCCACACCATAAGGGATGCATCTGTGCCCCCCACTGTGATAAGGGTGTGGTCACCGCAGAGGAAACGCACACAGGCCAACATGCCCGAGTAAACCTTCAGCTCATGGAATTCGGCACGCGGCGAGATGCATGGATATCTATGATAAAAAAATAGTTAAATTAATTTTGGGAAATAATTCTGCAATTTATAGTTATTACCTGTATAATCGCAAATAACCCTCGGCATCACCGGAAGCGAGCATATCATGGGCAGCCGATCGACTACAGGTGGCTATAATGGTATTTGCACTGCTATAGTAACGATTACTCCACTGTCCAGCCACCAGGAAGCCCACTGTACAGTTGTTGGTCAACCACTTGACATCCTTCATGGCAATCGGACTGCGTTCCGGTGACAGCGATTTGGCATCCCAGAACAACAGATCAAAATCAATGGTCACTGTCTGCACAAAATTGCCATCCATGCTCCAATCCAAGTGGGTCAGAGGCTGTGAGCCACGTATCTTGTTCACCTTCTTGTAGGAGAAGCCGTCGCGTGAGACCCGGAATAGGTAGATGCTGCCGTTCTGGGAGCCCATGGCAATCATGTCGCCCACTGTGGGAGAGAGGAGCATTTAGTAAACAAGAGCTTAAAGAAACTACACTGATAAAAATTAATGTGTTTTAAAATTCAAACAGAAAAATCTTCGAACTTGGTTATTTCCTCCAGTGTACATCTAAAGACTTACCCTGATTGTAGGACACACAGTTCAGAGGTGAGCCACAGACACGAAGGGTCAACATGACCGCACCATTGTCACAGTTGATGACCAGTAGATGACCCTCTGTGCTGCCCGCAGCGAGGGCTGTGCCAAAGGGATGGAAGGCCAGGGCTACACACTCATAGCCCGTTTGGATGGTCCAAATGAGTTTGTTCTTGCGCCAGAGGGCCACATGCTTGTCGTGCCCAGCGGTGGCATAAAGCTCGTCCTCCGGATGGGCAGCGAGGCCCCACAGCTGCCGCCCGTGGCCAAAGACCACTTGGGTAAAGCGACGCTGCAGGGAACCTTCCAAAATGTTGTTCCTCGTCGTGCCCACATAGATGTTGCCATCATTGCGACCCGGTCGCTGTGGATAAATGGTCCTCACGCCGCCAGCAGCCTCAGGGAGCTGAAGTAGTAAGTCCATAGGATAAGTAATCCGATTTGGTAGTACTGGAGACTCACCTTGGTGTCGGCTATCTTCTTGTAGTTTTGCAGCGAATCCCAGGCGGCAATCTTGCGATCCTTTTCGCCACCAGAGAGGAGTGTACCCTCTCCAAGCATAATCAAGCAGCCGATGCCCTTGTTGTGAGCCTCGAACTCGGTGCGCACGAAGTAGGCTCCATCGGAGTCCACTGAGTAGATGGTAATGAAGCCATCTGAGTCCGCGGTGATCACATCGCCATCCGGTTCGAACTGTACGCTAGTGACATGAGAGCGCGATGGCTGCTTTACAATGTCCGTGCGCTCAAAGAAACCATCTTTGCGGCGATGCCAGAAAGCCAGATGACCACGCCCATGGGTGATGATCAGATTATCATCGAGCGGGTGGAAGGCGGCACCGGAAAGACCCTCCTGCAGCGTCTGTAAGTAGGGCTTGTTAATTATCGTTGAATAAGGGTTAAACGGAGGGGAGTACTCACAGCTACTTTGCCCAGCAGATGACCCCATTGCCACTGCCAGACGGAAAGAATGCTCTCACGCCCACTGTCCACGGCCAGAATGTAGCTGCCACCGTTCTGTGTAGGAATTGGGATTAGAAATGAGTTCAGAAACAGTCAGTTGGTCGAAAGGCTCTTACCAATTGGGAGAAGGCCACGGCTGTGACTCCAGTGTCCAGTTCGCCCATGCCAAAGACGTAGAGCGTCTGCAGCGACTCTGTGCTCCAAATGCGGACATGTGCCTGCGATTTGCGATCCCGTCCAGCCTTTTGACCGGAGGCCACTAGCTCCCGCGACGGATGCACATCCATGCTAGGTAAAACAGGAGTATTACTAGAGTTATCGAAGGATTGACTTGACTTTTATCTACTTACCACATAATGTCCTCGGTGTGTCCTATGTAGTGACGCTGTGCATCCTCATCGCGATCGAATAGCACGGCCACTGCAGCTACGTAGTAGAGCAGCTCCCCCGTCGGCAGCACCCACAAGTTGCGCCGTGCATCGATGCCTCGATAGCCGTGACTAGAAAAAGTTAAAGAAAAGTTAGAGGATCAATTTAACTTATTAACCCATTGGTATGTCCTAGCTAAATTTGGTTCAGATCAGCTAACTATATCTCTTAACTACAGGGTCCCTTACAGTCGGTGTAACCCCTTTTGTATACTTACACCCACTGGAGCTGCAGTTTTTTGTCCGGCGGAGAGTTGTCTGCCGGCGCATGGTGGACAGGGGGATAGAAGGTACGTCTAAGGCCACGTATGGTCACCTTAGTGGGCTCCTCCTTCATGATATCCAACATGGTGTACTCGCCATTGGGACGCAAAATCTCACTTTCCGGCGCATAAAGGATTCTGGGCCTGCTCTTGCTGCGGGGCCTGGTGCCCCGCAAGGGAACCTTCGGCAGCTCCTCCGTGGGCAGTATGGGTGCAGCGGCCACCACCGAGGGACGTGAGCGCGAACGGCGTATGGGGGAGCCAGCGATCATGGCCGTTCCGGTGGCCAAATAAAATGTGTCCACATCGGCAAATTCATTCCGCAGCTGCGAAAAGCTGCGAACCTGCGAAATGTCCGTAAAAATTAAACGAAATTTTCAAGTGTTTGACTTAATTAAGTTTAGAGAAGCATAAACTGTATATGAAGGACAAAATAGGCGGTTTAGGGATGTCTTACCTCCTGACCGGTGCCCGTGTACATTTTCTTGGCGCCATTAATTTTCAGCACTTGACCCAAATCCTCGAGTACTTCCTCAAATGGCTGCGAAGTGCGTAGGTTCAACAAAACGCGGCACTAGCACCAAGACCAAGAAGAAGAAGAAGAAGAAGAAGAGGATGAATATGTTTTATTACATACAAATATATTATATATGTACATACACACAACATGAGTGTGTGTTGTGCTGTGGGTAAGTAAAGGGTCAGAGGTGATTGGATTTATGGCTGTGTAATTAGTCTAAGCCATAAAATGTGAGTTGTTAACTTGGGGCAAATATTACGACTATTTAGATATGAAAGTGTGTGTGTATGTGTGTTGTGCACACATACATCGACTAACATTGAATGCGCTCGTTGACTTTTCAACACTTTTCGAGCTCTTGACAAAATTTAACCGTGACACGCAACTTCCGCTGGCTCGGACATCGACCAACGACCAGCGACCAACGGCCTTCGGCCATGACTCTTTAAGTTTTCTATGCTGAGTTGTAGGCAACAAATATTTATAATTACACACGCACACACACACACACACACATACACCTACATATACATAATTCATACATACTACACGCGTCTATGTATGATTCTTTGGTAGTTCCACAATCCGAGGCTGTGACCCACTTTGCGTTTTATTTCAATGCTTAATATTATTTGTTGTTACCCAGGGGGGCGGCAGAGGTGTGGCAGGGGTAGGACTAGTGGTGGTGGGGCCTGCTATTTGCAGGCAGCATTGTTTACCATCAACTTGTTATTGTTCTTGTTTGTAGCTGTTGTTACTGTTGTTGTTGTTGTTGTTGCACTTAAGCTTTTGCGCTTATAATTGGATGTAGATGCCGCATCCTCCTACTGCCACACCCCTTCCTCCCATCCACCCCTAAGCGATACGCATTGTTGCATTTGTTGGCCAGGCCAACAGTAGCTTCCAGACTGCGGCTTGTAGTGTACCCACTGCCTCGTTGCCAGCCTCAAGTGTGCATCTTGAGTTTTAATGACCTTCAGGCCTTAATAAATGTCGCCCACGCGTATCCACATTGCTGCATTAAGCAATCCTGCAGATCCTTGCACATTTCTCTTAGTTTCAACTAACATTAAATTAAAGCATCTGGCATAAACTTTATCTACTCTTTGGTCCAATTGCGACAATTGCGTAAAGGAGCAGCTAAAGTTTTGGGTTGCCTCCTTTCATGAACTGGATTCTAATTTATGTATTTAGTTGGTATTCCACTGGAAGACGTTGGCCTAATGGTTTTATGTTCCCGCTGAGTGGTCTGTCCACTGTTTTCAAATGCTTCATTCTGTTGGCCTGGCCAAAACGCTTTTAGGTTTTCATTTCACCAAACTCCTTCTTGTGCATAATTTAAAAACTTTAACTATCTATCTATCTTAGGCAGAGAGTATAAAAAGAATAATTGGTAATACTGGTTTTTAGAGGGTATCTGTTAGCATCATATTTTCATTTAACCCTTTAAAAAAATATAGTGTTTTGTTTTGTAAAACTCTTTCTTAACTATCGCATGTAAGCACGAACCCTTCTGACTTTTTTTGTTGCTACAGTTTTATGGTCATCAATTTGATTTAGAAAGGTTCGATCGAAATGGTCAATTTGTACCATTTAGTCTAGTGCCGAGTGCCTAGTGCCGTGTGCCCAGTGTCCAGCTGGTCGTAATGGTCGTTAGGTGGGTTATGGCCAGGTGTTGCATCAATAGCTTTAGTTAGCCACTATTAATCACGATTTGTTGATTGTTTATCAAAGCATCGAAACACCTGAGGCATTCGATAGTAGGTGAAAGCCAAATTCTTCAATGAAATGTGACCGAAATTTCTACATTCTTTATGCTCTGCTAATTAACACAGGTGGGGACTTGGGACTCTATCAATAGTGTTCAATTAGCTAAAGTTCTTGAATTGCAACTGATGCATAAGTTCATCGATATGCAAACTATACATAAATTATGCATGAATGCCACTTATAGCAAATACCTGTGTCTCAGTGGTGCCAACTCTGCCTATGCTGGTGTGTGAGGGTGTGTGAAGGTGTGTGTGGGTGTGTGCTAGTGTGTTTGTGTGTTTGTTTGTTTGTGAACATTCAATTTACATTGATGCCACCGGAGACGGAAGTGGAGACGGCAGCTGGGCTCAAGATGGCGGACAATTTCGTACGTTTATGCATGCCGTATAAACAAATATAATTATGTGCGCAAATAATTACATTACGTTGCCGGCTCCAATCACGTGACCCCAAACAAATGGCATTTGTTAAGCCAATTACGTGCACTTTTCGAGCCGGAGTCGAAGTGGGAGTGCGAGTGGGCATGGCAGTGCCGTAGTCGTCGTCGTCGTCGTAGTCGTAGTCAGAGCCGGAGTTGTACCAAAAGGTAGACAAACAGCAAACAGCTGCCGGAAGGAAGCAAGCACGGACGTATTTGTCCATTTGCAGTTACCATACACATATGCACACACACACACACCTGTGTGTATATCTTTGTGTGTGTGTGTTTGCTGCATGTGCATGTATGAGGACAACCACAGTTGTTTGAGTTGAAAAATGCAACATTTTTTAAAGAGAGATTTCAGTTGATTCCCGGATCACCTCATGCCTGATTTCGTTCATCCTGTGACGTCAAAATCGATGCACATTTTTTTATAAATAACTTGTGGGGCTCCTTTGGTCCGTCTGCTTTTGCGAAGCAACAAAGAATTCCAATAAAAATACATGCATAAAAGTAAGAACTTTAAACTGTTACAAACAAGCAGCGATTTGAATTATTTTGACTTGAGAATACCCTGTATTTTTATTGAAAACTAAGTTTTTAAATATAACTTAGAAAGGAATTACTTAAGAAATCATTGGAAATGTACAGTGAGTCAAGTAATTCTCTTGCCAAAGTTTAAGATACTTTAATATCTTGAAAACTTAATGGAATTTCCAAGGGAGGTCAACGGGGTATAGGGTTACATGTGCTACTAATACCCTCTGCTATGACAAACTCGCAATGTTAGTTCTCCAAATCGATCGATGGTAAAGTCTAGTCGTCTCAGGGGATATATGTATGCTTCTTAGCTTCGTACCTGTTACTATCTACAATGTTTGCATTCATTAAGGATATGTGCATGTATGCATACACACACACACACACACACACACTTGAGGAGTGTGTTACGACAGGAGTTGCCATCGTTGTTGACTGTTGAGTACGCCTGCGGAACTGACTGACATGTGCACATGGAAAAGTGAAAAGTGAACCAGTTTTCAGTTGTATGCTGACTACGGGTATATGAGGAATATGCTAAATTTCTCAGACATCAGCACGAAACATTGAAAGAGTCCATCGCCGAAAGAATGGCATAAGGTGCACGTTGCACATTGCATGTGGCACTTAGGGTTGCCAAATATTATTAAACAGATACACTGAAAATACACTCCACAATTGTTCACTCAATGTTGCCAATATCAAGCGTATTGAGTTCTCACTGCTGAGTGTTAAGTGCTGAGTGTATTGAGTACTGAGTATGACGCTATTATGCATAAACATTTATTGTGGCTTACAGCAGCGGAGCATTGCCACAACACAGCTGTGGCATGAGGCAGACTGCGCCCAGCAGAGAAAAGAAGCAGCAGTCACGCCCCAAAAGGGCAGAAGGAGGCAGACTAGCACCCGACGTGACGATACTAGCCAGTTAGCCATGCATTTTTGGCTAAAACGGGTAGTTTTATAGCAGAAAGTAGCTATATAACTATTAAAGCGGTTTAATACAAATTAATTAAATAAATTTTAGTTCTATAAAATAAATTAAACAATTAAAAAGCTGTTTCATATAATATTTCATTTGCTGAAATTTGTAGCTACTTTGTAACTTTTGTGAATTAAATTGCTTAAATTAGCTACTTTACTGCTAAAATGGCAGCACTGGCATTTGAACTCGTAATGCACCCGCTGGCAATTGCGGGTATTCGCACTCTTATTCCCGCTCCCCTTCTTTCTCCCCTGTCCCCTTTTTATTCTCATTCTCATTCTTGTGCTGTTAACGTTTTCTGGTCTACAAAATATTTGGCAAGAGTTGCTTTTGCCGTTGGCCATTGCCGTTGCCGTTCTACACGCAGACGTCGCGACATGTCCTTGGCCTTGACTGGTTTGTTGGCCACTGAGCGTGCACTTTTCGAGGCGTGCAGAGGAAGGGAGAGACAGAGTGAAAGAGAGAGAAACAACTACAGAGAGGGACAACTACAAAGTACAACAATTTCCTATTGCCGTTATTGCTTTTGTTGTTCTTGGCAGAATTTTAGCTGAATTTGCATTGCAAACTTCAAATGGAGTGTGTTTCTTGCTCTGTCTTCAGACTGCTGAATGGTGGAACTAGACTTTAGCAATCTATTGAGAGTTACTGTAAATATAATATTGATCTCGATTCAATAGGAATAAGTGTTAAGTGCACAGCTCAAATGTCTGTAAGTTCAAAGGAACTTAAAGTTTATCTATCTTAACTAAATTATATATTGGTTTTTAATAAGTTTTGCTCAGAAACCGATAAGTTATTACCAAGAAAAGCTTTGAATATTTAATAGAATTTAATATATAATTTATATCTAAAGTTTTTCTGAAAAACTGCTTAAAGAAAAGTCATAAATTGAATTACTTATTTCAAGAGATTCTCTACTTGCTCCAGGGCTCTGTCTGGCCTGTGATATAGTACTCGTAGTAAACATTTATCTGCACGTGTCAGTTTAATTTACCACTTAGAGCTGTGAGTCATCTATGCATGTACGGATATGGGAGGTAAGGAGATCCTGCAGTGACCTCGGCCTTAGCCTTGTCGAAAAAGATGCATAGTAAGCTGCAGTGGAGACAGAAAGAGAAACAGCCCCAGTATAATTTACTTACTAGAGAAATGGGTGAAACGGGGAATTGAAGGAATGTGGGAATCCTCAAACACCCGCAATGTTACGTAGTTTTATTCATAAAACCTCAAAGAGTCGAAAGATTGCTAAAAAATTGAGTTGCACTTAGCAAAATTACCATAAAACGTTATTACTTCACCTCGACCACGAGCTGAAACTGAAACCGACCAGCAAAAACAACAATGAATGGAGTAAAAGAGAGACGGATAGATAGAGGGTAAGGGGCAGAAAGAGAACGCTGCTGAGTGTAGAAAAGTCGCATGCCAATTCATATTTTGGGCCATTTCGGGCTACGAGTGTTGTGCACACACACACACAGACAGACTATGTAGAGGGCAAGTAGAAGGGGAAAATGGTACGGGGGTGAATCGAAAGTTTTTTGTGTGTCAGCGGAAAAGAGCAAATTGGCCGTGGCTTCAATTTTGTGCTTTCTTTTTGTTTCCCTGCAACCAAATAAAATACAAATTGCAGACAATTGATTTACCATATGATTGCCATACAGTTAACGGAGTGCCCCAAAAAGTAGGCAAAGGTTAATTGCCATAGTCTCCCCACAGCCCATTTGAATGTCAAAGTGAAGTGCAGTTATTGAACTGCCCCATCCACTCCCACACCCCCTCAACCCCTCAAACCTGATTCGGTTTGTGAGTGGGAGTATGTGTGTGTGTGTAAATTATTCCAAACTAAAATATGCTATAAAAATACCCATTAAAATTGCACCACAGCAGACCGACCAATGGGACAGCCTCGTCATGGGTTTTCAATGATTGTGCGGTCATTAAAATAAACTTAATCATAGCGTGAAAAAAAGCACATAATTGGTATAAAAGCGCAACAAAATGAAAAACACATTTGAAAAATGGCAACCGCATCAAATAATGCATCACAACTCAGTGAAAACGCAGCCCAGTTCGACGCACCCACTTTTGCGAGGGTGGTTTGAGCAGTTAACAAGCAGACTTAAGAAAATGTCATAATTAATTTATATACATTTTAAATAGATAATTTTTACTAAGGAGTATACCTTTAAAGATAAGTTTTTGTTTTAAGCCCATATCAAATCTGTTGAGCAACCCTCGTACTGCTTTAATATTGCAATTATTTAGTTTGTCTGTTTGCATTAAATTACCGAATTATTTATGAACATATCTCTTAATGACAGTAAGTAAGTTAAGCCCAACTAATCTGTCAGCTGCTGTGGCTTAATGCGTGCCATACACAAAAAAAAAAGAAGCAGAAAATATTAATAAAAAATGTTTAAATGAAAAGAGCAACAACAAAACAAACAAACAAATAAAGAACCAAACAATTCAATATTGTGCGCAAAACAAATAAATTTCTGACCATAAAATATTTATTGAAAACATGTGCTCAAATAACAATGCAAGTATTGAATGTGAGTGAGTGTATTCGAATGATTCGATGAGAATGGATAGGGAATATTGTATATATCCAATCGAATGTATGTCCAGAATGAATATTTTAAACACAAACAATCAAAGTTCAAAAGCGAATTTGCCAAAAATGCATTTTGTGTTTGACATTCTGTGGCACTGACTCCAATGTCCGCCGCGTATAGTATTGAATATTGTACTATATACGATATACATATATATTTCTAGACCCCGTACTCTAAAAAAGAGTAGCGATGTCTATTAAGTTTGTCAGAAGCAAAAGGAGCCGTTTCCAACTCCATAAAGTATATTAGTCTGTCTGTCTGTCTACTTCAAAAGCTAGAGCCATAAAATTTGGAATGCAAGTCCGCCTCTATGTCAAGCAGATCAAGTTTATCAAGTTTCCGCAAATTGTAAAAAACTAAGGTCACTATGTTAACATGACCATAACTTGAAAACGACTGGTGCTATCATGACCAAATTCACACAGTATATTTATGGCTTTATTATAACTATCTTCACCAAGTTTGACACATATCGGACCACTATAGGCTATAGCTCCCATAGACCAAATCGGTCAAAAACTGGTGCGCGGTCTTTTACAGTCGGCTCGCTCGTCTATAGCCTTTCTTACATGTTTCTTCTTCTACTATTTGCACATTTTTGTGAATATTCATCACATTTTTTTATTAAAGTTTCTGGAAAAATATCCAAGTTCTGTTTGCGTACATATATATATACATGTATATATGTATTTTACCATTGAAAATTGCGCTTCAATTTCAATATGGATGTCACTTGACGAACATTTGGAATTCCATAAATAAAAACTCAAAATTTATTTGCTTTAATATACGCAAATGTTTGCCATAACTTGCAATTCTCAGCAGAAGATCGAAAGATACTTTAGTGGTAGTGGTATTTCAACTTGTGTTCAAATAAATGTTAAATATAAATTTCAATCGGAGCAATTAAAACGTTTTCACGTTAATCCAACCACGCAATAACAAATATGTTCGACAAACTGCGAATATTTCTGGAATTTCGGCAAACCGCATGAGGTGCAATTTTTTTTATTTACAAAGAATTTTATTTTGTTTTTTGTTTTTGCTTTTTTTTTCATTTTGCATTTTGCATCCTTGATGACGTACGTAACAATAAATATCGTTTATACAATAGTCTGTCATGTGTGTGTGTGTGTGTGTGTGTGCTGTGTATATATGTAAATGTATATGTATCTGTGGGTACATCCATTGTATGCATGCCCTGTACTCACCTGCACCGAATGATCCAAATTATTGATGATGCGTATCACCCGACCGGCGCTGCGTTTTATCGAGCCCGATGTGGTCGATAATGTGCCCAAATCCGCTTCCATTATTGAAGGCTTTCGGCTGGCGGGCTTGGAGCCCCAGCCCTGGTTTCCGGGCGAAGCGTACCACATGCCGTTCTTTTTACCGTAGCTCGCAGGCTGCAGACAGGAGAGAAAGAGAGAGAGAGAGGGGGTAAGAGAGAGCGGAAAAATAAATAAATAGTTAAATGCGAAAATACGTAAAGTCCGACAGTGTTCTATCTACATAGAGCAGAGTTTCCCCCGTAGTTTTCGGGTAAACATACGCATCGTTAGGGCCGCGTCTTTCGTGAAAAATTTCGCGAAAATCTGGAATTAATTAAATTGTTTTGCGGCACGCACCAAACCGGGTACCATAATCGGTATCGGGGGACAACAAGAAACCGTCGAGATACAACTTTATTGCCCTCGCGCTTGTATCGAGTATGTTTCGTAAATTTAATTTTCTTGCGGACGCCATTCTGCTCTTCTCTCCCCTCTCCACCTAGGAAACGGGGATTTTCCAGGCGTTACGAAGTAGGGTGTTATAAGTTGTTCAAACAGAGCGAGCTACTTTGCGTTTTTGTTTGCAAAAGCAAATCAATTAGTCTGCGGTCTGGCTCATGATTTAGACCTCATTGATATATACTCGTACACCCGCCCAGTCCGCAACTGACTTCCTTTAATCCCTTTTGACATTAACTTTTAGATAAAGAAACAATTAATTGAATGTGTGTGTATGTGTGTGTGTTGATATAATAATGGAAAGTTTTAAACTGAATTGAGCTTAATTCTTATCACTTTTGGCAAGAAAGCAAACTAATTGCAAAAAGTTAGTTGGCCTAAAACAAGAGTGATCGGCTGTTAAATGCCCAGCATAAAGAGACTAAATTTAGTTAATAATCTGCTCAGTTAACCTTTATAAAAAGCTAAGTTTAAGACTTAATCAACACCTGCTTTTTACCTACTTTACCACAAACTTATCACACCCTTCACAGAGCATTAAAAACTTTGAAATATTTGTATTATTTTACCGTAAATTTCAACTTTAGCTAACAATAATATTTTTCAAGCCAAAACTTTGAATGTATAATTTTCAGCTGTGCGTATGGAAGCATACTTTTCAGCTAGACTGTGAGATTAAACACATCAAAATTATTATGTTTATGTGTAACATTTTTGTATGCCATATAACACACAGAAGTCCTAGTCAATTTATTATGTTTATGTTTGAATTGTAAGTGTATTTTGATGTTGTATAAAATGTTTGCATTTAAATTGATTTTTTGTCCTTGCGGAATTTGTTTTTTGAATGTAAAGGCTCAATTTTGATGTTTTTATGGCCACAATTATTTTTAATTTAATTTAATTTGTCGAATGCGGCTGCGACTTTATTAGATTCCCAAAAAAAACACACACACACAACCAAACACACACACATACAATTATTTGAAAAACAAAATGCCGCAGGAGCTTAAGAAACAAAAATTTAAATTGAAATTAATGCAAATTCATTTTAAACTCATTTCTTCAACCAACATTTGTACATTGCTTTGTGACAGCTTCAACCAACCGAACCCGGTACGTCTCGACCCGCACCGTTCGGTTACAGACCCTACCCGAGCGACCCTTTCCGTACGACCTGTGACCGTCCTGACCCCAATAACGATGGTACACCGAGTTCAGTCTGCTAAAAAGCACACAAACACACACATACTTATATATATATATATCTGAATGTTTATTTTTTATATACATATATATATTCTTTATACATATGAAGCCTGTGCGGGCTTTCTGACACAGCATGTGCAAAGGACTACAATCAAAATCAAGGTTTTTTAATTGAAATTGAAATTCAACAAAATGCACGAATATCGCAATGAAACCAACTATGACTACGACTACATTGACTCTCGGCTTGGGATTGGGATTTGAATCCAACAAGTTACCAATATTTAAATCAACAAAAAAAACAGTTAACGTGTGTGTCGATTTAATTCTTACTTAAATCCAATTAAAAATTCATAAAGTTTAACTAAAAAAATAATTGTTATTTATAATATTTATATGCTTATCGTAAAACTTGCAAATCGAACCAATTGAAATCGCTATTAAACGTCCACTTTAACTAACGCACACTTAGAGAGGGGAGGGAGGGAGGGAGGGGACATGGCTCAGTTAGCTACTTAGTAAATAGCAGTTTAGCAAAAGCTTAAATTACGCGCTCAATTAAACTTTGAGCAACTCGCAGTAGCTCCAAGAGGGTCGTCGTGGGTAAAAGGGGGGGCTAAGGAGGGCCATACTAAGGCTGGGGGACTTCAAAGCCCTTCGTTTGAGGTGCAGCCTCGCAGAAAATTCATTGAAGCCATCAAGAACGACAAAATGTCGTACAACAAGCTTCAAGGGTCTCAAACTTAAACTCAATCTCAGACCTCTCACATTTGGTATGGCAAGCAGGCCATATTTGAGGGTATTGAAGTATTTAATATGTGTTCCTTCTCCAATTTTTTCTTCTTCTTCTTTTAATCGTAGTGCTTATTATTGCTCAAGGATATTGAATTTTTATTGCCGTAAACAAATAAATAGTTAGACAAATATCTTGTAAACAAATAAATACTTAAATATATGATGGTATGTTCAGCATTCTATTGTTTGGGTGCTAAATCAACACTTCCCTCTACCCAAAGTATATTTTATAGTCTTTTCCACATGGAGAAAACTTCACGAATTACGTCATCAGCTTAGGATTTAATTTAAATAGTTTATGCTACATGTTAAAATACTTAATTATCTAAAGTAATTTAATTAGTAGCTGGTACTTAGTAGGGTCTCTGATTCGATTTTACTCTCATCACAACTTAACTATATTAAATCTGTTTACACAGCCCTCAGTTTAATGGAAATTTCAACGCCAAAACAGCAGGGAAAACAAAGTGCATTGAACAACTGAAAGTTATGGAAATTCTTAGCTGATATCGGAATGTTAAAGTTTGTTAGTTGAGTTCGTTCAGGTATTTGAGCTTTGAAACGCTTCAAGCTATTTTCCCAATGGCATTTAACTAAAAAAAAACCTTTAAAAAAAGGAGTAAATGTACAAAAACTAAATGTGAAAGTATTTTGAATTAAAATTCGAGCAATTTACGACTAGTTTGCTGTAGAGAGAAGAAAGTGGGGTAAAAAAGTGTGTACCTATGAGGACAACTGCAGCGACGCGTCGTCTAGTTGGGTATTTAAAATTGCGTATACGCCACGTCAAAAAGGCTGGTCTGTGCACAGCCTGCACACGTAGACCATTAAAAAACACTTAGAAAAACAACAAAAGTCATTTAAACTTTTTGCCAACTTCTTTTGCTCTTTTTTTATGCTGTTTGTACGTCAAAAGAGACCGAGAGAAAAAAATGAAGAAATGTGAAATTAAGAGATGTGTGTCGGTGGATGGCGGTTGTCTGTGGCTGTAACTGTGTGTGTGTGTGTGTGTGGGTGTGATTGTCTGTGTGCGTGTGTGTGTGGGTAAATGGTCTCATTGTTTACACTGACCCAAGACTTGGACGGCGATGTGAGCATCACAAAGGGCGAACTTTCTTCGCTATCCTCGTCGATGTACATTTAAGCGAAAGTTTTTCTTCGCTGGCTACAGGGTAAAGAGTACTGGGTACTGGGTGTATTTGGGGTGTTACTGATTCGATGTGGGCTCCACTGTTTGTACACTTTAGTTGGCTTTTTACTTTTAATTCACTTGCAGTTGAAGTTGCAGTTTTCCCTCACAACAACAATGGATGCACACAGCATTAAGTTAATAATAAATAAACGTAATTTTTCTCTCGCCTTTCTCAGCTCAGAACAGCTCAGCTGTATCGCTTAAAATGCTCACGGCATTGGTCAGGCTTTTTAAAGTAAGTTAATTGAAAGCATTTAATTTTAATAGCACTTTAAATTAGTTAATTGTTTGCTCAGCCCTTCACTCGCTACGAGTCAGGCAGAACTTATGCAACACCGGATGCTAACTGGTCTTCTGTTAGCCAGGGTCAAACAACGCAACGCAACTGAACGCAAACGCGTTTTTGTCAACCGTTAAAGTTAACTACAACTTTGACTTTGGTTTTGATTTTAGCCCGGTAGCCAATTGGTAGCTAGTCGTCTGTTTAGCTTTGGTTTCCTTCGCGTTCACTCAGCGACTGCAGCTAAGTGCCTCAAATACTTCAAACCAAAGGCTAAATTGTTCGAAACGTGAAACGCCACGCCACGCCATGTCACGCTACGCTACGTTATGTTACGTTACGTTACGCTATCCATCGTTCGCTGACCAGCTACACATACATCCATATTTATGTGTCTGTGTGTGTTTATATAGCGTGTGTTTCACACGTGTCGCATACATAAACCATATTCAAATTGCCAACTTTATTCCATCACAACTCCATTTTACACACTCACACACACACACACACACACACACACTCTCTCTTAAACTCGCGTGCATGTTTACGAGCTTGTATGTGTATGTACATGTAATTGTTATTGTTATTGTAATTGTAACTGTAGTTGTTGCCTTTGTTGCTGTTGTTCTCATTGTTGTACTTGTATTTATTTATTGTTTCGCCAAATCAGCAGCAAAAATCTCGAGCCGCGAACATTAGCTGCCATTTTGTTGTGTCCGCTTGCCGTGCAAAAGTTCGTGTATCAGTGTATTGGTAAACCCATGTTAAAGTGCTTAATTCTTCCCACGACTGTAACATACCCGTTAGTCAAGTCAAGCTCATAACTTCAAACAAGTTAAAAGTATGGAATGCAATAATCGTATTAAATGATTGATTAAAAATGGTTGAATAATTATTAAAATAAAATAATATTAAATTTAACGTTATTTAATTTTAATTTAAATTTAATTTAGAACTAAATTTAAAAAAAATAATTATAATTAAATTTGACTAAGCATTTTAAATTGACGGAAATAATAAGAACAACTTATTGTTGCATACTTTTAGGTGATTTCTTTAAATCGTTCAAATATCTTTCAATACCTTTAATAACTAGTCTCTTCATGATAACTCAGCTTGTATGTGTTTTGCCACGCCTCCCTCTATGCTAACATACATTACAACACTTTGAATACTCCCCAACTCTACGGTTAACGCATATAAAAATGCGCCTGTGTTTGTACCTAAACCGTTTAGTACCGCCACTCGACGTTGGGTGGCGCTTCACACTTGCCAACGCTAAGCGCACGCCAAAGTGTGAACTGTTTGTTTTTTTGGCTTCATGTGCACTTGTGGCATCTCAAAGGGAATATGTACAACATAATATTCGATTTGTTTAACCAAACATCATATTTATGATGATATGCTCAATTACAATCATGTCTCATTAGGTACTTGTAGAAGCCACAACTTTCACTTGACAAGAATCAAGAGTCAACAGTCAAGTGCGAAGAGTCAAGTCAAGAGTTAAGAGTGAGAAGTCAAGGGTCGTGGTTACAGCTGATACTACGAGTAGTTGAACACTTCGGCTGTCCACGAGTTGTGAGTTGTATCAAAGAAACACTCTTGGGTTTTCCCCCAAAACACACACACTAGCACACACACACACACACACACACAACAACTTTGGCACTTTCGCTCATTTCCTTTGGCGCTGTATTGAATTTGGGTATGAATACCTTTTTGGTACTCAAACTCGTACTCGTATTCATTCTTTTAGTCGCACGCGTATTTGTATTCGTTTTCTTTTTGCTATGCATAGCAAACGATTTTGCCCTGAATGAGTAGTTGTAACTGTATTTACCGGGTCTGCGTCCGTGTCCGTCTGCGTATACGTATACGGGTCTGAGTACGGGTCTGTGTACGGCTCTTGTTGCCCTTCTGGTAAGTTGATGTGGTAGTTTAGCTTATTGCTTTTCACTTTGAAGTGGCTTATATGGATATTTATTACCATGTCGGTAGTATTTGTGTTTCACTTGCCAGTAGCACGCACTCTCACCAATCTTTACCTCGCTTCCCCGCCCCGTCCGCACACCTACACCCCCTCCAACACCCTTGGTGTAACAAACGTATCTACAATATGAACTCGTACTTGGGCTTTTTCGCTAGTTTCCTTTTTTTCTCTGCTTTGATATCGTTGCCTACGGCCATACTTCAACGTTCTCCGTTTGAATATGTGCAGTTTTCTGGCCAGAAAGCAGCTTTTCAATTTTCTTTCATTCTGTTTGTTCTTGTTTGGCATTTTATGGTGGTATAACGTGTATTTGGGCTGTGAATGAAACTGTATGAATTAGAATTACTCTCTGCCTCTCCCTCTCTCTCCCTCCCTGTCCCACTCAATCGCTCTCATTCTTGCTTTTATTACACAATTTGCTTTCTCTTTCTGTGCACACTTTCATTGTGATTTTGTTCCTTTGAAATTTTACAAAATAATTATCCTTCACACAGACTAATATTGGCCTTAGTTTTCGATTCCTAACCACAATTTTGTGTTTTATGCCGACAGCAGAATAATCTGTCTCTTTACCATAAGTGGCATGCTAATCTGTATCTTTCTGTTTGATGTTCCAACCCAAAAGCAACTAAAGAATGATGTGGATCAGTGTGTTTACCGCACAAAAAAAGGGCTCTTTGGGTTATAAAATCTATCTAAACTGTCTGTCTGTGTAGTATTCGAGTATGTAGACTTAAGTTCATTGATTCAATTTGCCAGCCTTAAAACTGACAAGGCCTCAGCTCTGTATTTATTTTTTATTTTTTTTTTCCGTTTGGACTTTGGCAGGTGAAAATAAATTGTCATAGCCATGGAAGCTTTGACTTAATAATTGAATAAAATTGATTTTGTTGGCCCGAAACTCATCCATTTTTTAAAGCTTGAAGAGCAAAGAAATGCAAGATGAGCTTTTCATGCTAAAATTCTGCAATTTGTAATTAGATTTGCTGTTCAGAAATGTAATTCTAATTAAATTCAAATGAGATTTCAATAGAAATGTTTCTTGTTAAGTTACAAATTTTGATCCTTTTGGAAAGTATTGAAATGATATTTTAGTTGTACATATTTAATTTTAGTTACTAACAACTAAACTTACTGAACGCTGGTGGGTATAAAAATAGCAAAATGATTTTTCCAACTTGAAATAAATTTTCTCTATAGAAAAACAAAAGATCAACACTTTCATTTGAGCTTTTTTGGTACACAGAATGTCTAATCATAAGTCTGTCACCCTTGCTGTCAATTCGACATGACAATCAACTTAAGTTGAACATGTATGAGGTAAACACAGACGCATAAACACACACACACACACAATAACACAAACAAGTGAGTAATGTTAATGTTTTTTCAATCAATTGTGTCACCAACAAGACTAGACTCGAGTTCCTATGAAAATAAATACGCCGCACACGTTCTCTGGTTGTGGTTCAATAAACAAACACTCACACACGCACGCACATACAGTTACATTTGATGGGCATTTTGTGTATGAACACAACAGCAACATTGACAACAACAACAACAATGATAATACAGAACACAACAAGTGATCGAATAATGAACAACATGGAAATAGAACAACAGAATTGTATGATACAAGTACAATGTACGTATGTATTTGTGTGTAGTTGTGCAGTTTCCGACAACATCCAATGGGGAGTGATTGCTGTCAAAAGTTGCAACAACAACAAGCACTCAGCTATAGACCAATGAAAATCAACCATTGTGAACAATTTGATTTGAGGGGGGTGCTTCGGCTGAGACTACAGGGGAGAATTTCAAATGTAAATTCCATATTCAGAGAATCGAAACAATCGCCTAAAATAATTCGCATATTCTACCGAAACTATGACCATGGTTAACTTATTGTTGCATACTTTTGTGCGCAGACCATTCCGAACTTATTGTTGCATACTTTTGTGAGCAGGCCATTCACATATTTTTTTCAATTTCTATTGTATTATCTTTATCAACACACATTCACACTAACACTAAAAAATTCCACTGATATTCACCGCCAGAATCACAACCTTTTGTCGCTTACCGGGCTCAACTTGTTAATAAAACTTTACCGATTTTATGCCTTGGCAAAATGATTACTCTGAAGCACACAATTTAAAGTTTTTAGCGCACATAAATCAAAAAGCCAAAACCGCAGAGTCCACAAAATGCCGGTGAGGCTAGGCAGCTCTACTGCTGCTGTTGCTGCTGCTTCAACTAGTTCTTCTGGCCCTGTTATAGCTTTTGGCCCTGTTAAAGTTTCAGTTTCTGCTTCTGTTTCAACTTCTGCTGCTGGCCAACGCGTGCGTGCAAAGTTGTTTAGTGAAAAACTTGAACTGGACACAGCCGTTGCCGCTGCTCTTGTGTGCTCAAAAAAAAATGTATATATATATATTGTACAAAAGTTGAGTTGAAACAAAAGTGCTCCATGCCACAAGGTAGTAGGTTTCAAATGGGGAGCAAGCGAGCGAGCAATACAATAAGAAAACATACAGAAAAACCAGCCGGGCAAGGAAAATTAATAAAAGTCATAATAATACTCGCAATTTCCTTTACTTTACCCCACCCACATTTCGACACAAGCTTTTTGCATATTTCACCGAAAGAGAGAAAGAGAAAAAGAACAAATTCTTTGCCACAGTAAGACCGAAAAAGGGTGGGGGGCGAAAGGGGTGGGCACAGCTAAGGCTTTCAGTAGTTTTAGATGCTGCTTTGCAGTTAGCAGTTAGCAGTTTATTGCTTTCAGTTGCTTTCGCTTTTCGTTTAAATAAATTGTTGCAATTGGCACATTTTTGGGCCATTTATGAGACCTTGATCCGATAGTTGCGATATTATTATGCTTTATATCGTTTGTTTATTATTCGTTTCGACTATGAAATAGGTGAGTGTGTGTGTGTGTGGTGTGTATATACCTCTCTCTGTCTCTCACTCTAGCTCTCTCCCTCTTTCTGTTGTTGATGGCCTCGCAAAGCACCGAATATTTTTATGCAACATTCGTGCGGAAGTGGCATGGCTGGTGACTTATCGCCGCCATTTCGTCGGCCATCGACGTGCGTCCATTCGTCGCTTATTGTCAGCTACAAGTCGTACTGTGTGTGTGTGTGTGTGTGTGTGCGTGCGTGTATAAATAATTTCAGCATTTATTATTTGCTTTAGGTGTAAATATTTCAAGCTCACAAGTCGGCCAAAAAAAAGGCCAAAAAGAAAGTTGCTCAAGAAAGAGGTCGAGGTTTATGGCTTAATTATTCCAGTGCATGAAACGCGCTGCCGGCTAAAACGATGATGAACATGTTGTAGAGTAAGGGCAGTTCAAGATGGAGACCAAACAGTAGAAGAAGAAGAAGTAGCAAACGAAGACGTAGAATTGCTCCCATTGTACACGAGTTTTGGTCCCATTTTGTGTGGGTAACCCCTTTTATTGTGGCTATGACCTAAGAAACGATTGCCAAAGGCCCCACCACGCCCCTGCCATTATAATCCGCCTCCCCTTTGCTGCCATTTCTTATGATTTTGTAGATTCCAAACCGCACGCATATAATACATAATTTTTTATGATTTATAAAACTCTCTGTGTTAACTTGACTGCTTCGTTTGTGAGTTTTTCTTGATTTTTTATCTTCCATTTTTATTTTTATTTCTTATTTTTTATATTTTATTTTAATTATTTCCTACATGCGCGACGTTTGTTAATGGCCACGTCAGCGCTGGCTTTAACTTTGCAGTAAAATGCAGTGGAGGCCAAACTTGTCATTTATAACTGAAATTTGTTAGTTTAGGATGTGAATAAAATGAACTAAAGAAAAGGGATTTTAGTGTGTGCACTGCTCCACTGATTGGGTGGCATTCCCTGCTGGGTAGGGGGGAAAGGGAAAGGGTTACCCAAGGGTAATTTACAAATCTCTTTCTGACCCGATATTGAATCAGTGCAAGCACATTATTTTACATTTCGATATAACTAGTTTGTTTGAATGACTCGACTCATTGTTCTGGAGACTCGGCAAAGTTAAATTGATTGTTGTTCTAGTGGGAGGAATACTTAATTGGAAATAGCGTTACAGAAATTCATAAGCTGATTTGAATTTAATTACGACTTAAGTCGAGACTCCATTTAATTCAAACTACCTTTTTTTTGGCTCGCTTGACATTGGCAACACTGTTTTGTTGTCCGATAAACGTTTTGCAAATTGCAAATTACCAACTTCATAGCCATTTCCATTTCGCTTTCCATTTTCAATCTGAATACCTGAATACTTTCTTTGTTGTTGTAGTTTTTGTAGTTTTTTTGCTTTTGTTCTTTTCATAATGCTGACAAATTGTTGATGAATGTGTTAAATACGCTTTTTTTCTTGTACGTTGACAGGGTGGCAACGCTGGCAATACCAGTGCTGCCTAATTGCATTTCGTGACGTTACGTAGCGTAGCGTAGAGCGTCACAACGCGACGCTCTGTCTCCAGTGGCACGTTAATGAGTGCTGGAAAACGCTTAGAAATGCCAACTTTAGTAAATCATTTCAGGCATGACAACTTGACGTTTAGACCATGTACAAATGCACAATTGTGGGTTGCCATTTGGCCATGTAAAGAGAGACTCACACACACCCACACCCACACCCACACACGTATATATACATCTACATTTGTATATGAGAGGAGCTTGCATATATATCACATATGTCTTTACCATTCCAAGTGACATTTTCTGCTCCATTATTTTCATCATGTGTGACAGAAGAAGCGCCAACATGCAAGTGGCAAGACACAAAAAGGACACAAGGGGCACGTACTGTAGCCGGCACTGTAGCAGTTACTGTAACAGGCACTGTTACAGTGACTTCAACTCTTTTCGCAGTGCGACTTTGCCTGCCTTAGACACTAATATATTATGCTTTTATGGTCGGAGGTATCAGTTAGCTTGTTGCATGCCACTGAATTGACCCGCCCACACACACACACACACACACACGCACGGTCTCTCTTTCTCTCTACTCTCAGGCGAACAAATAGCAAATTTTGCAGTAAAGCATACTTTAAGAAGTTTAAATACACTGACAGAAATGGGCTATAGCAAATTTTATAACTTGGTTTCAAAAAAAGATTTAATAAAGAGAATTAAAAACAAAATAAGTATTCAGAGAATTCTTTAATACAAATTAATTGTATAAAGATAATATAATAATAATTTAATTTATACTTTAAAATATAAATTTTTTATTGTTCATTTAAGGTATTCAAAGCCTAAACTACTTTGCCTTGGAAGCACACTCCTTTTACCTTAGTCTACCAATTTCTAATACCCACATTATAAAACCTACTCCATTATTTTGTCAGTGCATGTAGGTGGCTTAAGGACAAACAACTTTGCTTAACAAAAAGTATCCGCTGTCATTTATCATGCACTGTGATTTAATTTATGCATCTTGATCCCTTGCAAAATAACAAACTGGCAATGCAACATACTGTGCATGCAAATTTGACACTTTGCCTCATTATTTGACACCATAATAATTTGTGACTTGGCCACGCCCCGCACGCCCTGCACGCCCTCCACACCGCAAAATAAATTGTATATACATATATATTGACAAACACACACACACACAGTGACTAGCTTACGCACACTTCTAGGGTTAATAAGGAAATATCCCTTTACATATGTGACCCTAATAATTTTGCGAGTTCTTCTTCGAGGCTGAGAAGTGGCAAACTACGCGCTTGCATTACTAATAATAACCATTATGTGCATGTGTTTGTGTGTGTGCAGGGTGTGTGTGCTGGGTGTGTGTGCTGTGTGTTGTGATTTATTGCATTCGTGTGCCAGATTTTACAAATGTAATGCGCCACAGTACGTATACGTAGTGTAGTCTCTGCCTTGCCTTAAACCCCTCCGCTTCATGCATATGCAAAGTTTCGAATATTTTGCTTGCCAACCATATGAGTGCGACATTGTACTAAGTATGTAGAAATAGTATAGAAGTGTGTGTGTGTGGGTGTGTGTAGGTGTGTGGGTGTTAGTGGTTCTATTGTAGCTAGCATAAATTTTCGAAACGGAGTCATATTTCTTTTAGCGTTTTGTGTGCGTTTCATTTCAGAGCAAAGTGGCATGGACATACGTGTCGGAATTATTTGACTTCCGTTTCCGTTTCGAATGTAACCTGTTCTACCAAATACTTTACTCTCCCTCCTGTTGCTGCAATAAATTTGTAATTTTTGAGCAGCTTTCCAACGATTGCTGAGCTTGAATCTATTCAAATAATGGAATGAAATTAAAATGAATTTAGCAAATAATTTTGTAGCATTGTCAGGCCATTAGTCAAAAGATATATGACAATAGTTTCGGTAAGATAAATGTGATAACTGATTTAATTAGATGACAAGAATGATGGACAGAACACATGAATTGTGAATTCACTCAAGACACATTCGTATGCGTATTCGTATTCGTATTCATATTTATAATCATATTCATATTCAGGACAGCTCATAACTATGCACATATCATTGTTGAAAACTGCCTCAACTTTCAAATCTGATAAATTATAGCTGAAAAGTTCGTGTGCGTTTGAAATGTTAAGCATTTTGTCTGCATTTTCAGCATCTTCATGCATCTTCTTCTTCTTGTTTGCCTCCTTGTATGCTGCAAATGTGGCAAAAGTTGTGAATTTTCAATTTATGAATGGTGTTCGGCCTGGCTTGAGTTAAGCATTCCCCAAGCACTTGAATCACTTTGCCATTTAATCAGTTCACTTAAAATTCAACAAAAGTCGCATCATTTATGCAACTCATGATCGCCTTTTGTGCATCTCGTGTTGCATCTCAATGAATTCAAAGCACTTTGTTGATCTCTGTTCACACTGAACAATTCAATGTTGGGTGTAATTACTTGTGATGTCTGCAGAAAGGCATTCACAGCCGATTCCTTGGCCCAGAAGTCACGCAACGTTGACTTCTCCGGTGGCTCACGGGGGGCGTATGTGGTCATCTCTGTTGTGGTGGACTCGGCGTACATGTGCTCGGTAATTACTTTACTGGCTATTTAGCCTAGATTTTATATTTATTTATACTTTTTGGCACTACTTATGTTGTGCCTTGACTTGATTCTAGAAATAACTTCAAGTGCTCGTAAAGCAAATAAATGAATTTAGAGCACGTGACAATTTGTGGCCTGATTTATGCGACTTGTCAAGGTTTTTTTCTAAGCTTTTCCTATTTGAATAATATCAATTGGCCACACGACGACGGTACCGGTATAGAAAAAGGCATTCATCACACATGAATTAAATATAATTAATGTCACTTTAGCACTACAATCTCAATTATGAATCCTTGGAGTGAAGCTTATCCCGCGTTTTGGTAATTATACAAGTTTTAAAATGATTCTCGTGTTACACACACTCTAACACACCAACACACACGGAGCCAGAGAGAGCCCGTGTGTAACCGCATCACCCGCTGCTGTCCGTACTCCAACTGAGTCTTTGTGCCATTTTTGGCCAGTTGCGCCTATGTCCGTGCGGAAAGTCCACTCAAAAGTTTCAACTGCGACAGACCACAGGCGTTACAGCGATATAGCTATATAGCTACATAGGCGATATGGCGATGTGGCGACAATATGGCGCAAAATATTGCAGCGCATACATAAACATCACCAAACAAAGGGGGTGGGGCAGTGGGGGAGAAGGTGGAGCAGGAGGAGGAATGTCTTGACAGCGGTGTGAGAGTGTGTGTGTTTGTGATATACTCTAATGGCATTTTCAAATAGCTTAGAAAGTAACTTTATATGAAACCCGCAACTCAGCCACATACGCTAAGGAGACGAAGAAGAAAACTGAGGAGAGAAAAGAGGGAAAAACTGAGGAACAAACTAAGGAGAGCTCTGAGGAGAAAGCTGAGAAGAAGGCGATGTGGTTACCACTATGACGATGACGGGTACGGTGACACGTTAACCATCAACAACGGCGCTGTCGACGACACACATTCACTTACACATACACATACCCATACACACACACACACACATGCTCCGTACACGGCAAAAAACCAACAATGGCGGCGTTTCAATTGCATTTCCGTTTGCACCAGTTTTCATTTCAAAACTCATAAGTTTTAGACGACAACAACGACGACAACGAAGTCGACGTCGAGGACGACGTGACCAACTTGAGCCTTTGCAGCTTAGCTGGCAACTTGGACAACTCACGATCTTGTGGTTGATGGTGCGGTACAACTGTTTGCAAATCCTCAAACTTTTCAATATGTCGCCGAACGAGTAGTAAGGCGCACAGTGGGCCAAACACAAACAATTGTGCACACAAAATTTATAAAATGACTTGAAAAGCATGCTGTATATAAAATTTCAATAACTAAATTGTATTTAAGTTAAAAACTTAGTTCCTATTTTAACAGTCAAAGTCTGATTTTGTTCCCTAGTACGCGTTGGCTTTTAGAGTGAAAGTTGTCTAGGAAAAACAACGGAAGTGTACCCCAGCGCCTGATCCAGTGTTTCTACTTCAACCCCGCCCCTTCCCTTCCCTTCCATCCCTTACCCCCACCCTATCACTGCCTGCTTGAGTTGAGACGCTTGACAACTTTCACCATTAGCGCACAATGGAATATAACACACAAGTCGAATTTGTTGTCTGCGCCATCAATTCAACTTGAAGACGTCGTTTTCCGCTTCCCCAACCAGGCGACACCAATGCCCCCACACCCCACATATCCCCCCGCCCACTACCTTCTGCCTCGCCTGTGTTTTATTGCCGAGCGCTTTGGGGGCAATGAGAATTGTTGCCTACTTTTCAGCGCGACGACCGGTGAATTGAGTTGTTTTGCATAGTTTAAACAAATCCCTAGACGTCAGACTTAGGAGTTATGAAAATATGATGAAAATGGGAACGAAGCATTGCAGTTTAGCTTCAATACCGCCCCCACTAGACGTCTACTGACTTTCTGTGCAGAGGTTTGTCTGTGAATAATTTATTTATTTTGCAAATTTCGCTTTGCTGCTTAAATTGGATAAACAGTTTAGGTACTTTGGCTTTTGTCGCTGTATAAAATTTGTGATCATTTATTTCAGCTGCCGTTGCCGCTGCTGTTGCTTTAGCTGCTGCTGCCAGTTGCCAGTTGGCCACTTATTTTTTGGCATCAGATACAGGCCAAAAAGAGAGACAACAATTTCTAATTACTGTCATTTGGCTCTCTCGCGTGAGCTTCAGCTTTAGGCTCTCCGTCCGTCCGTCTGTCTGTCTCTCTGTGGTTGGCCATAAACGAAGTCTGCGATTACTGCCAACATTTTGTTGCCTTAACTTAAATACTTTTTTATTTCCCTTTACAGTTTTATTGTATATTTTTCTATTACTTTGTTTTGCTTGTCGAGCATTAAAGACTTTAGTCCTCATTGCCCCCAATCGTATGTAAAGCTGGACTTTGTCCAATCCCCTTACCCAACACTGGTAGGTACTTATGTCAAGTCAATAAGGTTTAACAATTGCAAACGGTTGCAACAATTTAAAACTGTCCTTTTGCTGTTTATTTAAGGACACTCCCCGTTGTTGTTTGCCTCGCCATTGCAATTGTTGTTGCTGCAATTAAAAACGCTGATATATGTTCTTTTTACAATTCAATAAATTCACGCAATGCTTTACTGCTGCCCAGCCAGACACCATCTGACCCACTGTCCACTGTCCAGCCAACCACTATCCCACTGTCCCACTGTCCAGCTGTCTGTCTGTCCATCTGCCTGGGGCGCAATATTTAATGCAATGTTGTTGTTCTTGTTTTTGTTTGTGTTTTTCTCTCTATCTCTCTCTGTCTCTCTCTCTTTCACTCTGGCCTTGTACACAATTTATTTTGACTCTTTGCACGCGACCAATTCTGAATCTTGCAACCAATGACAGTTTAATTAATTGCCACACTATAATGCGTTTTAAATTGTCATGTTTATACAGCAATGTCCGGCGACTGTCGCGCACCGAGAGTGCTCTGCTCTACCGTACTATGCTGTTGGTTTACGCCGTATCCTATTATTCTGTGGGTGGCTGCTGTACGCCGGATACCGGATGCCAGCTGGGTGATAGCTGATGGCTGATGATTCTGCCACAATGGTCGACAGCAAAATGCAATCACACAAAACCAAAATTGAATAAGCCCATGACTTAAAACAAACTCCAGAAACAACTACTAATTACTAATATTTTCTCTACAGGTAAGTCCCTGTACCTAATGTTGCTGTTTCTTAAGCTCAGAAATATTTACAACCCTTTTTAAAAATTAAATAACAAAAAAAAGACTTCAAACTAAAATTGTAGTTAAATTCTGCATAACAAAAACTAATAGAAAACAACGAAAATAACACAAAAATATTTTTACAATAAAAAACTTTAAAAGAAAACAAATTAGAAAATATTTGTATTAAATTCCAGTTGATTTTCTAAAGATGCATTCATGCAAAAATGAATTTTTATTAAACCCAATTTACGACTTTATAGTAAATTCTTTTTTAAAAATAAAAATATATTTGTTTGTAGTATTGTGATAAATTTACGGACTGAATTGAGACTGTTTGCCACTGTAATTGAACAATTTGTTATTATGACTATTGGGCTATTGGTATGAGTGTGTGTGTGTGTCTGTGTGTGTGTGTGGCAGCTGACTTTATTATTTTCAATTTGTGTTCCATTGCTTTTAATAATTGTTATTATTGGTTCGTGCTGACTCTGGAACTCTGACTGTGATTCTGGTTATTTTGGTCATGTGTTTTTAACTTCAACACCTACAAATTTGTTGCATGCGAACATTATTTATTTCATCAGCGACTTTTTTTTACACCCACATCATTTCAATTAAAGCAACAGATTAGCACTGCACCAAATTGGAGTGACCAACTATTCAAATAGCGTGTAAATAGCATGACACGTACTTAAATTGTATTTGTTGTGCTTCGATAAGACCTCATAATTGACGGGCGTGTAATTTATTAAAGTGCTTATTAATACCTTGTCAAAATCTCATTCATGATTATGCAGCAGCCAACAAATTGAGCGCAACAACAACAACAACAAGAGCACATGGGACATGTGGGTCACATTTGCCAAGTCAATGCGTCTGCAACGTGGCGTATGCGTAATATTAATAGGCGTTTAGCTTGCAACTACGTAAGCATTATATCCGGCGTGTGTGTGTGTGTGAGTGTGTGTACGTCTTTACCCATAATTGCAAACACCAAAGGGTATTTGACACACGGGCATATTATATATATTAATCTGTTCCATAGAACTGTTTGCGTTTGAGGGCTTATCTTAATGTCATTGCTTTAGTTGATTTGCTAATATGACGCATTGAAAACCAAACTCTAATTGGTCACTTAATAAATAATCATAGCCTAACTGACCAAGTTAAGATAGTTGCATACCAAATTAGAATGGAGAGTCTAAGTAAATAGAGGGGGTAGAGAAAAGGGTGTTTAAATATTCTTAAGATTTTTTTGAGGAATTTTTGTTTAAAGTAAAGTAGTTTCAATCGGTTGATTTTGATCATAATTGTATCATGTGTTAATCCGCATATCTATATATGTTTTTTTAAGTTAGTTAGGAATAATTCTTAACTGGCATCCAGTCGATTCTATTGCCTTTCTTAGTAAAGTTTGTTTGTCAAAGTTTGTCTTTCCTATGATCAAAGTAAGAATTACCTTGCCAGAGCTTTAAATACATTAATTTTTATACCCAAATGACTGAACAATAAAAACATTTCGCGTTTAAATGAAAATGTAAAACTTCTGTAAACGAGTTTAAACGGAGTTTAATTTAAACACATGCTTAAACAACAATTGTTGATTGCATTAAATCACTTAAAATGCAATACGGATATGGGCTGAATAAAAACCAATAAGAAGTCAGCAGCAATTGCTGGCAAGTGACGTCACTTTATAACCATAAAAAGCAATCACAAAAGACAGGCTATTGAAAGAAGATCAGGGCGTTCAGGTGACCACGCAAATGCGCAATTTGTGTCCAGAGAACGAAGGAATGCAGCACGTAAACGCTTGGGAAATTCATCAAACGTTTCTGGGGGCTGTGCAGGGGAGAGAGAGGGTTGAATGAGGTCATGGAGGATGGAGGAATAGGGAGTGAATCACTTTGGATGCAGACTTTGTTTGTGTATTGCTGTAATCTGGCTCGTATGTCACTCTGCAGCTTGATGGCCATAATTTTAGTGGCTTTTGTTTTGGCCGCAGCCAAGAAAATATAATTGACGTCAAAATCTCGTCTTCCCTTTTCCCAGTTTTTCCTTGTTTTTCTTGCTCGTGCGCGCTAGTTTGCAGTTAATTACAACACGCCTGTTGCCACAATCAGCGAGCCACAAACTCCAAACACCACTCCCTGTGCCCTCTGGGCGCCCTCCCAAAGTCTACACGCCTGACCTGTGACCTTGCGTGCTGCATTTGTAGCAGTGCAGAGTTTGCAGCGTTTTTGGCATGCCGCGCACGTTTGTGCCAAAAATCTTAATTTCTTTTGGCTTGGCTTGAAATTCATAAGCTTCTCGTGTCCATTTTTGGGGTGCAGCACGAATCAGAAGTCTTGCATGCTCTCACATTAGCACACAACCGAGCCCAAGTCAGCCCAAAACCGCCCATCTCTGCCACACCCCCTTCCACTTCCCTCTTCCCTTCCCTTGCCCTAAGTTAACTTTCTCACATGCGAACTGCTACTGCCCTTGCCATGGCTATCATTCATAATTGGCTTGCTGCACCTGTTAGCCATGTTTTCTTGACCAGGTCAATTGCCTGATATTTCTTTGTTTTATGTTTGAATTTTCCGCTTTTGAATGACACAAATAATAGCAGATTTGAGACAGGTATAACCTTCTGAGACTACTCGAACCACCCACTCTCTGTTGACCTTGCCGCTTATGGCCAATTATATTTATGACTTAACAAGCCAAACTGCAATTTGCTGCACCCAAAATGGCATCTGGCGAGAGAAGCCCTCGCCTCGATGGTCACGCAAAAACGCATGCAGCCATGACGAATAAATTATCATAAATGGTTTCGAAAAGAGTTTTGTGCACAAAATTTAGCTACAGTTTGCGTGCTTTGGTTACCTACAGGGCAACCCTAAAATGAAGCTCAATTAATTTATATTATTATCAATGTTTACTGCGCTTGCAGGTTCACGCCTTTTCAGTGCCAGTCGCTTCCTTCCAAGTCCGCCCTCTCTCGCTTTCCCTCTCTCTATCCCTATCTCTTTCCCCCTCTCTCTCTTTTTCGCTCGTGCAAATACTTTTAATTTCCCTAAGTGAAACGCCACAAGTTTTCAAATTGGCCCTCACATCGTGTGAGCCCGCAGAGAAGTGCTGCATTTTTTAATGCGACTCTTTACGCTATACTCGTTACTGGTTACTGAATACTCTGTGTTTTGTACTCAGTACTGAATACTTGGTATTTGGTACTCTATGCCCTGTCCTCTCTGGACTCTGGTATTGTTCTTTGTTGCCTTTTGTTCGCTGCTACTTGCTACATGCTGCACATAGAGCACCATGCGTCAACAGCGCCGCTGGCAATGCAACCGACTCCGATGCCGCCACCAACGTCGACGCCGACGCTGATGCCGACACCGCCTTCCTCATAAGTTTTCATTCTGTGGGAAAGACTCTTGCTGCGCTTTTGTTTACCAGCTGCGGGCAATGCACGCAGTTGGCTCAGCGGAGCAGCTCTATGGAGCAGCGGGGAGGGTGTGGGGGTAATAGTACACTGTGAAAAATGAGTGGCTTACTTTGAAATGGAGCACAGAATTTTAATTTAAGATTTAAGACAATATTTATAAAGGCAAAAACATAATTTCGCTGTTATAAAATCTAAAAAAATTTTAGTTTTCAAAACCTATTCTTTTTTTCTCTCAGTGTGGCAGCATGAAAATGACTTTGGTTAGCTTTCAACGGAGTCTTTGTCTTCTAGCCCGCCTTTTTAGCTGAACCAGACTGTATTACGAGTGGAGTCAGAAGCTAAGATGCCGCGTTAGAGGATGCAGATGAGGGGGATTTGGGTGGTCGGGTTGGCCTTTGTCGCTATCGATTATGGATGCATGAGTTGCTATCGGCGCTACTCAGACTTTACCCAAGGGAAGTCAGAACTTGTTCAATAGTTCGCCTGGGACATGGGGGAAGTGCAGTTTGATGATTGCCCAAAAATTCCATTTGTGCTCTATGCAAAGTGAAAAACAGAAAACGAAAAAAGAAAAAACCAAAAAACGATTCGAATTCAATTAACTTCCGAGTTGATAAGATTCCTGTTCATCAATACGGAGTACTTTAATGAGTATGAATTGGATAATTAAGTCGACTAGAGGCTTCTTAAATCAGTTAACTTCGAAAAGAGACAAAAATCGTATAGATTTTGGTTAAAAATAAAACACTCTCAAAAAACTAGGACAGCAGTTCGTCTAAGACCGGTAAGTTCCATTCCAGCTGGTTTTCCCGATAAGCGACTGACTGTAATTCTATAAATACAACCCTCTAATTACATTTGGTTAATCAGAGCAATCCCTTAAACTAAACTAGTCAGAGTTGGAGTAAGTTCTCTTTTAAGTTTCTCTTTTGTAGGTGAGCAACTCTCTTAGCTTTCATAAAAGTGGCCATAAAACTCAAGACCTAATTTCAAAGTCGGGCAAGTCAAGCCCCATGTTATGCCCTAGTGTTATATGTATATATACATCTATACACATATTTTGCTTAGCGGAGTATTACACGTAAACTCCCACGAATGTTAAACAAATCGTCTTACCAGGTAAGAACAACAAGAACAAGAACCGGAGAGGGTGTTAACTGGGGTCACCTGTGTATATGTGTGTGTGTGTGTGTTGTAAACGACTGGCAGCTCGGGGAAATGA
This sequence comes from Drosophila cardini, assembly GCA_018903735.1. Lineage (NCBI taxonomy): Eukaryota > Metazoa > Arthropoda > Insecta > Diptera > Drosophilidae > Drosophila > Drosophila cardini. The sequence goes on along the minus strand of JAEIGM010000004.1, from coordinate 9,374,542 downwards.
GAAAAGCGAGAGAAAAAGGAAAGTGCTCGCATGCGAAAATACACCTTGGAGCACTAGAAAAAGGAGCAAAACAAAACAAAAGGTAAAAAAAAAGTGAGAATATCTGAGGTTTTTAGGCCAACTTGGGTGGTTACCACTGGAGTGGGCAGCTGACCGCAAAAGCCAATAGCGTATATAGTTGTATATATATACATATATATATGTATATATATTTATTTGCATATGTATGCAAAATTATACCAAAATATTCAAATTTCTATTGATTTTGCAGTAAAGTTGACGTGAAAAGTCACACTTAAACTTCAAAATGCAGGTAGGAAACTATTCCGGGGGTCAAAATGCAAAACTTGGTAAACTCACTCACCTTGAAAGCCTTGAACGAGGAGACCACATAGAAGGCACCATCCTCCAGTTCATCTAAATGATATTTACGATCACCATCCATGGAGAATACATAACGTGCTCCACGTGGCAGATCCATTTTGGGTGAGATCTTGTCGAGCAGATTGTCCAGCGAGGTGACATCCCGTCCGGGACGATAGCGTAGCTCCACGCCCGGAAAGAAGGGATCGCCATTGCGATAGAAGACAACACGACGAGCCTTCCAGTACGAGAGATTTGAGTAACGTGATGCAGCAGCACTAGAGATCTCTGGACGTGACTTGGATCGTACGAGCGGTACAACAGGCGGTTGCTCCGATGTTTCGCTCATGTTATCCAGATAGCTGGGACTCAGAGCACGACTCTGATGGCCGCTACGCACACCGCTTGCACCACCTGCACCACTTGCTCCACTTTCGGCAGCTCCACCGTTTCGCTGTTGCCAGTAGTCGGGCAGTTGGGCGGAGCTGGCTGCTACGGCACGGCTCGCAGCACTACCTGGACCTGCAGCAGCAGCACCAGCAGCAGCAGAAGCACCACCAGCAGCAGCTGCAGTGGTATTTGAATGCAGATCGCCGGCTGCTAAGTCATCATCATCATCGTCGTAGGCTGCATTCTGGGACTGAATCTGGAAGCTTGATGAGTTACCGGCGCCCCGTGTTGTGGGACTCTTAGTGGGACTATTGCGGTTGCTATCGATGTGATTGCGAGTATTGATGCTATTATTATTATTGGTAATATTATTATTTATTTGATTATCGTTATCATCGAACTGGTTGGTCGTTGTCTGAGTGAATGTCGGCGAAACGTTTCCCTCGAGTTGTGAGTTCGAACTAATTTGTGGCATTGTTTTGCCACCAAGCACGGCCTCGCCATTAGCAGCTGCGACGCCGGCGTCGTCATCACCATCACCATCGCCGTCACCATCGCCATCGCCAACACCGTGAGCAGCACGGATACCGTCCAGGTAGTCGCTCTCTTCGTTGGACATTGTCCCTTGCTCTCTGTTGCTCGTTCTCTTAACTACCTCTCAACTGTTGACTGCTGGTGCTGGTGCTCTTTTGCCCCGACCTTTCACCCCTTTTTACTGCCAATCAAGCAGTTTGCCAATCTCAGCAAACCGTTGCCTTGCGTGACTTCTTTTGTTGTGGTCAAAAGTCGCCAAGTCTCGATGTCGCGTCGACTCACAGTCAAGTAGCTAAGGAGCTAAGGAGAGAAGAAGCTAAGAGCTTAGGGTCTAAGGAGCTAAGGAGTAAGTAGCTACCTTTGGATAGGTTCAGCACGTATTTGCCTGCGTTTGCCTTTAGTCCAGCCAAGTGCCTCGAGCTGTGAGGTTCTTACATTGTCATGCACATCAGTCGAAATTTGTAATTTGTTGATGATCCTGTAGAGGAAGAAGGAACTGCATTTAGTTTAAAGCCACAAAGTCCTTAAAGAATTTACAGCCTGTCTGGCATTATAGTCATGTTAGCAACTCTCAACACACAACTCTCAATTCTCAACGTGTTCGTGTCATGTCCACTGTCGATTGCTCTTGAAATCCCCTCCAGACACAGCTCAACAACTGTCTGACTAACAACTTCACAGCGTTCCTTTGTCCGTAAACAGTGTAACAGTGTAAGGAGCTCAGTTCCCGATCCCCTAGGACACCTCCCCCCATCCCCGCTCCCCTCTTCGACCCCTTCAAATACTCCTGTGACCCTCGGCCGCTAGGCTCAGAGCTTTCTGGTCTTCGAATTCGCCACTTGAATGGAAATATCGCGTACTATTTGCCTTGCTTTATGCAGCTCGTAGTACAGTGGATGTAGGAGACAGCGAGGGGTGCTACTGCAGTTCTAGAAGTGGCTACTTCACTTTACTTTGACCGAAATTACAGGCAACTTGTGTATGTTGGAACATTCAAGTGTATGCACACACTTTACACACTGCATACACATACACCCGTGTGTGTGTGTGTGGCAGTTGTGCACACACGCTGCCAAACTGACCAAAGGCGTTGCCCGCTGCTCGATCCCGGTCACAGGGTTTAACGGCTTCAACTGGCAAAGTACTGTTGTGTCTTTTCCATTTTCCATTTCCCATTTTCCTACTACCCATTTCCCAGCATTCCCAACCCCTCTCCTCTCCACTACCTGCAACTATTTCAGCTGCATTGAAATTTACCACAGCTAAAATTTGTGGGTGGCAACATACTTTTTTTATCAGTGTTAGTTTGGCTTGGAATGTAGATTTGGGAGTCAGCGACAGGTTCCCCTTATGTTCTGCTACATTTTCTTTTATTTTCCTTTATTTTTCTGGTTTTTTACTACTGCTGCTGCTTTTTGCTCACCTGTTTTATGTAAATTGCTTTTATTGCAACACGTTGCACTTCTTGCCCTGCATTTGTTGTTGTGTTGTATTTATGGCCGAGTTCGTTCTCTTCCTTCTCAGCCTTTTTACCTTTCTTTTTTTTGCGCCAATTAGGTTAATGACACTTGGCTTCCAAGCCGTTGGGGATGTCGCTTATTAATGCACAAACATTTGCAGCTTCCACTTGCACTAATTGGCTATCAATCAGTTGCAACCTTTTGTCTCTTTCGCTCTCAACACTTATTTGGATGCTCAGGAGAGCCACTCACATTTACTTGAATCGAATTTAATGAACTCGAAGTAAAGTTTATTAAAATATCTCACAAGAAACTTGGCAACAAAACAAAGTGTTCAACTTTTAAGCAGAGCTTTTCTTTCTTTTCTTTCGTTTTCTTTTTTTTTTTTTGGTCTCCGGGTTCTTTGGTCTCTTGGTCTTTTGGCAAGACGTCTTCGTGTTGTGCACAATGCAGAAGAAATTCCGTCTGGCAACTTTGCCGGTCAAAGTGTTTTTGAATTGTGTTTCATGTGCCTGTCCACTCTAAAGTCCTCCTCGTAGCCAATTTTCATAGAGAGCCTCGACTCGGGCTCCTTTCTCGGGCGTTAACTTTCAACGTCGCTTCAACGTCGCGGGCATTGAATTACATTTTGTTGTTGCTTTTATTCCTATTGTGGGTATACCTGCTGTTGTTGTTGTTTTTGTTGTGTTGCTTTTGGTGCAAGTGCCTGACTTATGGGCTAATGCCGCCACGCGACTTCAACGTCTTCGGCATTACCTTTTTGTCCTCCCACCCAACTGCCCTGCTTCCCTTCCCTCCACCATCCGTGTTTAATTGTGCCCTGCTTATAAACCACCCCATTCACCACAGTCTCTAAACCGTTTTGCTATTGGTTCTCCCCCCCACCATCCCCAGGCACAACCCACTCATAACTCCCAGCTACCCAACTATCAAACTAGCGGGAGTTCTTCGCCTTCTTTTGGCCACATTAGAAGCACGAGACCCGTTGGAGGAACCGCAAAACTTAGCACACGCTAGTTAATGCTATCGTTGCACAGTGGTTACAAATAAATAGTAAAGAACTAAACATGTACAGCTTTATTAAACCACAGCAATTACCATACAATACACAGCAATTCTTATGCTTTGGAAACAAAATTAAATTTAACAATTTATTTGAAATTTTTTAAAAGGAAATTCCAAACCAAATTAAATTGTTATCATTTTGTAATCACTTGAAACTGGTTTACAATCAACACTCGTTCATTCAATTTTTAAATTACTGCTCAGTTATTATTTTAAATTAATAATTGTTCAATTATTTTTTGAATTTTACTGACTTAAACAATTATTTAAGCAACAGGAATGAAACAGAATTATTGGTAATTATACAATGAACGAATTGCAAAGCAATTAAAAAATTAAGCCAATGATAATCAACGACAATTCTTAGGGAAAAACAGATGAATTGAATTGAAATTTAAATAATTTAAAGTCGAATTTCCATAAAAAAAAAAAGATTTTATAATCTTTGTTCCTCATGGAAGCTTAATGGTTTACCAATTTGTACAATAGACGTTAGTAAACACCTCAATTTGTTTTTGAAATTTAAAGACTAGCAATACCCAATCCATTCTGTCACCGTCTTAATATTGTCCTCAAATTATTGTTGTGTCGTCTGTGTCATGGTGGCAACGACAGTTTCTTTCAACATGTCGTGTGGCAAGTTTTGGAGTTACGTTCACTTTCCACTTACCTACAACGTCTGTGAAGTCTCCGAAGCGCAGTCCATACCATGGTCCGTGTGATTTTCTTTTGTGTCACGCTGTTCGGACCAGTTAAAGTTACCTGAGTTAAAGCACTCGTATAATAATTTGACATTTCAGCGACGAACTGAGGGAGTCTGAAATTTGCCAATGGGTTTTTCGTCGCACAATTAGGGCAAATGTTGTGGAAATTTTGTTTTTATTACATTATATGAGTGATTCAAAATAGGCGTTCCTTGCACAGTGGTACTGAAATCACAAAACTCTCGGCACGCACTTCACTCCTTTGGATATAACCAAAAATTCTTTTTATTAATTACATTTTCCGTACTTATAATAGTTTGGGCGACGCAACGTTTGGTGAAGTTAATGTATTATTTTAATGTTATTTCCGGAATGTGCGTGATTTGTGTATACACTTTGCACAGGGTATGCTCGAATAGCGAAGGCCAACTGTGAAGGTAAGTCACAAAAAATTAGTTCCAAATCATGTTAAAACAAACGAGCTGCTAATATTTAAGGCAAAGGCATAATAAAGAAAGCGAATTTTTTAAAATAATTAATAATTTTGTGAATAATATTCAAAAGTCTTTGTATTAATATATACATTTTTAAAAAATTTCCTTTATAAAATACTTCCCTGTAAAAGTACTGCTTAAATTTTAATTTGTTGCTACTTAGTTGTGACAGAAAGACACGGGAAATGCATTGTATTTGGGCAAAAGTCGAAATCAGAGCAACAAAATACACTGAAACTCATACTTATGCACAACATTCGCTGCTTTTGGCTACATTTTTTTAAGCAGGAACTTTTTCGGCGCAATATCGTAGACCGAGTTATTTGTAAAAAATGTAATAGAAAATGTTTTGGTGCAGAAAGGGTGTGGTCAAAGGACTGCAACGACTACGACAGCGACGACAGCGATGACAACGACAACAATGAGACATTTTTAATGTGAGCATTAAACAATGGCAATGAGGACAAAGGATACGGACTCTTCCACACTAGACAGCAAGTGACTGCAGTGGAAGCCCACGACAAACTGCTGTAGTTACCCAATAAACAATTTTGATGGGATTCAAAATTAATCGGTATATAATCTAGATAAAGCTTACAATAACTTGAGACAACTCTTATGAGTATCTTATATAGTTACCATATATTTTAAGAATTTTATAAAATATATTAAAATATTGTTGGGTTAATTCTCAATCGACTTTACTGACAGCATTTTTAATTTTTCTTTTTTTGTATTTTTCCCTTTGTTGTGCAGACTTTAAGCCATTTTGTAATGTCCATAAAGTAGCTGATAAATGGATTATTGGGTTAATTCTCCACAGACTTTAAGCATGCAGGCTGTATATAAACACAGTACTCATAGCTGGGATTCGCGCCAGATAAGTTTTCAATACAAAGTACGAGCATGATGCCCATGACGACACTAAAAATACGTTGAAGAATGCAACAGAGACGGAGCAAAAGATTCAGGACAGCAGGGAGTGTAAGAAGAAGTGTAAAGGAGATGAGGACGTTGGTCGTTGGTCGTTGCATGCAACTGAATGAACCACAACAAAGGCGAACTACTGGGACACAATCACGAGCCTGACGTGGATGCTTCTTCTTTTGCTGCTGCTTTTGCCTCTGCTTCTGCTTCTTCTACAAACCCAGTACTACTTAAATAAAAATGTGGAAGCTGTTGCATCTACCATTGGCTATTGGATACTTCAGCCGTAAGCAATCTTCAATGGGCACGAAGACCCACATCAATTGGGGCTGACCAGGCATCTGCTTTGTCAAAATGAATGAGACGCATGACAAAATGAATGAATCGAATACGTTGAGAGGGGGAGAGACGAATTGAGAAGGGGTTGGAGATGGGGACGGTACGGAAGCAAAGCGACAACGAGAATGGAAAAACGACCACAAGCATACCACCCAGAGATACTTCTCGGTCAAGTACTTATATCACTCTCAACCCGTACATACTGAACATGCATACACTGAAAAAAAAAAGATTTGTTTTTTTTTTCTCAAAAATAAATTCTTTCTCTAAGTGATTTAACCTTTGATATGTGTGCTTTTAAAGCTTGCTAGTCAAATTACCTCAAAATTTCTTAGACAAATTTTGTGCAGTGTACATTTGAACATTCAGACACATTCTACTCTTGTGTCCTGGATACACTCGTAATGGTTATCGTAATGGTAATGGTAATGTATAGTCGTGGACATGGTATGCCAACACATCTCTGTGATAATTTGGTCGATGCGATGCTATGCGATGCGATATGATGCGATGAGAAGCCAGGCAAAAAGAAATTGTGGAATGTGGAAAAAGTGGAAAAGTGGAAAAGTAGAAAAGTTGTCGTGTCCTCAAAATGTGAATGGAACCGGGTTGTCGTCACTTGTTGGCAAAAGTTTCAATTGTCTGTGCCCGAGGATGTGTGAATGTGATTGTTTAAGTTTTTCTTATGCTTCTTCCTGTTGCATGTGGGTACAATTAATTGTCATTGCGTGTGCAGCAAAAGGGTTATGTTATGGTATGGTATGATATGCAGATCGGACTATATTGATAACTACTTTTGACGAATCTGAGAGAATTGTTGTTACAGAACTACGTATTTTAAAATTTGTTTACATGCAAATCTTGCTTGAAAAAACTCTAGAAATAAAAAAGTTAGAGAGCAGAAAGTTTCGTCATTAACTCAAGACAATAAAGTAAAATGCACTTTAGCTGCTGAAATATTCGCAAAAGCTTTTCTTCAACTTTGGCTGGTTCGCAAATTATAGCTCTCTTTCTTTCTTGCCTTTTCCGCCTTTTTCCATTTCCATGCTCCAATAAAGCAAATGGGCAAAAGTTTTTAGCGAGGAAATTAACATTTGGCAGCGTGCTTTAATGTGGTCATACTGTCGCGCCAAAAACAAACTCACGTCTCCTTAATCCCCGCCCTAATCTCCTATTCGGACCGTCGGACTGTTGGACCATCGGACCATCCTTCGGGCATTTAATGTCCATGCCGACAAAGTGTTACGGTTTTGGTTACGGTGAGTAGCCACTGTCGCGATGCTGACGCTGATGATGGCTATAGCAATGGCGATGGCGATGGCGATGGGTGACTATGATTAGTTTCGGTTTGAGGACACTTCACCATTTTAAATGCCTTTTCGCGCCACATTCATTTTCTGGCTGTGCCATTATGTGGCATGCTGGCAGTATGTACTTTTGTTTTCCTTTATTTTTTGTTATTTTTTTTTAATTCATTTGTTCGACGGCAACTGCTTTTAATATGATTGCAATTTGCGCTAACATGTGGGGGCCAGCTGCTGTTTGTTCTGAAGGCAGTCGAAAAGTTCGTTGGTCAACTTTTTTCAAATGCAACAACTACACAAAGTACTCGCACTGTAGTGTACTATGGGACATTTTACAACTTTTCTAATTAGTTACTAATTAAAAACTTGGAAGTTTATAATTTTTTTGTACATATTTAACATGCAAAACTGCATAATTCTGACTAAGTTCAGACTTGTACCTCGTACCATCACTGAAATCTGTGTCATACAGACGGACAGACGGACATATATACTTTATGGGGTCTGCTACGCCTCCTGCTCCCTGTTACATACTTTTTACTCACCCAAAATACTCTCACCGAGAGTATGAAAACGCACACTATTTAATTATTGATTTAATGTTCTTTAACTAAATGCAATTATTATTGTTCAAAGTGAATAGCTAAATTACCCAAATTTTATTGAGAAATAAATTTGAGTTCATTAAAAAATATTCATTTCAATAAAAAAAATGCCTATCTATCCCACAGTGCAATACCAAATAGCTGTGACTTTTTCTATAGTATACTTTGGGGCGCATTAGTTTCGCATCACTTGGCGAAAATTGTGTGCCACGACTTGACTGCTTCTCTACTTTGCAAGCGGTTTGTGGCAATTGATGTATATATAGGTATGTTTTCATGTATGTGTATGTGCTTATATGTTAGTATTTGTGAAGCCCTTTTTTCTGTGGCGCCAATTACTATGCTGACTGCAGTTGGCCAATTACAAATTACAGACTCGTATCGCCCAACTGCTTCTGACTCCAGTTCTGGCTCTGGTCCCAACTTTTCATTAGGTCCAAACTCAACTCAAACTTGAAGAATATATATATATATATATATATTGGTAAATCAATTATGTGGTTGGCTTTCAATTTTATGTTGGCCACTTTTAATTTATTTGATTTATTTAATTGAAGACCATTTGTATTTTCCTTTTTTATTTATTTGTGTTTTTCTTTTAATTTCCTCTTCGTTTTGATTGGTTAATGGAATATTCAACTTTTCTTTTTGAATTCATGTCTTTGTTTTTGTTGCTTTTAAGTCAGAAAAGCATTTCAACGCAACGTCAAATGTAATTAGCTCAAAGTGTTTGCTAGCTTCGCTTTTGTTGTAATTTGTTGTTAATTACTTTTACATGAAGAATTTTTATTGAAAATTAATGTCAGCGAATCGGACAATTTGCCACTTAAGAGCCCCACTTTAATTGAAATCGCCAGCACATACTCGTAAATAGGCATTTCAATTCGTTCATAGCAATCCCAATTGCAATTTCCCATTAATTCTGCTGCGTAAAGTGCATTTTGGGATTTAAGCGCTCATTGAGGACATAATACTCTAACGGTACGTCAGAAAATGTTCGTGTTTTGTCTTGTACAACACTGGCTGTTTTAAAATATTGGCATAAATTGGGTTTACATGTTTGGGAAGACGGTGATAAATTTTAGAAATCATTTTAAATTAAAAGATTTAATATTTTATATTAAAAATTAGTTATCCAGGAAATTGTCTAGTGGAACTATGATCACTTGGGTATTGAGTTTGTGGAAAAGTTGTGCACTACATCTCTTAGTGTTTAAATAAATATATGATTTTAATTTGATCCTAGAAGGCAAAGCTTATTTAAGTGTACTTCATGTCCAATATAAGCTATCAATATATATTTTAAAATTTAAAATACTAAGACAATGATTAACTTCAATCGCCTTTGGTGTTTAAAGGACACTCCTTCAATTCAAGTGATCTTAAGGCATACTACAAGCACTATTAGCCATACTACAACCAAATGTAAAAAGGTTTGTCAAGAGAAGAAACTGATTAACAGTGTCAAGTGTCGGGAATGTGGTCATTTCATTGGACGGTCTGCCTATGACTATATGGTAAAGGCACAGAAGTAAGTTTGTAATAAATCAATGACAGTCTAACTGTAAAAAGTTCTCCTCTGCAGATTCTACGCTAAGGTAAACTTTGAAAAATTTGGCGTAACTGTACTTATTCCTATGATTACTGCACTCTTTGGTGTGGGACTGTTCTTTGTGAGGCGCTACAATTACTCCTTTTCGTATGGAACTGGAGGTTGTCAATCGATCATGCTTTGGCCCTATGATATGTGTGAGGTTGAGGTTTAAGGTAGTACTGTACAAGAATTTGCATTTCACTGTTAAATATTTAATGCACTTATTTAAGAGTTTTAAACTATTTGGCTATATGCTGTTTGGCCGTTAGCACATTGTATTGTTGCCATTTTCAGAGCATTTTCACAGAATTTTCACCGAGTTTCACAGCCAATCAAAGCGGAGGCCACAGCGCGCTAAACACACCTTGCTAATTGGGCCGCTGGCACTTTAGCGCCCTCTTTTGGGCGATGTCAATCATCAAGCCGTTTAAATAATAAATCACTTTAAAATTAGTTTGCCAAGTTGTGCAAGTTGAGCGACGACAAATTAGTAAAAGTTAATTAAAACTATTTAAATTGCAAATTATTTTAGCATTTTTCACCCACACACACACGCACACACACACACACTAGTACAGCGAGACAAAGAAGACTGTAGATGTCATATAAAGTGCTGGAACATGGCTCACATATACTAACGACCGCAGCGCTGGAAATACCTAAGGAAAGCTAACACCCACTCCAGAGAGTTACACACACACACATACACACACTCACACATACTCGAACACTCGCACAGTTGCTTTTCCTTTTCAGAGAATGTTTAAATGAGGGAAATTAAAAAAAAGAGCTCAACGTTGTCGCAGTCGTACTCATCCTGCTACTTCTCCTACTCTCTGCTCTCTCTTCTCTTTAGTATTGTATGTTTGTACGAGTTGCGAGTATGTACAAAAAATGTCAAGTTGTGTGTGTATGTGTGTGTTGACTACCAGGTGAAGCAGGTACCAAAGTACCCAGCTACTCATTCAGTTGCCTTTTGCTGGCTTGATATCAGTGGGATTGGGGGGAAGATGAACGTCGGGGGCGTTAGGGCGTATACGCGTGGCGCAACAATTTGCATATAAAAAGGGTTGTTAGACTTTAAATAGCGGCCTGGCCTATTATCTGCATTAGGGTAGATATGGCGCGCATTAAGATAAGGTACTTACAACGACGTTTACACCAGGATCGGGACTGGGACTGGGGCTAAAAGTGAGACTGGGACTGGAAACGAGACTGACACTGAGAAAAGTTAATTTATGCGGGCATGGATCTGGCTAAACTCATATACTCGCACTCGTATTCGTACTCGTCCCTCGTTTGGTAAAATTTTAATTAAAGGCAAAGTGTTTAAGACATAAAACTTACATGCTCTCCTCTCACATCACTTAGAAAATGAATGAATGAATAAAGTCCAATTGGCGATTGGTGTCATTCCTTTCTATTCAGCTTTACCTCTTTGACAACATTCCTTTTCACCAGACGGAATGACACTCAAGTGACGCTCGACTTTGGCACAAAGTGCTTAATTTGTAATAATGGAAATTGTTTGATCTCTCGAAGCAAATGGATTTTTGTTTAGCAACATGTGAGTGTCAAAGAAATAGTCGGCTAGCTGCAGGTTGTCATTTAAACTAGCACACTTTAACTATCCACAAAAAAAAAACGCTGCTAAAATTTAGCAAATGTGTCCACGCGCGTGTGTTCATTAAAATTTTCGTACTCGATTCTTTTACCGATCCGGCAACTAGTGATGTGAAAAACAATCGATGCAACGAGCATCGATGTTTTTCCCCGATGCTTACCGATGTTTTTGCTGATATCGATGCTAAGCGATGCATCGATCTCAACACTACGTATCTGCCTACATATCGATATTGCTTATCGATTATCAAATTCAAGCGACTCACCGAAAAGCTTAAATGAAAAGGAAACATTTAATATAAGTAAAGAGAATTTTTGTTTCTTTTATAAAAATGTTGAAATATAAGAATTCTACCTTATTAAGAAAGACACAAATATTAGTTATGGGATATGTTTCTATCTTCCTGTCTTGTGTATTACTTAAAGGCTGCAATTTTAAATGGCCAATTGTTTGTTGATTTTCTAATCGCAATCAAAATCTCAATTGGAGCCACGATTTGAAGCAATCCAACGTTGAGTTCAATTCGGCTGAATTGCAACCAAGCAACCAGTAGGAAGCCAGAAGGAAGATCCAATGAAAAGTCAGCCAAAAAGTGAGTCGAGTTAAATCACTTTTCGCAAACATTTTTGGACTGTTGAACGATGTGAAGCGAGATATGGGAGCAGCAAAAGTATCTCAATTGAAATACCTGTTCCATTTCAAAGGCAGCACGACTGATGCTTTTCCTGGATGGCTGGATGTCTAGCATGTCTGGATGTCTAGGATGTCTGGATAGCTGTATGCCTCTATGCCTCTATGGCTGTATGGCTTTACAGCTAGCTGGATGGATGGATGGCTGGCTGACTTGATGACTGGATGGCTTGACTGGCTGAATGCCAAGCTGCAAATTGAGTGCCGAATCGTGCCACCTAAATATTTACTTACGCATTTGCCTTGGGCCTGTTTCTGACGGTGCCGGGTAATAACCCTCAGCTAAAAATGCTCCCAGAAATGCTGGAAATGACGACTACTTGCGATTATATATATATATACTATATAGTATGGTAAAAACACACAAACAGAGACACATAAGTACTGTAGAGAAGTTCTCGTCATCATTTACATTAGCAAATGTCTGCTTGTCTCCGTTCCGCTAAAACGACCTCTTCCGACCCGGTTAAGTGCGTATTGCCTGCTTTTTTCGCTTTGCTCGAACATAGTTTGACATTTGAAATTAATGAGCACTTAAGCACACCCATAACACATTTATTTAGTAGCTTATGAGTGCTGATGACGTACCCAGACTTGGACCAAATGGCATCCAATTCATGAAAACTTACCAAAAACTCAAATACAAACGTGCAAAGTTAAGTATTCGCTTTGGTCAGCAGTGCACCCAAGGCCCCGTCTCTTTCTCTCCCTCTCTCTCTCTTCCCCTCTCTCTCGGTAGTAAACTGTTTTCTGCTAACTGACTGATTGGTAATTTATGCTCTGCTCAAGGCATTAGACCATTGATAGCTAGAAATTGTAAATTTTATGTGTGAATTTATTTCATTAAATTGAAGTAACGTTTCTAAAGTTATAATCTGTGGTCTCAAAACCAAAATATAACTGTGGAAATATGTACACTTCAGAATAGATGGAAATTAGTAAAATATTTTTTTATTTGACTGTTTTTAATTAGTGCCAAAAACACCAAATGTGTGTGGCGCCGACGAAAGTTTAGTCGCCTGTAAAATCTAAATTTCTAGGCGCTGAGCAGAACGACGACATGTTTGTAATAGAAATTTTGACAGACATTTGCTATCAAGACAATGGATTCATTCTTTTAAAATCATATGTTTTGCAGCTACTGTCAAATGATGTCAGTGACTTTCTGGCATGTTGACAATCTGACAAACGGGGAGACTGACAAACTGGCAAACCGTTGTTGAAAGCCCACAGAAGCATCTTAAACCTTGGGGGTCTTGCGGGTATGAGCAGGAAATTATGGCAAAGCCACGAGAAACACACAAAACAAACAGGCAAAAAGTTAATTGTATGAAATCAACACACTTAAAGTCAACACAACACCAACAAATGCCAACAAATAGGTTGAGAGCATGTTGACAACAGTCAAGGCAATATTAGGGGCAGAAACAAACCGCAGTCTTGCACACCCCCCTCCGATCCTACTCCTTTCCTAACCCATATCCACCTCTCAAGTCAGACGGAATCGAGAATCGCAGTGCCAAGTCTGCAATCCCAGCAAGAGATACCACTCTTGGCAATGATAGCAAACCAAGCAAAGGCAGTCAGTCAAGCCAAAACTACATACATACACACACACACACATATATATATATATAGCATATATATGAGGTAGATATATATATGTCTGAAGACTCATCCAGCAGTCAAGCGAGGCGTTGAAGAGACAGCAAGGACAAATAGCAACAACATGAACCGTTGCTAACGGCAGCTTATAAGCCGCAGCATCAGCATCGTGGCAAAATACTCCTTCAACTTGGTACACGTCGTGGCGTGTCCTGGCGTGTCGTATCGTGTTGAGTCTGTACAATTGTGTGTGCGTGAAAAGTAAAAGAGTAAAAATGATGAAGCAGCTGAAGCTTGAGTGCACAGGTAAAAGATGAAACTGCTTTAGGTGTAGTTAGTTGTAGGTGAACTAAATGCTTACAAGTGCAGCGGGGGCGGGTCAAGGGTCACGATTGCGACGCTTCAACATAAGTAGTAGTAAAAGTAGTAGTAAGAAGTAGTTGAAAGAATTCCATCTTCTGTCACCTCTTTGCACAAACAAGGACAGCAACACAGACAGAGAGAGATAGAGACAGAGAGAGACGGAAAAATGCCTTGACACCGACTTTCCTTCAACAGTTGAGGAGCAAAAAAGGAAAAGTCGTTGGAAAATACTTGAGTAAATCGTGTTAAATCGCGCTCAAGTGTTAAAGTAATAAGCACTTTTAATAAATAAAGTTGAATTGTACACAGAAAGCGAGTATGTTATGCAGACTGACACGTACAGCAGGGGACAAACAATTAGAAACAGTTAAATTTATGAACCGAAGAAAATGAAATTTTAGTGCAATTTAAAGTGAAAATTTATAAACTTTTACTCTGGAAAACTTACCAGCTAATAAGCCCTTCTACCCAACTTGAGTACAGGGTTCAAACAAACAACGATTCGCAAACAAATTCAACATGATTACACTCAATTACCTTCACGCAATCAGTGTTGATAATAATCGATTGATCTGCGATTAAATCTTGACATCTACCCTGTCCTGTCCTGTCCTACATATCGCTGATTAAACTGTCAATAACATTTTGTACCGTTAGTGTAGAGAGGTGTGCGTTATTAGCTATGTTTTTTTTTAAACATTTGTTTGCCACTTATGCAAATAACAATGTAAATCACTTAAAGGCATAATTAAAACATATTTGCATGATAAATGCATAATGATAAATTATAAAATTAAATAATAAAGAGCACTACACACATACATACAAATCTGTGTGTGTGTGTGTGTGTGTTGAAATAAATTTATTGTCAAACAGACTGGCAGTACGTGTATATATCTGATCAGAAAGCGACTTTCCCGTCATATTAAATTACGAGCACAAGAGCGTATAAAATGGCGACTGCATTAACTCAGTAATTAACACTAATTATGTGCGTCCGGCATTTATGATGGCTGTTGCATAATAATGAATGCACCAAGGATGAGCCAAACAAGTCCACTATAATACATGCATTATTAAATAATTCATTCATACACAAAAAATATGAAATAAAAACTCATTTCAATTGTAGCATTTTTAATAAAGTTCATTGTAGTGCGTGTCGACTGTAGCTGTACTTTACTACGGTTTCAGTTCACATCATTGCAGTATTCAATTCAATATAGTCGGATTATGTATCAATAGGAAATCCTAATTACTAAAATTGTTATACATTTATTTTCCCATTCGTTCCACATTATTGAAGGTTCACTGCACCTGCTCCACTCCACGCCTCTCCTCTCCTCTCCGCTCTGCTGTAGTAAATCTTCTCAGCTTAGTTATCGGATTAGCATGTTATCAGTGTGCTTGGAGGTGTGGCGAATAGCCATGGCCTAACATGACCTGAACTGTAATTCAGGCCATAATTTGCCAGGGCTATAATCACTTTAAAACAATTTCCAGTGCGGCTCATTTAATGGGAATTAATTTGCAGAATGTGCAACGTGGTTGCAGTTGCCACCTCGCTCCATTGGAGGAGCCAAGCCATGCCACATGCTGGTCCAAAAAATAAACACAAACCTTTTTAAATTACCCAAATCCAGACTTATAATCTTCTCTTCACCACACACACACACACACACACACGCTTTTAGGGCGTCACGCCTGTTGTGGCATTTGGGCGTGGCGGCTGCAGCTGCTGCTGCGGCAATGGCGGCGACGTTGGCAATCACTTTTAGCGTAAGCCGCGCCATATTGTCAGCCATTATTGTCAGTGTACGGAAACCGGAAATGGGGTGTCATATTTTTCAGCTTCTGTCTGTGTCTCTGCCTCTTTTTACCCTTGTCCTTGTGAGCCTTCTGTGTGCAAAAATGCGTTAAGCTCCACTCGTGCTTAAGCGCTTCATCTGTGCTCGGTTTAATCCGAGCTGTTGGACAGGACACGACACGACAGGACAGGACGGGACAGGACAACAGTCCTGATATCTCATTAACCGGCTTAAGCAAATTTAACATTTTGCTGTAATTAAACAACATCGCACTTGTATAGTTAATGCCTATCTCCATGTGGGTATGTGTGTGGGTGTGTGTGAGTACGTGTGTGTTTTTCCTTTCCAAAAAAGAAATAAAAGGAGAGGAAAAAAGTCCTTTTCGGTTTGCTGCTCTCACACATGCAAACGTCCAAAATTAGAAAGTATAATGAAGTCTGTTTAGGTCTCCATTTCTGTTTTGTTTACTTCTCTGTTGTTCCGCATTTTATCAAGTGTGTCGGCTCTGACAGCACTCATACGCCATGTACGCCATGAATTTTTGTTTGCCGCACTGCAAAACACTGTTTACTAAGCTTCTCTCCCGTATCTGTCTCTGTGTCGGTGTCAGTATCAGTATGTGTGTGTGTTTGTGTGTGTACTTTATGCTATGCAGAATGCCCGATTCCTACATTCAGGAAAATTTATTGTGATGTACCGTATGAGATAACATTTGTATGTGAAAGCTGTTCTACTTAACAACTGATTGTACCCTGTATGTAATCATATATAAACTTACCCTATATGAACTTATCCACAGCACAAAAGATTAAAAGTCTTGAAAACTTTAAATTCTTTATATCATTAAGCTCATTTTTATATGCGTCCTTGGCGTCTCTGATCAATAAACAATTCTCTGAACACTTTTAAGTGCTGTCCCACTTATAAGTAGCTATAAGTAATACTCATTAACGCACGCACACTCCTCTCACAGCTGGAAAACAATTCAATTTGTCGACTTTTCATACTCAAATTATTAAAATATGACCAGAAACATTTATTGATATTCGCATAGCGAACACATGAGTACTTATAGCTAATGTTAAATGTATATAAGTTTATGTACATATTGTGTGTGTTCGTATTATGAGCTAATTGTTATTATATAATTAAGATAATAAGCTGAAATACGGTTTATATTCGCATTGTTTAAGAGAAATTCCTTGTAGTTTATGTGATGATATTCATGTGCGTCTGCTAATATACAAAACTCACGCAATGCCTTTACTTAGACCCAGACTTTGTGCTGCCTCTGCCACTGCTCCTCCCTCTGCTTCAGTCTCTGCCATATCCTCTGATTTCGCTGCCTCCGTTTGCTCTACTTGGCCAAGGGCCAAGCAGCGAGGTTGTTGCCATAACAACAACAACAAGCCAGGCTGGACAAGGACAGGCGACAAATTGCCTGTCCCCTTGTCCAAAAATTAAAATTCGTAGGCCTGTAGAATGCGGATTGTGGATGGTGGATTACAATGTGAAGGTTTGGTTTCTCGTTTGCCCGGAAATGGGTAACAAGAAGACATAAAAGAAACGGGAAATCGTAAAAAGATTTTTGTGTTAATGCGCATGATGAAAAATTGATAAAAAACGAAACGAAAAACGCACCGCAACACATAAAGTAATAAGAATATTAAATAAAAGAAAAGAAAATAGGGAAACGAAACAGGGTCAAGCAAATGAGCTTATCCGTCTACTTTATACTTTACCAAACAAAGCCAACGACTTTGGTTAAAATTAATAATACTTGGCAGCAAATTTCCCTGCCTTCGTCTCACTCACCCATTGTACTTTCACACGCAGCGTGTCTGTTGTTGTTATTGTTATTCATTTTATTGTTTTTTTTTGTTATTCCGCCAATTTGCAGTTCATTTCAGTTAATTGTTTGTCCACCGGAAATAAATAAATAAAAGAATAAAATTTTTTAATACGAACTCCGGCCTCTTTTTTATGCTTTCATTTTGATTTCTGTGGTGATATCCTATTATTTTTTTGTTGTTGTGTGAACTAGCCTCATCTTACTGAACATGGCATATACAATATTTTTCATTTCAGCTTTAGTTTGCCAAGAGTTATTAGCTTAGCGATAAATAAAGTTTGCAGCTTCACATAAATCACATAACACGCTATGATATTTTTCATTTCAGATCCATGGAGTTCAATCGATAGACAACTTTTTTAAAACTAAATAAACTATTTTTATATGGCCTCTAAACGACTGTTTGGTTTCATGAAAACGAGCGCATAAAAAGTACTATATGTATGTATAATAATTGTTTTTATATATCGCCTTTTTTTGGATAACAGACTTATCAATGATTATTCTTAATTTGTTTTGCAGCTGACGTCGTTTGGTGTTTGGATATAAATTTTCCTCAACAGCTAAGATATATCTCCAATTTATACCTTACCAATAAATTTTGATTTGATTGTTGCTTCAGATTTATTTTAAGTAAGTGCTATATACAAAACTAATTCATTTATATCACTTTGATATTCAAGCACTTAAGGTATTAAAAGTATTGCATACTTTTAGGTGCTTGAATTAAAGCAACTTTCTGCCTAATGCTCATAGAAGCATGATTGTCAGCTCTGTTTTCACTAGTTTTTACTATTAGTAAGAACATATTAAAGTTACTTAGTTAAGCTATAGTCATTAAACATGCAAATGCTCCAATTATACTTTAAAATAAATTAAATAATTACTTCACTTTCAAACAAATATACCTTTAAGCTATTTAAATTTCATATATAATCAAATATTTACGGAATCTTATTCATTTCCATTTTAATTATTGATGCGCTGTTTGTGCTGCTAAGCACATAAAATCATTTGCCATCAAATATTTGGCATATTATGTATAAAATGTTTCATAATGTCATACAAAGAATGTTGTTGTTCAAACAAGCTTTTTGTGTGCAAAGGAAAGAATGCATACACTGGCACTTAAAGGCGTTGCATAATTCAAAGAACGTTTATTCAGATCCATTGCATCAGCTCGAAGCGGAAACGGAAACGAAGTGTAGAATCAAAGCAGAACTGTACCATCTGCTGACGAGTATATTAAGGTCGTCAAAAAGTGTATTGAAAAAAAAAAGGGAATGCAAAAAGTTAGAGAATGGATTTTCGTTGAATCCGCTTTGTTTATGTTATGTGTACACTGTACACTGTACACTGGAAAGTAGAGACAGCGAGCGAGAGAGAGAGAAGGGCAGAAAGAAGTCAAAGTGTCGCCGCTTATGCATAACTAAATTATAATAATCTTCGTGGCACAGGCTGTCAGGCTGTGAGCAAAGAAGTAAGGAAGGCGTCATCCATATCAGTATCAGATCATAACGCATTAGGGCTTATCATGTCGAGCAACTTACTCAGATATTCTAATAAAGAGGAATTTACATACAAGTCCGTCGTACACTGAGTACAGAGAGTATTCCGCGTACTCCTACTCGTACGATATAAAAGCTGGCTTTTCCTCTTTACTTTATCCTCCTACCCTTTCCCTTTCTCTCTCTCTCTTTTCGCTTTTCCTTTTCCTTGTGACATTCCCCTATTACCGTCTTATGCTGTTGGCCTACAAATAATAATGGGTCTGGTTGAATGTGAGCATCTATTCTATTCTATTGAATATCTGTAAGAATATATTGCTTAGACACTAGTCGCCTTACAGCCGCATACCGTAAGGGTAAACTTCAATAACCCATCGTTCCGTTTCCGTCAACTCCCCCTTCAGTTGCCCACCTCACCCCTTGGGGCGGTAATAGACGTGGGCGTACACAGAGCAGCCATTTTACGAGAATATCTTTCAATATGGTAATATACGCTGTTTACTTCAGAATACACTGTGCAAAATGAAGGGTACACTAGCATATCAAAGACTATGGACTATAAGTTGAATTATTTTTTACCAATTAAATTTATTTTACATAATTTGTTTGAATCACAGTTACATACTACAAATTTATTACTTTACTCTACCCAAATACATATTAGCAAACATTTTCTACGCAATATTACGCATATGTTTCTCACAGTGCATTTCCTGTAAAGATGTCACTGTTGGTGTGTCTGTGTTAGTGTATCAGTGTGTGTGTGTGTGTCCGTGTGTTTATGGTTGCGCTTCGCGCTGTTTACACGGCCTATGTCTACATTATGCGATGTACCGCATGTGTGTGTGTGTGTTTTTGTGTGTGTGTATGTACATATGTACTCGTATGTGTGTACTAGCTAAACTTTGATGTTGCTTCTTGTGTTGTTGGTGTTGTTGTTCTTGGTGTAGATGGGGTTGTCATTTATGGCACAAGTTTCTTAAATCCAGCACCTTCTTGGCCAAGTTTGAGCTCTTCATAAATTGAGGGATTTACTTCATTGCACTGTGTGTTGCTTAGCGGATTGTGAAAATGATGCCCCGCGTCAGTTCGTCCACTCCGGTGTCCACTGCGATGCTGCTGTGGCTTCTGTTGATGCTGTTGATTGTGGTGATGTCTACTGCCATTTGCTGTGCTCCCCGTTTCGGGTGTAGACGTTGATGTCGTCATTGTGGCTGCAATGCCATTGTGATTGTGATTATGATTGTGACTGTTACTGTGACTGTTACTGTGACTATTACTGTGACTGTGATTGTTACTGTGACTGTGATTATTGTTGTTGGCATTCTGTGTACCAACATTGCCATTGTGCTGCTGCTGCTGCTGCTGCTGTTGTGTTGTGATGGCCGATGTCACAGTGGGTAGCTTTAGTCATCACACACACATGTGTGCATGCAAAATGGAGACACAAAAAAGACACATTGCAGTTATAATATAACATTAAGCAGTATAAGCCTGTCTGGCTTTACGATCCGTTTTAAGCATGACTATAATTAATAGCAGACATTATACACACCTGTACCTGCTCCAAACCACGTGTGTATGTTGGATTCTCAAAAGCCACATTGCCATTTCCAGCCTTTCCATGATGGCAACGATGTCGGCGATAGAACACAATAGCAGCCGCTGCCAGAAGTATGGCCAAAATGCTTGCCACAATGCCGCTGATTGTGCCAACGGCACTCGAATAGCTGCTGGTTGCCGATGTCACATGTTGATCTCCCAGTGTGAACCTAATCGGATCGGTGAGTACACTGGCACCTGTGCGAGACAAGTCGGCAAATTAAACCTAGGCATACACAAAGACACACCAACACACACACACACACACACACACACACACTGAGCATACTATCGATAGCATACTAAAAGTTCACGCACCGTATGTATTGCCAGCCTTTACTACCAGCTCATACAGCACGTCCTTCTTAAGCCCATTAATGCTTATTGTTGTGTCCTTTACGTCGATGCGCTGAATCTCCAGTACAACAGGCATCATCATCATATTGTTGTTGTTGTTGTTACTGTTGCCCATACTTGTTGCATTATTCATCGAGGCAAGTGTATCCACGCCAGGCTCCATCGAAGATTCGTTTGGCTGCCCCGACGAGGACGACGACGACGACGACGAAGTTGTTGGCGGCAGCACGGCGGCCTCATGGTAATATATTCTATAGCCGTCGACAGCATTTGGATTCTTTGTTGGAGCGTCCCATCTGTAATGAAATAGTTTTCAGACCGTGTGCATGGCGCCATATTATGAGTGGTAATATTGTTGCAGGCGCAAAACTTGTCTGGAATTTTAATAAATTTAATGCGAACTGGCATTCTCAGCCGATTCGCATCTATATCGTATAACGTATCCGCCCGCTCCAATAAACTTCTATGTTAGTACACTGTTCAAAATGATTAGTTTTTTAAAACAACAGGGAGTGTGTGGCTTCAAAGAAGGTTTGTCTTAAAGTCAATTTAAGGCAGAAATGTTTAAATTAAAAAATTATACATTTTTATAAGTTTTCTTTTAAACTTTTGTTGTTTAAGGAAACCAACATAGTTTTTAACAGTGTAAACTAACCATTACCCACAGTCCCACTGTCCCACTGTCCCACTGTCCAATGTCCACCGCCCATTGAGCATCGTCCGATTTTCCCTACCCGCAATTTTCTATTTCCCCTCGTCTGGAACTGTGTGTGTGCGTAACCTTTGACGTTGACTAAGTGTATTAAAGTGAGATAAAAATCTCAGCTTTAATGGATTTTGCGGTCTATTAGTGCAGTCAGCCTCGCACGGACACCGATACGGACTCGGACTCGGACTCAGACACGGACACGGACACATGCTCAATTCAGTGGGGGGGAGTGGAGGGGGATGAAGGAGTGGGAGTAGTGTAATGAATGTATTGGCTTGTGTGGATAGAAAAATGGATGACTTCACATCCGGCCAAAAGGCAATGGAAAAATCTCTGTCTGTGTGGGGGTGTGGGAGTGTGTGTGTGTGTGTGTGTGTGTGTGTGCGTTTTTGGGTGGACATAGTTAAGAGATTAAATTTGATAGCTTTAAATGAAATGAAGAAATTTTGGTTCGGTGTTTTTTTGGAAGGTTGAATCGATTCATCACTTACTTAATGTTCACCTCGTTGTCGGATAACACGCTGACCACAATATTCTCTGGGGGACCCGGTAATCGATCACGATTCTTCTCAAAACAACCAATTATGGTACGGGCATACTGCAAACTACAGATTTCCTTTGAGCGCACCGAATCGCCACGGCACCAGTTAAGGCACTTGCGTGGCACATGCTCCTCCGCACAGCACGAACGATGGTCAGATCCATCGGCAGCGCACTTCATCAACTTATCAAAGTCCACAATGCACTCGGGCCGGTTGGCAATTGCATCAAAGTCCACATAGTAAGTGCAGGCATCTCGGCAAGAAAGAGTTACATTTTGCTCGGTACAGCACTGCGAGACATTTCGACTGAGATTTGGTGTACTGCGTATACGCACCGACACTGGAGTGGTGGAGGAACCAAAGGGATTCTCGGCATGGCAAAAGTAATCGCCGACATCGTTAGCCTGCAACTTACTGATGCGCAACGACATCGTATAAATTGTGGAGACATTTGAGACAGAGACATAGTAGTTGCCTCCTTGTGGCACTGGAACACGCCCATCGTGATCCCGCCAGAAAATGGTCTTCGGTGCAGGCTTTGAGTCCACCGTACAACGCAACTCCACCTCATCGCCCACAGAGGCGACTGTGATGCCAGCTGCCTGAATCTTTGGTGGATCTGCATGAAATAATCCATTCTATATAGAAATCCTACAGTAAGGATTAAACTGAAAACTTACAGCAGATATTGACACGTCGTGTGGCCTGCATGGGCACTCCATAGCCATTGTCCGCATAGCACGAGACGTACTCCATGTCCGCGGACACATTGTGTATGACTGTCACCATGTGCCGGGAGGTGTCCTGGCGCACCAAATGTCCGCCCACATAGAGGGATATTGTGGGCGCTGGATTGCCCAGTGCCAGACACAGAATAGTCATCGAACCGCCCTCGGGTATGTTGTCCGCCGGATGCACTGTAGGTGGCTATCAAAGGGGAATAATCATGAGAATACCATCGTTACATAGTAGGGCTCAGTAAATTTACATCCACAAAGGCTGGAAGTGCTGGATCCGTCCAGGCGACCAGCGTCTCTGAGGGCAGCGAGGAGGATTTTTCACCAACTGCCTCCACGTAGAGTACATGTTGTGAGCTGGGCTGCAGATTGGTAAGACGCAGCCAGGCCAACTTCGTGTCAATTTTGGTGAAGCCCTCGGATTTCATCATCTTGTGATAGACCCTGTAAGAGACTCGGTTAGTTTTAGACTTAAGTTCATCGGGTATGACTCACCTGTAGGTAATACGCTCGTGCGGATGGGAGTACTCGGGCGGTTGCCAGGTCAACTGCATCCAGGTGGCGCTCTGTGTCAGCACGGTCAGTGAATGGGGCGGTGAGGGTGCGCCCCAAGTGTCAGGTGTGCTCGTTGCTTGTGCTACAAGTACACGTAAAATAAAACAAGAACAAGAAAAACGATGCTTAACTTAAAGTGGAACAATTGAAACCAACAAGGCACCTCTAACATATGACATGTGAGTTGCCCCCCCAAATGGTTAAATGGCCAAGTAGCCAAGTGGCCAAGTGGGTAAAATGGCTGGAATACCTTGAATGACTTACCTTTTTCGGCGGCACTCGATGTGTTGAGCAGCAACATTGATGCTGGCAGCGATGTGCCAAATTTTCCACGTGCCACAACTGTAATGCGATATAAGGCATTCTCTTCCAAATTTGTCAAATCGATGCTGGTCTCGTTGGTGGTCAATTCCTAAGTGTAAAGTTACGTACAAAGATAATAAAGGCAAAAAAAAATACCAAAAACATTAGAAACAACCAAAACAACTGCAAAACTCGTAAGCTAAAGTGAGACAACGATACTGTCGCAATGCACTCGTTGTGGTTAGCGAAGGGAGAGAAAGAGTGTGAGAGAAGAAGTTGGAGGAGGGGAAGATGGTGGGAAGGGGGGGAACCCAGAGATGTCAGCATGATTAGTACTTTTTGTAATTGCCGCGACGAAGCGCAATTTGCGGTATTTAGCCACAAAATGACACCGCCAGCCGACACTGCGAGACAGACACACACACACACACACAGACAGAGAGACTCACACACACTCGCAGCTTACTTCGACATCAGTGTTGTCAAATTAGCCTTTTTACGCCAAGAGAGAATTTATTGCAAGCATATGAGTGTTAAAGTATAAAATGCCAATGAAGATAAATGGAGCTAAATTTTAAATGCACACTAGTTAGTTACAATTAGCAAAAGAGAAAATATTAAGCACTCTCTCACTGCTCACTTAAATTTACAAGAACTGCTGCTAACACTCCAGAGCTAATGCTATTTTTAGCTAACAGGCAGATGTTAAAGAGGTGCACTCAATTGATGTTAAGTTAGGCCTGAATGTAAACTAACATTAACACAAACTGTTAGCGACATTAGCATTTACATTGTCTGCAAATAACATTTTAATCAAAAAGTAATAGCTAATTTAGCTGCTCTGCTGCTGCTGCTGCTACTGCCGCTTAACACAATTTATTTACTGAATTTTTTTGCTGCCTTCGAGCAGTAATTTGCTGTAATGTTTTTATGGCCAGTAATTGGCATCACTGATCGCCATTTTCGACGCACATTGTCGTTTACAGCTGGCGTCATATTGTTTGAAAAGTCATTGCCGAAATTGACACAATTACATATACATAGCTGTATGTATGTTGATGTATGCACATACATACATGTGTATGTAGGTAACAGTTAGTACTTGGTATGCAACACTGTAATGCTGACAACGTAATTCTATGGGATAGTGTCGTATCGACCTAAATTTACATTAAAAATAGCTGGCATAATCTGTGGCTACAGCTTTTGACCGTTATTCCAGTTGGCTGAGATTGAATTAGCCAAAACACGATGAGAAATTGATAGTAAGTAGTACTAGCAAAAACAGTTTCAGATACAATTGTAGCTACAAATTGGTACACAGTTTTGGTTTTGTTTCAATTGTTTAATTATCTTTCAGTTGTCAAAAGTTCTGCGACAATTTTGACCCATTGATTACAGCTGTTGATGGATTAATTATGCACACACTCACTGTAGGTGTATGAGTGTTTGTGTGTGTGAGTGTATCTGTTTTATGGCACGCTTATGGCGTAAATATGTTTTTATTATTTGTGAGTTTTAATGCTTGTGGCATAAATAATCTGTGTTCTCGCACTGATGCCACACTGATGATGACAAAGTGTGTACACACGCTTAAGTGATTTGATTTACGTGACTTACAGCTTCCCCCTTACTCCCCTCCCCCACCCATCGTCTGCACACTACCCATCTCCATACGTATACCACCCGTAACGAGACTTTGACATTTTGGTATGTGAGTCAATGTCAAGTCGAGTCAACTCTGTTTGGTTGGCTCACAAACAGAAAATTGATCATTTTATATGCTCGCACTCGTATCTCTGCTGTTGCTGCTGCTGCTGCAGTTTTAGTCACTATTGTTGTTGTTGTTACTCAACTTAATTTATATGAACGCACTGTAACCTGTACGTAGCATATTTGGCTCCCTTTTATGGCTACAGGTGTAGTTTTTTTTTTAACTGTTTAATTTTTTGGGCAGCGACCATCAAAGCAGCACTTGTATTTTGATTTATATAGCCAAGTCCAACTGTGCACATGCCAATCTACATATATGTATATGTTATATAGTGAGTGAGTATCATACAAATGATGATCTTGGCCTCCATTTCCCAACTGTGGGCGAATTTGCTAAACAATTTAGCACCTGTTGGACACATTAACAAGCATATAACACATAACGACCTAAGCTGACTTTTGGCTAACAAAACATAGATAAAAATGGTTTGAATAGAAGTTCTAAAAGTGCAGTTTGAGGCTTAGACAACTAAATTCTATATATGTAATATTATTAATATAATTCTATACAAATTTATTAAAAGTTTTTATTAAAATAAAAATTTTCATAATTTTCCTATGCAATTTTAAAAGCATAAATAGTTTAGTTTAAATATTTAATGGCTTTTTTAGCTTACTATAAATTAAAATAGTTTTCTAAATTTATGAAATTTTTATTTTACATTTTAGTAGTTACAATTGTTCACTAAAATTCCATCAAAAGTTTGTTTTCCCTCGTTTTTCTATAATATTTATATACTCTAAATTCCTACTCATCTGTTCTTCTACCAAAATGCAATCATGCATTAAATTATGTTTGTTAAAAATATGCCAGAATTAAAGGAACAACAAAAGCATAAATTCTGTTTGTTTTCTCCCTTGAGTTTATGCCTAAATTTTATAAAAATATCTTAGCTCTTATCAAAAAGGCATTAAATTAAAATGAAATTGCACAAAAAACAGATAAACAAAAAATAAAAAAAGAGGAAAATGAAGAAAAACATGTTGTTGTATTCATACTACTCGGAGTTCTATCGCTTGTGTCTCTCTGGCCCCAAAGGACACTGTGGACACAAACAAGTACTAATAGCCCCAAAACACTAGAGTTGCAACTTTGATGTCACTTTATTACGAGCACATCCCTTTTGACCAATAATTACGATTCCCTCCTCGTCCCCCGTCCCTACACTGTGTTGGCATAGCGACGTCAGTCGACCGAGCCGGGTCCAAATGAATAATTAATGTGGCCACAAACACGTGCTCTGTCGGTTGGTAGTTGAAGGTGAGAGACACTCGAACCGGCAGCTACCAAATATGACAGCAGCGACTACTTTAACAAATAAATATTCAAAGGGCATAGCGAGTTGGCTTCAGTTGAGACAAGTCGATCTGTGTCTGCCTTGAATGAATCACCCTGTTACGGTATTAGCATCAGGTCAAAAAGGCATTTTATGCATAGTCTCCAACTAAAGTCCCTTGATGCTCATTTTCCACCCAACGCCTCAACAGTCACACAGTGGAAGTCGTAGTCGTAGTCGTAGTCGAAGTCAATGTTGAAGCTTAATCGCTGTCATTTTACCCCCTTTTGTCGAGGTCTTGTTTAATAGGCAGCAAGTCAGCTACATACACTGACAAAAATAAGTGGTAAGACAAAGATATGAAACTTAAAACTACGAAATTTTGTTAATTAGTAAAATAGAAAACTCATTAAGATTTCATATAACCACAACTTGAAAACGAAAAGAGCTAGAGGGACCAAATTCACACATTATGTGTATGGTACTATTATAACTATCCTCACCAAGTTTGGTTCTGATCGGACAACAATAGTCTAAAACTTCCATAGGACAAATCGGTCGAATATTGGTGATTTGTATGGATTTGTACAGTCGGCTCGCTCGACTGTATCTTTTTCATCAGTGTAACCAAAGCTCATTCTTTGCCATACTACTCTTTTGCCTAGGTTGCCTAGTGAACTTGTTACACTCACAGAAATACACTCCTAAAATTCATAAATTCATACCCAACATAAAGTTTTTTTTTAAATAGAAAACACATCTCGATTTAATGACTACTTTTAAAGAGAACATAAAAATTAAAAAAAAAAATAATTTTATGTGAACATGTTTATAATTTTATTGTTAGTGTAGACATTTACCCCTTTGTGGAGGTGTACTTTTTTTTTAGCAGAAAGTAAGCTCCATACACTAAAAACAAAATGTGGAAAAATGCAAAGTTCTTTCTCTAAAACGCACAAATATATAAAGTTTTTAAAAATTTATATTCATTAGTTTCAATGACTACTTTAGCGTAATTTCTCTTAGCCTATTTTTGACTTATGTAAATACACAAATTTTGCACAGTGTAGTCTGGGCTTAATCGATGCCATTGTTGAGGTCCCCTCTTTTTTGCAGGAAGGACATTCGCTACATTGGAATTTTGAATGTATCTAATTGGTTGACTGTCGTCACAGCGTTGGACTTTTTTACTATTTTATTTGTGCAAGCATATTAAAAAGTTTTTATGACCAACGTTTCTGGGTGAATTTGACAACAAAAGAGAAATAAAACTAACATGGTCTTATTGTTGTTGTTGTTCTTATTGTTGTTGTCAACTAACAGCAGCTGCGGCAGTAAAAATCATCACAAAAGTTACGTTCGCAAAAGTAGTCAAGTTGAGCCTCCCCTTCCTTCCAAGCTTCCTTCCTGCCGCCCCAAAAACCCACCACACCCTTAAAAAACCATTGTAGACAAACGCAACCCTTTTCAGTAGTGCCCTTTCCCCCTTATTCTGCCCTTACTACGACCACTGTCCATATTGGCCAGGCTTAAAGATTGGCAATGCTAGTGAGATCATTCCACTGTGAACTGCTACTGAATAGAAATTGCCAAATTATTGGCACTGATTCAATCGAGCACAACAAAACACCCCGGGGTGTCCTTTAGACCTGAGTCCTTACACATTTACTCCTTTAGACTCGACGGTCTACTACTACTATTTACTCTATACTATTTACTACTTACTATTAACATGTACAAGTATTTCCTTTTGTTTCAGGTATATCGTTAGCCTTCCGGTTGGGGGGGATTCAGCTCAACAATCGATATATATTACCAATGCCAAAATATACGATTTTTGTGCCACTCGAGAAGAAACACTTTTGTGTACAGTTAAGATAAATTCCCTTTTAAATAAATTAAATACTCTCTATATTGTTGTTGTTGTTAATAACTGTCTGTTTTTGTTATTTAAACTTAGTCTAAAGTATTGCTGGCACGTTCGAAAGCAATTAACTTTTTTATGGAGCCAATATCCGGGGTCAGATGTCACCTCCCAGCTTCACGTGCCAATAAAACTCATGACCTCTCCCAAACAGTTGCAGATACAATACGTTCTAACGGTATATATACATACATATATATTTATAAGTACTACTACTATATGCATATATATACAGATATTGATAAAAATCATGTTTGCTGCAGCCAAAAAATATCTGAGGCCAATGCACCGAAACGCATTTAAACCAATTGACACCAGGCGGCAAAGAAATGCGAGAAATAAATGAAGCTAAGCCAACAGCTTCGCAACATCTGCGTTCACTTGACCATGGCCAACAAAGTCAAATCTACCGACCAACAAAACCAACCAAACTGAACTCAACTGAGCAGCCCAATGAATTCTGAAAATAGCAGGAAAATGTGAAAAGTGGAAAGCGGCAAACAGCGCATACAAAAAAAAACAACAGAAAAACAAAAAATAACAAAAAATGTTAACAGTAACAGAAATGGAACTAAAACAACTGAAAACGTTTAGAGTTTAGACACTGACTAGTAAATACCTGTTACTTAATATATATACTTCAGAAAATAATTTAGTTGTACTAATTAAGTTAAAGTCTTAAAGTTTTGACTAGCATATAAGTTAAGCTCAAACTCAGTTTTGTCTTTTAATTCAAGCTTTAAAAATTAGGTAAATAAATAATAAATAAATTAAGGACTTAAAATTAAAAAAAATATTTATTTTTAATAAAAGAAATGTTTAACTAGTAAAAACAAATGTTAATTTTAGCAGAAACAAATGCCTACAAAATTTTAAATAGCTTTTTTTACAGTGTAGTTTTGAATCCAATGCTTTTTTGTAGTCTCTAGCACTTAAAGCTTAGAAGTTAGCTGTTTTTTTTACCACAAAACTGTAGTAGCAACAATTTGAGTTAAGTTTAGCTAGCTTTGCTTAAAGACTATTAGTAAGTATACTCAAATTAAGTAGACCCAGCTTTAAAAATCTCTCGAGTCTGCTGTATAGAAAGCCTAAATTCTTCAAGTTCAAGATTATATACGCCTACTATCGCTTGCCACGCCTACTTTTAACTTTTGTGCAAACCTTCCTACACATACTATATACCCTCTTTAGCCTTTAAAGTCACTATTGCTATGTAAAAGCAGAAAAACTAAAGCTGGCAACAGCTACATGCCACCATGCCTCATGCCTTAACACCCCCTGCCACCTCCCCCCTTGCTCTGTCTACTTACCCCCTAACCCCACCCAAACCCCTTGCTTCATGTCATGTGGCATGCTGTTGAGCTCTTCTCCAATATCGATTCAATTGGTGTCTAGTGTTTGGTGCTGGCCTCATGGGCTAGTCGATGCCGATGTCAGCTTACAGCTTACAGTGAGGTGTTGGTGAAGGCGAATGATGGGGAGGAGGGACGGGGGATGGGGAGGCGGAAGAAGGGGCGTGTTTGCAGCTCACATTGAAAAAAATATTTTGCGCGCATCAAAAATATCAACAGCAATAACAACAACAGGCGTCAAACACTTGCCAGTTATTCAGTTATTTTTGCAGCGTTTTTTAGCTTTTTTTGTGTCTTTTTTTAGTATTTTTCGCTCTTTTTGTAGCATTCGCAAGTTTTTGAGGCCAATAACTCTGCTGATGGCCATGGCTGATGGCTGATGTTTGCTGCTAGCTGATTGTTGTTGGTAAATGTTGTTGGTTGTGGCAGGCGCAGGTGGCGCCGGTGTGACAACAACAACAACAACAACAGTCTTTAGTTATAGTTGCAACAATACCAATGCCAATTTATATGTATATTAAGCCAAGTTTGCTTGCTCGTTTATGGCAACAATTTTTGTCTAGTTTATGGTCACGTTTTCAGCGTTCGCCTTTTATGGCCCACAGCAGCCCTTTTAGCCATACTCTGTTGGCCCACAAACTTTACTCACTGTGTTTAAAGGTATGAACGGTCACGTGCTCTGCACTGACACTGACTGCTGTTGTATCATTGAAAATCCGATTGCAGTTAGCTGATATCAACATTTGTGAGCTACTCAAAACATATATTTTTATACTTTATATGACCAATGAATTTTACAGTTGGTTTGAGCTGGTTTTGGGCTTGCTATGTGGGCTAAAGAGAGCTCTTAACCGTTAACAGCATCAAAACAAACATGTAACTGTAGACATTTGAAGACTGTTAAGTCTGTTAACAGTTACTCAGTTAATCATCTAGTCCATTTTTGGAACTTGTAAGCTATTAAAACTATGGCAAAATCATAGGGCTGAAGAAATGGGAATTGGTTAGAGGTTTGTAAGCATTTTTGAAAAAGAAAAACTGTTAACGAACAAAGAACTGTTAAAATGTGGGAACTGTTCAAGTTTGGATAGCTGTTAACATTTTAAAAATGTTAAATGTTGGGCAACTGTTAATATTTGGAAAGCGGTTAGCAATAAAGAACGGTCAAGATCAGTGTTGCCGTTTTGTCCTTTTTCCGGACAGATCTGTCCTATTTTTGACTGTGACAGCCGGAAAATTTTTGAAACGTCCCCTGTCCGGAAAAAATGCCTTTTTTTTTTTAGTTTGTCCTATTTTTATCCTTTTTTTAATTTTCTGAGTCTCATATATAATTTGTTATTTTCAACTGCATGTCATCGCTCTGATCATGATTTTTTGAACATTTTCAATGCAATGCAACCCTGTTTTATATGTGTTATCGAAATCTGACTTATCGAACATTGCTCACTCGAGTTATAATTGTTAAAAGTAAAGGATGCCGAAAGATACGTACAAACAAAAATTTAGAGATTCCTGGATGAAGAAATGCGACTTGAAGGATTGGGTTTGTCGGGATCCTAAAGATCCTGATAAAGCATTTTGTAAATATTGTAAATGCACGTTAAATGCTAAAATCGACCAGCTCCGCGCGCATGGGCATTCAAAACATATGCAAAATGCAAAGCCCTTTCAACAAGTAAACAAAATTACATTTAAGCCCCTTGTAAGTAGTGCGAGTTGTAGGCAAGAGGCGGCACTTGCACTGTTTTGCGCACAACATTGTGCATTGGTCATTTAAGTGAATTGTGCAAGTTACAATTTGATGCGAAAGAAATACAATTGCACAGAACAAAGTGCACATCAATAATTAAAAAAGTTCTGGCCCCGCATTTCGAAGAAGAGTTGAAAATTGAAGTAGGGGAAAACAAGTATAGCTTGTTAATTGATGAGTCGACCGATGTTTCAATTAATAAGATGTTAGGTAAGAAACTATCTTTAGCACCGCCAAATCGGCACAAACATGAATGTTTTAGAATCTGAAAATGAAACACTCGACGAAGTGTTAATAAATTTGCATGAAAATGTATAAATTTACTTAAACTTTTTGTTTTATTAAAGAAAAATTTGTTTGTCCCATTTTTTTGTCCTATTAAAAAAAATCTGTCCGTTTTTTGTCCTATTTTCTGGGTCAATCCGTCCTATTTTTTCGCCAAGCCAGCGGCAACACTGGTCAAGATGAAGTGAACTGTTAATATTTAGGGAACTGTTAACATACTTTACAGAAACATAACAGTTTTTGCTAGTTTTTGCTACACTTTAAACTCATTTATCCTTTGACTTTAATAAACAATACTTTGGCACAAAAGCTTTTGCGTTTCATGTTCAAATAATTGACTACTACAAAAATCGTATTCTCTACTTACATTCTCCAGTTTGGCAAAAGTCTCGTACATGGTCATATTATTCACTCGTCCATATTGAACAACGAAATCAATATCATCCGCATCGGAGACACTTGTCGAATCTGATGACTGTGGCACTTGTTGTTTGCCCATCGTAGTTTCAGCCACTGACGCGACATCGCCGCCAACATCAGCAGGAGCAGCTGCTGCAGCAGCCAGTTCATCGCCGGTTATCATATCCCCAGGCAACGGAGTGGAGAAAGAGAAAGAGGAGGAGGAGTTGTTGCTAGTGGATGACGAGCTACTCTCGGTAGTGGGAGCAGTCCAGGCTAGACTGATGCTACTACTCGTCACGTTTGTTGCATGCACATCTTCCGGTGGTCCTGGTATATTATTTGTACCTGGCAAAATGTTGAGCGGAGATGAGCTTGAGTATGATTTTATAATGCCAGTTTAATTGGCCAATATTGGTTTTGTGCAACATTTTGGCAAACCGAAGCTATTGGCCAAATAACTTAGCAGACAATTGTGTGCAACAGTGCGTATACGTAACATGCACAGACACGCCATTGCACAAACAGTATTAGCCGCAAACTCAAGCACACACAGACACAATGTAACACACACACACTTCCACACACACACACACACCCCCACACACACTTTAGACTTGATGCCATGATTACAGCTCTCTTACCTTCCTCGAAACACTGCAAAATATTGCCGGCGTATGCTAAACAATCTGGTACCGCAGACGACCCTGATATTCCGCCATTTGCCGTTGCTGATGACGTCAGCGTTCCTATACCCGATGTTGCTGCTGCTGCTCCTGTTGCTCCGCCAGATTTGGTGGTCAATGCCAGGGGCATAACACCACGGCAAAGGGGCATACAGGCATTAATCACGCCACGACGACTGCAACACGGACTGTGGTCTCGTCCTCCAGCGGCACAGCGAGCAAGTATGGCTAAGATTGGGCGAAAAGAGTACGGTTAATCAGTGATAGTATAGACACCACTTCAAGCCATTACAAATTGGAATCAGTGTATTTTTTTTCTACATGATTTTAAGCAGCTTTTGTCAAACAAAACTTTCTGGAGCAGCCAATGATGCAGAACATGACACAGCAGTTTCTAAGCAAATTTAGCAGGAAATTACCACAGATTTTACATCTGCTTAGGGCCAACTCAAACAAAACTGATTCCAGCAAGTCATCAGTTAATAAACTTGACATGAACATAATCAATAAAACATGTTTATGTAATCAGATAAGTGCTTAGAGCATTAAACTGAAAGTCCTTGAGTTATTTAATTAGTTAGGACTAGACTTTTAGCTTTAAAGTCGCCTAATTGGCAGCACTCCTTTGTGTTTCCTTTCACTTACATGTCCTTATCAATCTCTCATTAGTGCGGAATTTGATCAATTTAAAATGAGCATTTGAAATGAGCTCATTAAATTAAGAGAGAAAAAATCATTTAAGATTGTTCCATTTGTGAGCTGCTTAATAGGGACTCTGCACCACTGACACTAATTAGTGTTGGCCAAGTTAGTACGTGTGTCTGTATGGGTGTATGGGTGTATGTGTCATAGCTGTGGGCTTAACTGTAACTCACGCATTTGTGCACGGCACGTCGGACCGAGATTTTCGATGTCGGACAATCGAATGTTGTAGGAACAGAGCGGAGCACATTGTGGCAAAAGACCAGAAGCCTGGCAACACGTCGACATGTTATATTTGGCAACAGGAGTCGGGTCCAGTTGAGCGGCCAGTGTGCGTGTAATGAGACGTGGAGATGGTTCACTTTTGCCATACGCATTAATGGATACCACATAGAACTCATAGTAAATGTACGGCTCAAGACCTTCAAGGATGAGTGGCGGCTGACGCTGCAAAGTTAATTAAATTAGCCAAAAACTGTAGTAGTAGTGGTAGTAATAGCCACATTCTTTGCTCCACTTGCCTTTTCCACTGTCAGATAGTCATCTCCGACGCCAAGACGACGGAACTTGATGTGATACGTGGTCACCGTATCGGACAATCGTTTGGGTTTATTCCAATCGAGAATGACAAAGCTATCCGTTTTGGCCACCGTACGCAGCTTGGACGGAGGATCAGCCAGCACGCCATAGCCCTGGAACAGACAGCTGCTGTACTCGGACATGAAGCGCAGGCATCTGAAGCACAAAAGGGAAGCAAAACCAATTTAATCACAGCAATTAACTAAACCAAGTTCTACCCACTTGAACAAGCTAAAGTCCAGTGAGGTGAGTTTCCCAGCGCAGAGCGCGAAGCAGGCGGAAGGTATACCCCGAGCACGACAACAGGGCGTATGATCAATGTTGTTAGCCAAGCACGTGAAGGTGATATTCGACCAAGGAGCACAGACCATTAGATCCGGTAGTGTAGCCTGATCAGCCTTCTGTGGATCACACATCTTGTCCAGGCACATGCGATGCGTCATGCCATTCGACTCGCAGCAGCCCCGTATGTTGGGTAACAAAGGCATCGACTGTTTGTCGGTGCTGCCTGCCTTATCCTCCGCCGTGGAGGCACTGGTGTGTGTGAAGAAACGCAGTCGTTCATTGGGCAAACTGGAGCCATACTCATTGACGGCTGTGAGTATGACCGCATACATGGTCAACGGTGTTAGTGTGTCCAGATAAAGATACGTCTGATTGGCATTAACATTGTAGAGCAGCGTCTTCTCCTCTGCCGTTTCCATGTCATCGGTTGTCTTGTGCTTCACCTCACCACTCAGTTCGTCCTCGTCGAAGCTATGCAGCACGGTAAGATTTACCGTGTAGTGCGTTACCTGATCAGCCAGCTTCAGTGGCGGGGACCAGCTGATGTTGACGCTTGTTTCCCTCACCTGCTCAATGTAGAGTTGGGTGGGCATGCTGGGTATCAGCTGTACACCCTTGAGTATACACTGAAGTCCACTGAGTGTATGCTGTACACAGGACACACGTGTCTTTAGCTTGTCGGTGAAGGGCGTGTACTCGCCCCGACACATATCTTGGCACAGATCGGGAATCTGTTTTTCCACACAACATGGCACATGATTTCGACCATCGGCCATGCAACGCACAATGCTAGGAAAATCCTTTTCACAGGCTTCGGGGTCTACGTCTGTGGTGCCATCCAATATATTGTGAACATTGCAGAAACCCATGCATTTTGTAGAAACATTGGAGTGTTCACAGCACTCGGTGAAATCATGTGTAAACACAGGAGGCGATTGACTTGCACGCCAAAAGCTTCGATTATCCTGGGCATTTAGGGGTGGTGGCAAGAGGAAGACATCGCTAGACTCGGCCGTAGATGTATCCGTACTGCTGCTGCTGCTGCCATTGTTGTTGTTGTTGTTGCCCTGTGAGAGCGCCTTAACTGCATTTGAGTAACATGATTATGAGTTCATCAGTTCATCAAAATTTCTATGTCTTACCTGTGAGTATGTGTATGCTACGCAATACCGGATCGGAGTTTAACTCACAGATATAGGCACCCGAATCACTTGCTTTGAGGTTCTTAATTAGCAGCACCCAAACCTCTCCACCCGCCTCCAAATTCGGTCCTTTTGGGTCTAACCAAAGTGCGTATTAATACGGGAATTACCAGCTTATTAGTTTTGGTTTTAACTCACTTTCATCATGCAAAACTCGCACACGATGATCCTTTGTGACCCTCACCGTTCCGGCGGTTAAAATTTCATCTCCCTTCTTCCATATCACCGTATTGTTGGCCGCGTTATCGGAGACAACGCAAGTCAACAACGCATCTTTGTTCTCAAAGATCTGCGATGGTCCACCAGTTCCTAAAGTCATGAATATTACATGCAAAAGTCAGATATATCTTTGGGTCAAGAGAGCCAAGAGAGACAAGGGAGTCAAGGGTTTGCCATACTCCCACAATATAATAAATATTATTTTAGTTACTGTAGTTTATTAAGTAAACTATTTAGAAGTTAAATATTTATGTTAACTTACCAATTGGCACACCTGAATTAACATTCGTTAATAATACACATATCGTTATGATTTTTAACACGAACAACTTGAGCATTATTCCGCCTATTTGCCTGCAAATAAAAAAGTAAAATAGTTATACATTAAATATTTAAAGGAATTATTTAATATTAAACAGTGTGTACAATTTTAAATATATTTATTTTTAAATTAAATTTAGTATAACATAAAAAGAAATCTTTTAAATATACAAATAATTTAAAAAAAATTTAAAATAATAAAATTTTATTGAATTACTTAAAGAAAGCATTTAAATAGAATTAAGTAATTTAAAATAAATATATGTATGTTGGGTCTAAATTTGTGGACTACACTGTAGTAGAACATTTTCTGGACTATTGGCGATTGCGCTTTGCTCCGTTATTCGCCAGATGGTCAGCTTAGTTCGATGCACATGTGCAGAGATGATTGAAGGAAGAGTAACGCATGAGATAATTGTTGTGCATGTAAACTTGAGTCAATGAGAGGGAAAGAGATGGCAGTATACATATATTATTGCAACTTATGTTACAAAGAATGCGTGTAAGCTGCGAACATTCACGTTTTGACAAGCAAAAAGAACAGTGCACTCCAAAATATTCGCCATAGGCAATTAATAAAATAAAATAATGTCGGACAACCAGGAGTCTAATACCAACGTTAACCCGACATACATACATATGTATATAATATTAATAAATTTAATGAGCCTTAATAAATGTCAAACATAGAATATAGTATTAAATATTATTAAATATTAAATAAAATATTTTATAAACATATATTAAAATATATAAATTTATAACAATTTTAAGCATTTTTAAAAAGTATCCAAAAATTTCTTACTCAAGTTTAATACCAAATGGGATTGATAATAAAATATTTCATAAATTCAAACTTAACGACTTAAAAGTAGTTTTATTTACTGAAATCCCCTTACTTTCCTTTCATATTTAATGTTATAAAGTTCAATTTGTTGTTAACTAGCTTGAAAGTACATAAGTGCGCTTGAAATATGTCTTTGCTCGATTTGGAATGTCAAAAATGTTGAAGTTTAAATAATAGTAAATACTTTCTTCTACCCATTGCACAATCAATATTTTTCAATCATTTTCATAGCCCATGAGACACATTTTGATACGTATGTCGGTGCGGGGGGTAATGGGGATGCAATGGGATTGGGTTTTGGGTAGTTTGATATGGGATGGTTTGCGATAACAGCCACCATTTTGGACGCGCAGACACATACACAGCCGGATGCACCTGTCAACTGCCAACTAGAATTGCAAACAGCAATGGCGACCCATGAACGCACTGGCGAACTCAGATGCAATGCTACCTTGGACAGGTGAGATGGGTGACGGAAACGAGCAGGGAGTTGGGGGTAGTAGGGGGAACGGAGACGGGCAAGTAGACGGAGACGGAGATGAGGACAGGTACTGGGATGGTAATGGGGACTAGAACGGATATGGTGACTGGCAGCGCGTTGATGTCGACGCTGGGATTCAAAAAAATAATAAAAAATAAAATAAAATATACGTGACCGTTGACCAACCTCATAGCAAAATGGATTCTCTCATGTTCTTTACTCTTCACCTCTTCGTTTATGTTCATTTTTCTACTATTTTTCCATTTTTTGATAAATACATTTCTTCTACTACTACTACTACTACTACTACAACTGCTACTACTACTACTACTGCTATATTCTTGAATTTTTTTTTTTGATCAAATGTTGAACAGTGCAATAGTCGCTTGATGCTGACAAGTTGTACGTTGACTGTTTCCCTGAAATATATTGGCCTTTCCCCCCCTTCCCCCCTTCCAAACTTCCCCCGAAAAAACATTCGTTTCAAGCGATATTCCAATTGCAAATCGATGCTAGTGTGCAAATACATCCGGTGTTTGGCGAAAAATGTCAAAACATCAACAGTGCACGCACACCGGAATGCCATCGAATTAAATGCATTTGCAAAACGCTTTTCCCTCTTGGCTGGTAAAAAAAACCTTTACACAAATATTCATTCAACTGCTAACAAATTGAATTCCAGCACCTTAAGCCCTTTTTGGCTTGTCTCTTGTTAAATTAATATTTAAATTTAATTAGTTAGGGTTTCTTAACAGGCTCTTGGTAATGATGAGTAAGGAATTTAACAGTAATTTTAATTTAGAAAAGATTAATAGAGGTAGATATTGTTGATATGTAAGTTTACTTAACATTATTGTAATTTTCTGTATCGTAAAGAATTTTCCTAATTTTCTATATAGTTTATCTAAGTTAAAAAATATTTAATTGTTACATACATAATAAATTTATTTCATAAATAATTTTTTTTTGGTAATAAACACAAAATTTTCTTAAGTCTATTTTTAAATAACTAAATTTAATAATAAAATATACTTCAAAATTTAATTCTAACTTAAATATATTTTTATAATATAAGTTTTTATAAATATGAACATTGATACGAAAAAGTATTTTATATAATACATAAAATTTAATTTAATATAACTTTATAATAAAAAAATATTGTAAGGTTTTAAAAACCTCTAAATTAATATTTTATAAAATATAAAAATTTTCTATTTGCTTTAAATTTACTTATTTAAATATTTATACTCATGAACACATAGATTCAAGCTTTAATTACTGTTAAAATATATATTCCATAGTATATACTTTAAGCCCTTAAAAGTAAAGCCAAACTAGATTGCAGTGTGACAATTAATTAAGTCAGTTTAAAGCCTAAATTCCATGTCGTTTAAGGGTAGAAATAGGGGGTTGTGGGGGTAGCCAACCTTTGTTGTTACCATTTAACTGTGTTTAGTAAATCCCCTTATATAGCACAGTACAGACATATAGTATATATAGAGAGCTGACGTAGGCTGTCACGACATTTGTTTGTTTGCTGTCCATGGCCTTTGGTAACAGCACTTATAGGGTATCAAAGGTCTGTGCCAACTGTTAATGAACAATTCCCAATGACCAAATACAAAGACCAAGACTATGGTCAAAAGACAATGGAAAGATGTAGAAAAAGGTATAGTAATGACGGGGACAGGGACAGGGGCGAGGACAGGGTCAGGGGCAGAGGCAGAGACAGGGACGGAGACAGTTTGTGAACCAGAATTTGCTAGAAGCGAGGTCGAAGATATTTTATGCGCGTTTAACGCATTCTAAATTGAATTTACAAAGTGCGAACGATGCAACGAGTTCTTCTACTCAGTTGCCACTCGAAGCCCATTCATAAATTCTTCAAGCAAAAAACGTTTCATTCCCACAGAGTGAAGTCAGTTCGCTGAATTTCACAGCCGTGTAACTTTCTCTCTCTCTCACTCTGTCTCTCAGATAGCGACTGTCTCTTTCTAGGTCTGTCTCAATTGCAGGGGTGACAAATTTGATTAAATTATAGCGCTATTGCAAAGCGTTTTATCTTTCGCTGGAACTGGCGCAGTTGCACTTTGCCAGCGCACGCCACGTACGAAGAGCCAACTCAATTAATTGTTTTTGCTTTGTTGTTGCTATTGTGAAGAACACTCGCATACACACACCGACTCACACACACCGATACACACTGACACGCACAACCATCAGTCACATTTACGTGCCATCTATTTGTCTTCATCGTGCTGCGACCGCGACGTTAAAGCAGACAACGTTCTGCTCGTTGACGTTGTAAGTAAATTGTATAACGTGGCGTATGAGTAATATGATATGCATGCTTCGATTCCATGCTGCCAACAGCCACAACGCAACTCAGTTCAACTCAGCAACTCAGCTCGTTGAAGATGATGTGGTAATCAGTTTTGATTTTATTAGCACTCAGGGAAGTCAGGCAGTCAGTCAGGTAGTCAGGCAGGTGTGTCTGCCAAAAGGAGCGGTAAATATTCCAAATCTTTTTTATGACTTTGCGACATGTGCGTGGTTTTCTTACGAATTTTATTCCCTTGACTGTAATACGCAAGGAACTTTGGAAAATTCAATATAAGCTGAGATTTCTATTGTTTAAAACTTAACAACTGACAATCTGTTGGACATAAATCAGCATTTAAATAGCGAAGTACGACTTCTTTTCTATTTTCTTTCCGAGTTAATTACGAAAATGTGAACAAATTAGAAACACGAAATGATTCATAATGGAGAGCAAAGGAAAATGTAAATGACTCTGCCATTATGGAAACCAGAGATAACATAAAAACCGAATATATCATAAAGAGACGCTAGGCGAAAAAGGCTATTGTGATGGTAATTTAAAAGACACAACGGCATTGCTTCATATTTTCACATTATCTGTGTTAGCCCGGTCGACAGCGGGAAAGGCAACAAAAAAATAACCAAAAACCTAAACTGAAAGACAGACAAATGACATTTGGGAAAGGTGTGCATCGTCAGGCTGAAGCAGCAGCAGGAGCAGCAGCAGTAGGAACCGTCACGGCAGGCAATTGACTAAAAGATATCCTTTTTGATAAATGAAATACACCGCAAAACATTTTAAAAGCCAACCGACAACACTTTCCACTTTGCTGCTAATTTAAAGTTAACACCAAAAACTCCTGGCCACAAGAAAATGGAATGGTAGACAGAGATGGCAAGTCACGGCTTGTAGAGAGGCAACTTTTGTCCACCCTCCAGTTTGACAACGGTGCGGTGCAGTCATGTCCATCCGTCTGTCCGTCCGTCTATCCGTCCGTCTGTCCGTCCTCTCATCCAGTTGTCCTTTGGTTTGTCTGTGTGTGACTTTTCCCCGTAGAATGTTTGGCTTTAGCTATTTTATGGCTGCCATTGCCTGTCCTTGTTGTCATGTTTCTTGTTTTCATTTTCGTTTTCATTTTGCAGTTTTGTTTCTGCTTTTTGTTTTTGCTTTTGTTGATTTTTATCCACTTTCCTTTTTTTTTTTTTGGGGTTTGCTTTGCTTGAAAGAGGTAATTTTTCTTAATTACCTCAAAATGTTTACCTTGTTGCTTGTGTTTTGGCTACGGATTTTGGCTTTTTGGACGCCTAGATAAGGTGCTGCGTGTCGGACCGGTAGTTAAGAGTATACCTAGATTGTACTCCTGTGTAAAGGTGTAAAATATTTTTCGACAACGTGCAGAAACATAGTAGCAGTAGGAAATAAAAGCAACAAAACAAAAGCAACACTTTACTTTTAGCAAATATTATTGTTTGTGTTCTTAAGCAGCTTTCCTGTGCTGTGGTCCACACAGGAAAAGTAAAAGTATTGCATACTTTCAGGCGGGGCCAACAAACTAGTATGTGAGTATACGTGTGTGTGTGTGTGTGTGTACAGTTAAACACAACTAAGTACGTGGCGACACAGAGCACATTTTTGCAGCTTAGTGCAAGTTAAACAAACGTCTTTAAACTACACTAAACACACCACAAAAACACTTGAACCGAACTTGACTGTATAGTGTCAAAAGGGGAAGGAGTGGAGGAGCGGTTGGTGTCCCGTCTGCTTAGGCCTTTATTTTATTTATAATTCCAGCAAATATGATGATAAAAAATTACTAAGTTAGAAAGCAGCGTGACAACTTTTGGTCAACACCAGAAACAAAGTTCTCGGCGTTTGCAAAACTTTCCGGTTACAGCAATGGCTACGGCTACGGCTACGGCTACGGTTGCAGGGTCCGGCTCCTAGTCCAGCCCTGTTGCTGATAAGCAGTCTGCTTAGTCAAAGTACGGCATAGATGGAAGCATCTAGATCAAAGTTACTGTTTGAGCTAGAAAAACTTTTTGTCAGCGTGTTGGATTCGAACATTTTTGCATACTTGTAGCTAAGTTTATTTTTGTCCTTCTTCCTCTTATATACTATATCCGCTTATCCTCATGCTTTAGCGGCTTATTAAGGACTTAAACGTTGGAGGAAAAACCACAAGAGTCATGATAGAATGTCGCATGTTGACCACAATGCAAAACAATACAAAACTAAATGTAAATAATTAAGAGTTTTGTTGGAAATATTTGCACATTTTCAGTTTTCTTTGTTATCGTTTGAAAAGTTTTTATCTTGGAATTATGAAAGGTGAAACAGGTAGGAAAAAAGGGTAGAAAAAGAAAAGGGTAAAACAAAATAAAAACTATTTTGTGAGGCAAAATCATTTTTAAATTTATTTAAAAGTGTTTTCCCCATTTATTATAACCTCCCTTGTCTGTAATTCTTCAACTGGGTCAAATTTATATTTTTCAATTTTAATAATTGCAGTAAAATGCCGAATCCACAGTAAAATATAAATCTTGACTTTTGTGCATATGTGTACACTGTACACTGTACACTGTACAGCAAGCACACATAAAGTATTTCTTGAATTGCCTGCAATATATTGAGAAATATTTACCAAATTTCAAACAAAAAGAAGACGATATTTACCCAGCAACTCACACCAAAATGCAAATAAATATGCTTTACACAGACAAGTCCCCGCCTGCTGACAAGCAATTACAGGGTTCGAGGCAATATTGGCATACCCTACACTGCGTAACGAGCATAATAAAATATAAAATAAACATTAGAACGAGTGATTTCATATTAAATACTTGTAAAGCAGCAA
The DNA here is from genome assembly GCA_018903735.1 of Drosophila cardini. Classification (NCBI taxonomy): domain Eukaryota; kingdom Metazoa; phylum Arthropoda; class Insecta; order Diptera; family Drosophilidae; genus Drosophila; species Drosophila cardini. Next base: position 9,331,246 of record JAEIGM010000004.1, on the reverse strand, counting down.
AAAACCAAGAAAAAAAAAATAAACAATAAAATATACATATGAAAATATATGCTATATGTAGACTTGTAGTTGTTTACATGCATGGGAAAACAAGTAGAAACACCTATAACTCTGTGCATTTGCATATGGAAATGTTGGAAGGATTCTGAGTTCAGTTCGTTGAATGTGTCTAAGCAGGCGTGGAAGTATGTGTAAATCATACATAATTGTGTCTGTGTGTGTGTGTGTGTGTGTGTCTGACTGAGTACTAGTATGTGTGACTATGTGACTCATGTGTGTGTGTGTATTTGTTTATGTTTATATTGCATGCGCATTTCGCTACGCAAAAGCTGCAAAAACTTTTATGCACTTTTCATAATTCGCTTCAAGCATAAATGCACAATAATACCAACAAAGCAACAACAACAAAAAGAGCAACAAAAAGAGCAACAACAACAGTTACAACAATAGTTTAAAAAAAGTGCAAACAAGGATGCACAAATCCGACAAACGATAAAATGTAAGAACAAGATACCAAACAACAGTGACAACAATGCCTCACAGTTGTCGACAGACAGAGACAGGACCAACAGAGAGACAGAGAAAGAGAGAGGGAGGGGGAGAGAGCGAGACAGAGAGGTGTAGACTGAAACAACAATGGCATTGACTTTACATTTCCGCCACTTTGCTTGGTAACTTCCGCAGCTTTCATTGTTACCGCTGCCAACTGAAGACCATTTGGCGCTGCAGCATTTTCGCTCTACATCCATATGTGGCACGCACTTGCTGCAGCAGCAACAACTACTACAACAACTATAACAACAACTACTACAAAGAATACAACAACAACTACAAGTGTCACAGCCACAGCCACTGCAATTGCAGCCATATAATGCCCACTGTACTTACAACATGAATAAAAAACACATAACAACAAAAAACTAGTGGCAAGTACAAGCAGTTTACATAGTCGATAGCAAAAGACCCTGTATTTAGGCTACAACAACCACAATATATGAATTTATGTTAAAGTTAAATTTTGTTAAAGGAAAACTCATAAGTTTTCAAGCAATTCAACCTATGGGAACCATAGGATATGTAGTCCGATACTCCCTTAAATTGCTTGGCATATAAAATATGGTAATCAATGAAAAAACTGAAAGTTTGTTAACAATATCTACAGAGTTTCTCCTGTTATGGCATTTTTCTAATGAGTTCTTATATTAAAAGGTACACAATTTCAAAGCAGGCTTAATCTGGGTGGTAATTCTACTTCTTATAGCGTCTGGGAGCCCAAAAGAACATATCTGTATCGGTGTAACTGTTTGATTTTGTCTCCACATACAAAACTTATTGGCTAGCTAGAAAAGTCTCCCACGCCTGTCACACCCTTTACATCACTTAAGTACAGGGTCTACCACTACAAAATAAGTAAAACCCTAAACAGTCTAAAACATGCATCATCCCGCCCATTCCGTCATTCTCATTCGAAACTATGAAATGACTGACAGCTTCCTCTCACATTCACACACACACACACACACACACACACACAGAGCCATGTAATCGTAATAACACACGACAAGTATGTATATATATACACTAGTGTGTGTGTGTGTGTGTGCGTATGTTATGTGTTAACGGTAACTGTAGCTTGTGCTAGGCAACAACTTAAAAGTCGGTAAGCTCTAAAATAGCAACAACTGACGTCTGTCGACAAGGAAACTCTGCAGTTGACGCGCCCTGACGAAGTTCAACGAGAGTACAAGTTGCAGTTACATCACCACAGATGCCACAACCCGTTGCCGCTGCTGGCGTCGCTGCCTACGTCGACGCGTCGCTGCAATGCTCTCTCCGCATGTGCGGTTAGAAATTAGATTTACTAGTCTCCCGACAATCCAGCAAAAGGCCATTCAAAGCCCTTAAAAAGTGGCAACAACTTCACACACAAGCCAAACAACTTTTTACCAAAAAAGTCAAGTAAAAAACAAAATAAAAATAAAAAAAAAAAGTAAAAAGTAAAAACAAATGCTGTTAGCTCCTTCAGCAGTCGTTGTACAGATCCTTACAGCACTCACCTCCCTGTTGTACTATTAAATTTGCCCATTGGGACTGACTGACTGTTGACTTTGTTGTTTGCAAAGAAGACATAAAGTGCAACGGTTTTTGTTGTTCTTTACGGCAAATTGGCCAAACATACACTATACATATACATATATATATCTGCTGTAAAGGTAATCAATGGAACTTTTCACTTCACTTTCTAATATTTTTCGAAACGACTTAATAACTTGCCAAATGCCATACATGTGTATCCCTCTCGCTCTAGCTCTATCTCTACCGCTCTCCCTCTTCTCTTCAGTTTTGTCCAAGTTTTTTGTTGCTGTATAAAAAGTTATTTGCATTTGAAGTTTTTTGTCGAGTGATTTGTAAACTATGATCAAGAGCTCAAAATGCTCAACAGTTTGTAAAGTAACAATCAGCAAAGTATTCTATAAATTTACGGTACTTTGATGGTACACTGACAGTTACTGCTTGCTATGAAACATAATAAACCAATCTTATCATATTTTAGTCAATAAGCCAATTAAGCTTTAATTAGTTTTAATAAACTTACATTATTGATTAGTGAAATTCAAATGAAATTATGATTGCTAAGCAACAACAACAACAACAACAGCAAGAACAACAACAACAACAAGTGAGTGTTATTATGTGAGTGCTCTTCCAGTAATTATATGTTTCCTGCTGCTACTTTAACACGCAACTCGGCACTTTGCTCCACACTCAATTTGAGCAAAATGTTGCACCAATAGACAAGGGTTGTAGGAGGCGTGACAGAGTGGTGAGAAGAGAGGTGGAGACGTATTGAGGTACCGCTGAGACAAGTCAACCGCGACGAAGCCAAGAGCACACACCATGAAGGTGTGCGAAGCGCTGGGCTGCGCTGGCGCTGGGATACATTTGGGTTGCAGGTAACCAGGTGAGGTGCTAATGAGCTGCAATTCCTCGTGCACTAATAGAAGATGCTCTGCATGAAGGTTGCCAACTTGCTGTTTCAAAAGTGTGTGCGATTGTAAGTGAGTTGTGTGTGTGTGCGAGTGTGTGTGTGTACTTGATGCTGATGTTGCTTGTTACTCCCTGCCAGCACTTAAAAGCTTTGTGCCGCAGACACACACACACACACACACACACACACAACCAATACACACACACACACAACCAATACACACACACACACCCAATACACACACACACACACACACATTATCAAACGCGATGTCGACCTGCGCTTATGCTCTTGATATTTTTGACGTGTTCGTTTGACATTTTTGTTGTTGTTGCTGCTGTTGTTGTAGCTGTTACTGTACTTCATGTTGTTGTAGTTCTTGTTGTTGTAGTACTCCTTGTTGTTGTTGTTGTTGCCTTTGCTGTTACAGGTTGGCTGCACTTTGAGCAAGTTTGCCGCTACAGGAAGGCGTCGTTACATTATTTTCATTTTTGTTTTAATTAAAATTTCACATGTCAACGATTTTTGAAGGTGGGCGTTTTGCACAGCTGTGTGGGCGTGAAAGCGCTGAAAGAACGTTGTAACTAGTATCGCTGCCACGTCATTGGCACTGCCATTTCCTCGCACCCAACAACGAGCGATCCGCAAAATAAAACCAAAAAAAAAAAAAAATACCAAAAAAAAAACCCACAAAAGCTCACAAAAGTTTACCATTTTTTGGCACCCTTTTTGGCATCGACAAGACTGTCAACTGCATACGGTGATGGCAACGACTTTTTGGCTGCATTGCCAATCTATCAGTGACTTGATATACCCACACTTCAAGGCATATCAAAGAGCTCGGCCTTCTAGCTTCCAAAACTATGCCGTCAGACATCTTCGAGAGCGTGTCACTCACTTTTTTTGAGTCTTTGTTTTGACTTTGTAATGCTTAAATTGATCACTGGCTTGTACAATACGCGTAGGGAACTTTTTAGCAGATAGATTGAGTATGGCTCAAATTAGAATCATATAAAAGTGGAAGATTTATCATAAGAATTATAGAATAATAGTTAAATTTGAGATGGTATATTGAAATATAGAGAATATATGTACTGTTAAAGAAATATTGGTGTTCCTATGTGCTATAGTTACTAAGATATTCGACAAAAATATCGATTTCTTTCGAAGTGTGTCTAGTTTTTGGGTAATTTTGGGTGAACGGGGTGTGGCATCGAAAAAAAAATAGATTCTTGTATTGACTGACTCTATATGAAGTCGATACTGGCTAAATTTGAACTTGTAGCTCTTACCATCTCAGAGATCTGTTTCCTCATACGAAGAGACAGACACACGGATAGACGTACATGGCTATATCAACTCGACTTGTGATGCTGATTAAGAACATATGTACTTAATGGGGTCTGCCACGCCTTCTTCTGCCTGTTACATAGTTTTAACAAACCTATTATACTCTTGCAGAGAGTATAATAAACAATAAAATATAGATTTTATCTTTAAAGATGTTTTTCTCCAAAGAATAATTAAAATTTAAAATTATTTCTTAACATATTAAGTGAAAATTTCATTTAAAAAATTGCCTAAAATTATAAACTATAAATAGAAAAGTTTACTAATATTAAACAGACTACTTTTAGAGTTTTTGTTGTTAACTAAAGTATTTAAAGATTTAAATTTCTATGCCAAATTTAATGTTATTGTTAGCAATGAATGTAATTGCGACAAGAGTTTCAATAATTGTTGGCTCATTCCATATTTATTGGGCCATATTGGTATTTATTTATTTATTTGCGCAAACGGCAAACGTAAATGACTCTGAAAAGCAAATTAACATATATTAATGTAGGTTTGTATACATACATACATACATACTATATGTATATATGTGTATATTAAATCTGATTCCATAAAAAACTCATTATATATTGTATATTTGTTTATTATAAAAGTGCCGCACAGTTGACCAAACCAGCTTTTGGTTAAAATAATTAAATTTTTTAATGACTTTAGCGTTTAAACGCTGTCTGTGAAGTCCAATTTGACAAATAATCGAGGGCCCCCAATAACGTTTCGATTTTCAACCTATTGTATGACCCCAGAACGACAATATATCTATATATATATATATATATTCCTTAAATGCAATTAATTATCTGTCATCAACATTTGTGACTTTTATTTTACCAACGCCTCTCGTGTACTACTGGCTATAATTTAAAGATTGTATATATAAACAAAATATCTGGTAATACATATATGTATAAATATACCTATGAATGTGCATTAAATTTCAATTAATGCTCAGCTACAGTTTGATTTAATTAAAATTGTTATTGTTGTCGTTAAACTATAATATTTTCCATAAAATAGTTTCCAATTAAATTTAACTCCTACTAAAAGTGGTAGACAAGCAAAAACAATCAAAATTATAAATCGAATTAAATAAAAAGAAGAAGAATCGATTGCGTAGGCCCATTCCGTAGGCCAATTTCCGTCAGACAATTATAATAATATTTGAAAAGCCCAAAACCCTTCAATATTCTCAATGATTAATGATCAATGACCCAAGAAACCAACTCAAACCTCAGTTGGGTTAAAAAATGTATAAAAAACAAGAAGACCAGGAAGTAATCCATACTAGAAAGACTTGTTGGCCCGTGGCATAACTAGAGACTTGAAACAATGACGTCATCGTTCTTCTTCAAGTAGCCAAGTCTGCTGCTGAAAGTTATTAAACCGAATTTTGAGCACAATTTTAGACAACTTTAGACAAAGTATAATAATAATATGACTGCTAAACTGACAGTCAGCATTAATGCATTTCACAGTGGTCCAATCTGTTTTCCCAATAATTTGCCATGAAAATAAAATGTAAATAAACGCAAAAATATTCCCCAATCGGCAGAGTTCATTTTGCTGGACTCCAAAGAGTGTAAAAAAAGGAGAAAAAGAAGAGTGCGAAAGTTGAAGGGAAATATGCACTCTGCCGTGTGCCCTGAGTGAGCAAAGTTCGAGTTCGCTTCTGGTACAACAAAAAGTTGATTTATAAACAAACTTCTGCAGCGAAAAAGTTGTACACAGCCGCCGTCAACAAACAAACAAACAAAACAAAACAAACGGACAAACAAACCTCACAGAAAAAGGAGTAGAAAAGCCCCAGAAAAGCTGTAGAAAAGGAGTAGAAAAGGAGTTGAAAAGGAAAAATAGCCAAGGAAATTCAAAAGTGCTTTGGTCTCAAACAAACCTTATGGAAGGCAAACATCTGCTCTTGCCAATGCTGGCAAGTAAGAAAGGCTGCCCGACTGTAAAAGACCCCGTACTCATTCTACTGCGCATTTTTCCATACAAATCATCAATCTTTGACCGATTAGTCGTATGGAAGCTATAGGCTATAGTTGTCCGATCCAGACTAAACTTAGTAAGGATAATTATAATAGTACCATACACATTATGTGTAAATTAGGTCAAGATTGCTCTAGTCGTTTTTAAGTTATGGTGTTACGAAAATGATTTCTCACAATTTGTTGGGCGTTAGGGGGCGTGGCACAAATTTGAAATAAACTTGAGCTGCTCGGGGAGTAGGTGAACTTTCATTGCAAATTTAATGGCTCTAGCTCTTATAGTCTCTGAGATCTAGTTGTTTATACAGACGGATAGAAGGACGGACAGAAGGGAATTTTTATATAAACTCGACTATTGATGCTGATCAAGAATACATCTAGTTTATGGGGTCGAAAAAACTCACCTTCTGCCTGTTAAGCACAAACCTACATAATAGACCCCTGTACTCCTTTTGTGTACAGGGTCTAAAAAGGACCTTCGGCCGTGCTGTTATTGGTCTGAGTAAAGCTGACAGAGGAAACAATCGCACAATGGATGTACTGAAGCAGCAGTGAAAAGAAGTGTAAATAAAAAACACACACATAAAACTCAAGATTGAAAGCCAAAAAAAAAAAAAAATAAAACAAAAAATGAAATAAAATATTCAAAACTAAATAAAATAAAAGGCTAAAAAGAAAAGGCTAAAAAGAAACATATGAAATGAATCGCTTTTAAATCAAGTTTTTGATACAAAAGTTCATAATACTCAACTTGACTTGACTTGTGTCTGATAAAAATAATAATAAATAGCAAATATTTGAGTTGGTAATAAAGAATAAAGAAATTCTCAGAATTCGCAAAAACTTTGTAGCAAAAAGTGCGAAAATTAAGACAGTTTTTGTTTTTTTTTGTGGATATTTCTTTTGGGAGTGCAATAAATGGTACAATAAAAGCTACAACAAGCAGCGGACTGATTTGCGAAAAGGAGAGGGAGGGAGAGAGAGGAAGAGGGGGATGTACAGAGAGAGTAGGTGACTAAGAGAGAGAGTGAGAGAGTGAGAGAGAGAGAGCCAACATTTTGGCATGAGCATCTTATATCGTACTTACTACTAGTCATCCCCAGTCAAATCAGTTCTTGGCACGATTTTCGCAACACAAAATCTAAGAAATATAAAAAGTTTTTGATGCTGCCGCAAAAGCCAACGCACAATCGACAAGTTCTGCGCGTTGGCTTAACTTCTGCCACAAAATTTTAGTTTCCGGCTTTTGATGGCTTGCAGTTTGTGTTGGCAATATGTCTGCCGTTTGCCGTTGCCTTTCCCGTTAGCCCAACCCCCCCCCCAAGTTACCAAGTTACCAACTTACCGACTTGCCTTTGCTTAACTTTAACTTTTTCGGCTATACTATCAGCCCCAAAAAAAGTATGTTGTTGGTAGGGTGTTGCTTATTTGATTTTTGTACCGCCTTTTGTTGCACAACAATCAACGGACAGACATCAACATGTGTACAACAAACTCCAATACAACAACAACACCCCAAAGATACACAACAATTTGCAATTTCACAAGTTATAAGCGAATATCTTAAAAATGAAGCACAGCCCCAAAAAAAATAAAAAAAAAAAAAACTTCACAATTTATCAATAAAATGCAGAAGTCTTAAGAACTCTGAACAAGTCTTTTGGGGGAAATAATTGAGCTCCATCTATTTACTGGCTTACGAAAGGGCCCAAAACGATTATGGCCAATGAATAAACTGAATGAAAAAATAAAATCAAATTAAATAAACGTTTTTATATACACATAATGGTCCAATGGAGCCCCAAAAAAATCTTATACAGTTTATTTAGAATAGAAAATATTATTCTATGTAACAAATAGCTAATAAATATGCAGCTTTTGGCATAAATTTATAAAATAAACTCATCGATCAAAGTTATAATCGAAAAAAGATACAAAATTTTAGGCGTTATGTTTAAAATAGTGATTTAAATCGTTAGTTTTGTCGGTAATCTAAGCAAATAACTCATAACGGCCTTAAAATTTACATATTTCTATGCTAATATTAATTAAAATTCACTGCACAGTATTATTAAATTTGATTTAAAGTCCAAAATAACTACAAACATTAATTAAAATTTTTTTAAAAATTGTTTGGCTTTAAAACAAAAAGTTTCAAATAGATTTTAAAGCTAAAATTGTTTGAAGTAAACTGACAAATAAATGGCAAAATTATTTAAAAAGGATTTTTATAAAATATTTTTAAGTAGAACTTAATTTTAAAAAAAATAATTTTTTTAACTAGTATTTTAAACAATTTTTTAATTATTTTGTTGGCAGTTCTGCAAAGTATTAATTTATTTTCTTAACAAAAATTTTTAATTAATATTTTAAGCCATTCAAATACCTTTAAAAAGTCATTTAAAATATTTATAACAATAATTACCTTTAATAGACAAAACAATTCTTCAGTAAATGTTAATTTATTTAATTACCTGCAAGAAAATGTAAAAAGAAAAAAATGTTTATTAATAAATCAGTCAATAAATTAAATATAAATTTATAATAAAACTTAACTAATTTAATAAATTGCTTTAAAATTATAAAAAAATGACCTAATTTCACAAATAAATAAATTTTAAGTGTGAAGTCACTTAAACTTAATATTTATAAATAGTAAACAAAACAATAAACTAACATAAATAAGACAATTTTTTTTTGGGGCACAGGAAAATTCCATTGAACATCTTCGGAAAACTCTAGTGTGAAATGGAAATGGCTTTGCTAACTCCCATAAATCTTAACATCGTGTTGCGAGTATAAGTGTGTGTATGTGCTCGTGTGTGTGTGTACACAACAGTATAAATACGGCGTTTTATTGCCATTCATGCAATTAATGTCAAGTTGCCATAATGAGCACACAAAGGCAGCTGATGATGCTTTCAACAGCCATGAAGGCGACTTAAGTTAGCCAAGCGATAAGGACAACAGGGCCAACTCGGCAGCACAGCAGCTCTAGCAGCTCAGCAGCTCTGCTCAACAGTTGAACAGTTGAACGTACAGTTGAAGTAAAACTGAGAAAGTGAGGAATTGAGAAAGAGAGGTCTGTGGAAGTCAGGAAGTCAAGGCGTAAAGCCATACACAGTATTAAGGAGGCAATACAAGATGGTAGATGTGGGTTCTACCATTTTATTTGTTTATGAAAATGAAGCCAGAGAACTTGGAGTCGAAGTTGGGGAGTTGGAGGAGTCAAGAAGTTAAATTGGTTTTGCATTTGTTAACTTTGTTGACTGGCCGTCAGTTCTGGTCTGTTTCAACCTGTCTAAATACTTTATTGCTGCAGGTTTACGACACATGTGTGTACATAATTGAAAAATGCGTGTGTGGGTGTGTGTAAATCTGAAATACTGACAACGACAACGACAACGGCATTAACATAACCAAAAATATTAAGTGAAATATAAACCCGGCTATAAGCCTAAATACTGATTATGCAGCATTACCACACGTCTCCTCTCAAACCCCCGCTAACTTGGCCCAGAATCCCTCAAAGCATGTGGCAAAGTTTGGCGTTAAAATGTATGAGCAACCCCATCAAAGGACAGTCACAGGACCAGACCAGTACCAGTAGCAGACTCTACACTGTGAAAAACTGCGACTTTTTACATAATTTTAAATTATTTTAAAACAAAAACTTTAATAATTTTATGTTTTAGATACAGTTATGTTAGCTTTAAGCTGTAGATAAAAATCTGACATGTAAACATACATTTTTTTCTCCCAGTGTAATAGCAAAGTCTGCACTGTTATGGTCTGCTCCGCCCTGACAAATATACAAACATAATTGTGGGCGTCTTTGTATTCTCATTTCGCATGCCAGGCGGTCCTTTTTCCAAAAGTTATGCGTTTGTCTAACAACACACACACATACACATAGTTACACCCCCTAAAACACACACACACAGACTCCCAGTAGCAGATAGAAAGTCATAGATACACACGTTAGATTGTAAGTAGTTTTGGTAACTGTTTTTGATAATAAAAAGTTATTTATGTGATATAAACTTTTCGCCAGACGTTTGCTATTTCTAAACTACATTTAAAAGCTAACCTATGCTCGTTGGCATTAAGTTATTCCAGACCTAAAGTGATCATTATATCAGACAGACATCTATATAGCTGCAGACACAACTGAGGTAAATAAAAAAAATATATAAAAGTAGTAAAAATTTATTAAAAAATATTAAATTACAAGAAATTCTAATTTAAAAGTTTCAATTTTAAATAAATTTAAATAAAAAAGAAACTTTGTGAAACTCAAAACTTTATTCCAAAAAAGTCTCTTAAAAAATTTATAATAAATTTAAGTAAAATCTTCATAAATCTTATTACCCACTGCCATTAAAATATTTTAAAATATTTACTTATATATCTACTTTAAAATTGATTAATCTACTAGAATCAATACGCCTTAAAATATTACCAGACAAAGCCCAGACAAGTACTAAGCTAATTACCTGAGTTCACTTAGATTAACTTAAATTAGTATAATATATATAAGAAAACAACAAAATTGTTAAAATAAATAACAATAATAAATAAATAAAGGGCAAGACGACCCGTGAGACAAGTCAGGTTGAATGTACAGTGGGTAATAATTGTTGTTACTTCGTAACTGATTCGTTCAGAAACGTATTTAAAACCGGTTTCCAACAGACAACTGACAACATCGACGAATCGTCAAAACAATCGGATATATACAAAATTACTCAACAAAAGGTATAATTAGCAAACGGAGATGCAATTAGACCTCAAGCAAGCTAAATATTCCAATCCCAAAGCTAAAGTATCTAAAATCAAAATCAATTTATTTGTTTAGAGAATAAAAATTCAACATATTTTTTAAGTTACTTTAATTAATCAAATTCAGTTTATGGCAATATAATCAACACTAAATGAGATACAAACTTTGAGATACTTTCAGTGTACGGGATGCAAATATGTAGATATTAGATACTATTCAACCGCACTTGCCTCAAGTGCTGCTTAAACGCCACAGACATCGCCTACTAAATATTTTATGGCAAAACAACACTATTGCTGTTGTAAATTGTGGCTTGGTAAATGCGTAACATGAAGGCCCAAATATTTGGCCAGCAAACAAGCCAAATAGACCAAACATGACCAAAGCGGGCGGGCAATCTAAGCATAATGGTCATTTGTGGGGGTACGGTATGGGGTTAGACGGTGTACGGGGCGTATGCTTTTATCGGAAATGAAGGGACGCAATTGTGTGGCATTTTGTCAGTCTCGGCTGTCGACGCAACACACTCTAGTTTACAAATTGCATTAACATATCACGGGTTGCAAGATGCTAAGCTGGACAAGAGCAACAATTGCTGGTACAGCAACAACAGCAACAACAATAGGAGCAACACCATTGAACAACCGCTTGATTGTAAGCTATTAACAGCATTAAAGATCTGAAATTTAAATAATTCCCGCCAGAGTTAAAACCATTTCCCCAAGCACACACACGCACACACACACTCAGATGTGTGTGGGTAAATGTGTGTTGTTGAGTTCGCAGTGCAAAATCAAACTAAACTGTCATTTAGAGATAAACAGCTTGAAGCAAAATGCATGAAGCTGACAGCTACACGAAGCAAGCATATAAATTACTAATACGCACTGTTGTCTACGCCTGCTATACACATGTCCGCACACCAACACACACACACTCAAACCCTATATATACTTGTATATTATGTGCGTATATATGTCTATAAGTAGCTAAAGTGCTAGACTGCTCAATTCTACATCTCAATATATATATATTTATATAGGTATATAGACTTAAGGCAGAGGGGGGGAGATCTGCTCGGGAAGCATATGTAAATTTCATTAAATGAATTCAACTAACGTTCTAACATCTCAGTTACTCAGTATTGAAATGATTTCCTTGCCACTTACGCATTTCACTTCCTCAGTCGCATTTTCAATCAATTGGTAAAGTTTTCACATCTTCAAAATCAATTAGTTTAAACTAAAAGAACTTGAAATCTTTCATCTTTTGTTCATGCATAATAATTTATAATATTTGTAATTATTTCAATTGTTTTCTTAACGAAAACTAAAAAAAAATCACTTCACTTCACTTCACTGTCCATTATGAACAGCTGTTTGTCTCGGCTTTGAGTCATGACTAGCATTTAGTTAACTTGGCTCATACACATAACCGGTTTGGCTATGAAACTGTCTGAGCTTGACCTTGTATCTGTTTTAAGTTCTACATCACGTGCAAAGTAACGAGTATTCAGATACTCAATACTTAAATATACAACTTATTGTTGTTGTTGTTGCTGTAATTGCTGTTGTTGTTATTCATCTCACAGCTGTTGATGATCGAAGGGGCAATTTTCAATGAGGTGTGAAATATGATGATGCTATACGAACATAAGGAATGCATTTAATTTACACCTTTGACTCTACTGATTTCCATCACATTAGTAGATTAAGTTTTCAGTTAATCATTGGTTTTGAGCCAGTTTTGTAAACTTGTTAGCACTGCCAAAGGGTGAAAACTTGTGTGTACTTGAAAGAAATGTTCAATAACCTTGACTTAAACCGGTCCCATGTCCGATATGTCCGATATATATATATCTATTTACATCTAATATGTCTACCTATATTTAAACGTTGTGTTTGTTCATCGAGATCGACTGTCGTCAAACAAACTACTTAAGGCAGTTCAAGTTTTCATTACGTATACGTAATTTTTAAATGGAAATTGGAATTTGTTCACGTATTATTAGCTAATTAGGAAAACCCAGTTTTCCCTGTGTGTATAAGTATCACGAAAATCTTAAGTAAAGAATTGAGTTAAGTTTTGATTTAATCTGTTGCTTAGAAAATACCCATTGTGGAGATGATGAAGGGTATATTGTTAAAACATTTAGTTATAGATTTAATTGATAACAGTAAGAGAAAATTCATAAAAATATTTTTCTGTTAAAGATTAAATAAATAGAATATTTTAAAAAATATAAGTTATAATTTGTAAGTAAAAATAAAATTTGTTTAGTTATAAAATATGCTTTTACTTTAGAATTATAAACTATATTTTTAAATGAAATGTTTTAACAATATAAACTGTGTCAACAAAAATATTTTAAAAATTCAAACATAATTGTTAACAAAAAAAATATTTAAAAATTTTTTTGAAGTAGATATTAAATAAATTAGTTATAAAAAATGTTTTTATTCATAAATTACATTTTTAAACTAAATCTTTTAACAACAAACTTTATAAAAAATATATTTTTCTGGAATATTTATATAAAATATAATTTTAAAAATTCCAGTTTTATATTAATATCAAAAGTTTATATATTTTAGTTGAAAAATTTGTTTAAACAAAAATTCACCAAGAGAAAGAAACAAATATTCATGTGATTATTGGGTTTGAGTTAAAAGTTTCGCATTTGAAAGCATTACAAATTCAATGAAAATAAACGACAGACGACGAGAGACTAGACTCGAAAATCCTCAAAAATCCCCAACAAAATATGTCCAGCAGTTCAAACTCAATTTCTCAACTTGCAGCCCCCACAAAAATTTGGAATATCCCTCAATTTGAGAACACACCCCCACACACACATTACGCCAGTGAGAGGGAGGGGGAGGAAGAGAGAGGGCGGGTAAGTAGGGAGTGAGGGCGGCATTAATTGGCCCCCCTCCCACTCATTCCCTTCTAACGCCATTCTAAAGAATTTCGTTTAATGAAAATTGGAAAAATCATTGATTACTTTGGGCTTCAGACAGAGAACTGGGTCTGGCCACTTGAGTGAAGTGTGCTGAAAAACGTTTGTGCATTTTGCGCGATAAGTTGATTAAATTGCATAAAAGTGGGTGGGACTAAGTGGGCGTAGGGGGCGGTATTTACGTAGTGGGTGGGATGCTATTAAGCGCATTAGACGGCACACAACTTAGATTGAGATTGAGTGCCGCTAATTTGAATCTGTAATTTCCTTAGCTGGCCACTGGGATCTTTACATTTGACTTTTATGCGAGAGAAAATGGGAAAAGGGGAAGAGGAAGGGGCAAGGGGAAGGGTAAGTGGAAAGCAGTGGGTGGAAAGACTGAAAACACAATCGTAAAATGGCTTAGAATGCTGTTGCAATTTTGTTGCATGCCACACACAGAGAGTAGTAGTAGCAGTACGGCACTCCTTTTACGGCCACATTATGTGCACCATTTCCTCATACCCGTTTCATGCCCGATTCATGCCGCTTTTCCGTGCCGTTTCTCCGTGCAGTTTATGGCGTACAGCAAGTGCAGCTTTCAAGTAAACAAACTGATCAAACATTCACTCGGTTAACAAACTAGACACTCTTTTTTTTGGGGTACACAAGGTGAGAGTGGGTGGGCTGATAGTGCACAGTGGTAGAAAATAGTAGAAAATAGGAAAAATTAGGTAATAAATTGGTTAATATTTATTGGTTATAGTTTTTTTTGCTTTTTTAAAATTATTTTTATATTTTTATTTCACTGAGTTCTACCAGAAATTCATGTGCTCTTTTTGTCCCCAACTCTAAACAAATTTACTTGTTTCTAAAGTATTTTCTTGCAGTGTATGAGCAAGTTAACTGAAGGCAGGTATTCTAGGCGATACAACCCCGACAAATGTAGTTCAAAGTCGTGCAACATCGTAAATCCATCGTTGAACTATAAAATACCGTCTTATTGCAATTTGTATCTCTTTTAACAGCGCAAAAAGAACAGTTTGGCGGTTGGTTTTGGGTTCGGTGGGGGAAGGGAAGGGGTTTTTTTTTGGGTATGGGGTCTTTTGGGTCTCCCAGCTCTTTGGGCTTTTGGCTTGGACTTGGCTAGTACACCCCTGAGCCTGAGCCTGAGCTCTTTTAATCCGATTTAGCTGCTGCATTTTTTTGCCATGTTGTGTGCTGACCAGCGATTACGCCTGCTTATTTCTGCTTTCTTTCTTTGCTTTCTTTACTGCTTTTGATTATTTTTATTTTAGTCACTCCTGCTCCCGCTCTGTCTCTCTCTGTCTCTGTCTGTTCTTCCAACGGTTTAACATTTTTATTTTAAATATGCTTGACTCGAGTCTGTCCTTCTGTCTCTCATTCTTTTGACAGACTAGGTTAATGTTGTCGTTCCATTCGTTTTTTACTTTACTATTTTTGTGTTTCTCTTCTTCTTTTTTTAAGCCCTAAATCGTTACTTAACCGAGTTCAATGCACGCTGTTGGCCTTCAATATTCAGTCACAAGTAGTTCAACTGTCCATTGTCCATTAAGCCCTGTAATGCACTACAATAAACCAAAAAAAAATATGCTATTTCTCCAGCTTTAAATTGGAATCCAAAGGTTTTTGTCAGTCTATGCCCTTCCTTTGTCTATATTTATGAGTATTTGCTAACGTTTCTGGTTCTGGTTTTTAGACCCCGTACTCTAAAAAAGAGTAGAGGGGTCTATTAAGTTTGTCTGAAGCGAAATGTGCGTAACAGGCAGAAGGAGGCGTGGCCGACCCCATAAAGTATATATATTCTTGATCAGCATCAACAGCCGAGTCGATATAGCGATGTCCGTCTGTCCGTCTGTCTGTCTGTCTGTCTGTCTGTCCGTCCGTATGAACACCTGGATCTTCTAAACTACAAGAGCTAGAGCAGCCAAATTTGGAATGAAAGTCCGTCTATATGTCAGGCAGGTTAAGTTTATTTCAAATTTTTGCCACGCCCCCTACCGCCCCCGCAAATTGTAAAAAACTATTTTCACATCACCATAACTTGAAAACGACTAGAGCTAGGGAGACCAAATTTACACAATATGTGTATGGTACCTATATAACTATCCTCACCAAATGGTCCGGATCGGACAACTATAGCCTATAGCTCCCATAGGACAAATCGTTCGAAAACTACTTATTTGTATGGTAAAACGCGCACTAAAATGAGTACGGGGTCTTTTACAGTCGGCTCGCTCGACTGTAGCCTTTCTTACTTGTTATTTTTGGCCTATTTGCATTATGAATTATTTATTTTTACAATTTCCTCATGGAAAAGTGCAAGCAAAATGGAAGGAAAAAACCAACAAAAAAAAAACACACACAAATGTTGCAACAGTGGCACTTGACGCCACCTACGCGATAAACGGGGAAATGGGAAAAGCGGGAAAATGGCCAGAGCATACACCGGGCCAACAAATAAAAAAGAGAAGAAAAACGAAATATGCGAAAAGTGTTTGTTCGTATTAAATTTATGAATATTATATTTGAATATATCCAGGCTATTGCCGAGTCGAGCCCGTGCTAAAGTTTGTCTATAAATTTGTTGTAGCTCTGTTGCCAGGACTTTACGGCCATGTAACCGCCTTTCACCTGCCTCAGACCAACCACCCACCTGGCCAACTGAAGGAGTTATGGCAACAGAAACAATCCCACCAACCAACCAGCAGGCCAAATCCAACCTTCTGGCCATCATGTTGGTCAAGTGCTTTATTTTTTAAACATCATGAAATAAAGTCTAAACTGAAACTTTTTAGCTCTACCCAATTTCCCAGAGATTATACTTAACCAATTTTGACAAATATTAAAAATAGAAGAGTTTATAGATATTGTTCAATTTAATGAACTCGTAAATAACTCTTCTTTTCCATCCACAAAGTCATTTCAAATGATTCGTGTAACTGAAAGTAACTGAAAACAGAATCGTAACTTTTAACTAAGCTCTAAGATCTGTGGAAATCAACTAAATAGATGCATAAATATGCTAATATCCAGTGCACAATAACTGTTTTATTAGTCCCAAACTTAGAGAAGACATTGTCTTTGTAGTATAAGAGAGGGATTTCTCAGCTAAACACTCTAATTCGCAGGCTAAGAGAAGACAATGCCCACAAGTAGCGTATTAAACGCTGGAGACAGCAAAGCTGATATAAATCTAGCTTTATTTGTACAGTAACAGCCAGACAGAGAGGGGGAGGGATAGAGCAGAAGAGAGGGGGTAGTGTGAGGTGGGGGGACTAAAAGGGGGATTAAGGGAAGCAAGCGAATTGTAGCGCCTTTTCAATGTACAAAAGTTGAAATGAAAATGGGACGATGACTTTGGAATGAATGCAATTTTGATAAAATATGCAAAGAACGCACGCGAAAACAGAGGAAAACACACACACACACACCGACATACACCCGCACACACACACAAACACGCTCAAACACTAAACATTGAAGCAGCAACAAACGAAATGAAAAACGGCTGTGCAAATTAATTTTACGTTCAACACAAACCAACAACAATAAAACATCTGAGACAGCGGCAAACAAAAGCTGCAACAACAGCAACAACAACAACAACAATAATGCGAGCGCACTCCAAAACTTTACGACCAACAAGCAAACAAACACACAGAGAAATATTACGTATACGCACAGGCAAACAAGCAAACAAGCAAACATAAATACATTTGTGTGTCAACAAATAGAAATTGTCACAGAAAGTCCAAAAGTTGAGTTCAGTTTCTGTTCTCAGCTGATAACAGCAAGACATAGTTCAACAATTGTTTAATTTCAACGAATTTCTTAGTTAGCAAATTATTTATTTACTAAGAAACTCAAGTAATTTGTTAAGAAAATTAATGTAATTTATTAACAAGAATTATAAAATTCTATACTTAGTGATAACAAGCTCTAAAATTTAGACTTAACTTAAAATAGTTGCTATGAAAACAACACTCCTAGCACCATTCCCAGCTAAACTTAGTAAAATTCCCTTAAACTAAAGCATAAATTCTTAGCCATATGCAAGAATTACTAGCGATTAATGCAGCAGGCAGCAAACTTCAGATAGAGAGAGAAAGAGAGAGAGAGAGAGGAAATGAGGAGGAAATTGTGTACTCGCAAATTGATTACAGATAGCCAGAATTCTTTGGTCGTGTTTATAGTCCATCCAATGAGTTTTTTCCCTCGACGCGTAGGAAAAACCAGTCACAGGAAGGGAAAGAGAAACTGAAAGGAGGGAAGGAGGAAGGGAGGAAGGGAGGTAAAGAGGAAGGGCAAGGGGAATGTACGTCTTTGACTAAGTAGTTACAGAGCTTTTATTTAAATTTAATTTTTCTTATGACACACAAAGCGTAACTTTTCGTCGTCACTGTTGGTCGTGTCGTCGCGTCGTCGTCGTCGTCGTTGCGTCGTCGTCTCGTTACGTTCTTCGCCCCTCATCATCTACAGCATTCACTGTCGACGACATTGCCTGACAGCACTTCACAAAAACAAAATTTATCACGAATAAAAATTAATTAAATTTAATGGAGCGTAAAAAGTTGAAATTTATCCATTCCATATCTATATCTATATCTATATCTATACGCAGTAAGTACATGGCAGCCAGTAAGCTTAAGTTGTTCTTCCTCTTCCACTCTTGATTTAACATTTTTTTATAACCTACCCACTTGTGTACAATTTTTTTTACGTGGTATCTATAGTGACTGATTTTTAATAAACTTTTAATAGCCATAAATCGAAATACATTAAGGCTTTTTGTGATAGATTAGTGGGTAAGTAAAGGCATGAGACATAAAGTGTATAGCGATATACCCTGTAATTTAAACTGTTATAACTGTTATACAAAGCTTAGCTTGTAAGGGAATAACGAACTGATTTCTTAATGAATATGAAATCAAAGCATGAGGCATACAGTGTTCAGCGATATACCCTGTAATTTTAAAATGTTATAACTGTTATACAAAGCTTAGCTTGTAAGGGAATAACGAACTGATTTCTTAATGAATATGAAATCAAAGCATAAGCCATAAAGTGTATAGAGATATACCCTGTAATTTTATAATGTTATAACTGTTATACAAAGCTTAGTTTGTAAGGGAATAATGAACAGATTTCTTTTAGAGACTTTTTTTTATTTTTTTTTAATCCGATAGAAATAAAGTATCTGCAAAAAATCCCTACCTATAAATTCAGGTAGGATTGAAAAAGCTTAACTCCAATTATTTCTGAAATGAAATTGATCTCGAACCTATGAATATACTTAAAGAGCTCTCTTGTGTCTACTTTTCCTAGTACTTTCTGCAAACCTCCTACTTTCAAAACCATTTAAAGTGAAACACATAGTTTCCAATTTAAGCAATTAAGGTAGTTTTAAAGACAATTCGAACGAGTTGTGCACTTTGTCAACCGCAAATGGAAAACTCGAGTCACAAAAAGCTGACAACAAACTATGAGACAGAAGTTGCATTTACTGAAATTGTATTATGAATTAGATTTTTACCTCCTGCTGGCTTTAACTACACTATGTTAGAAACAAAAACTATTCGTAATCATGGCCAACGCCACCCAGAAGAAGTGCCACACTAGAATGGCCAAGTTAGAAAGAGTTCAAACTGAAATCTTGTAGAAGAGTTAAACTAAAGTTATGGCAAAACACAATAATAGCTGGAAAGTCGCACAGTTGGAAAGCAAAGCTAAAACACAAGTGTGTGTACAATAACACAAAGTGCAGCTTAAAGTCAGTAAAGTGTTAAATATTATGGAAATTCTAGAAGAAACTCTGAAGAAGAGACCAATTCGCTTGAAATAGAACCCTTTGTTTTATTTTATATGCTTTAAAAAATTATTTCAATTTACCAAGTAAAATTCTACAAAAATAAAATTCAAAAATATTAAAAAAATGTTTAAACATTCGAAAATGTAACAAACAAAAGGTTTACAATTTTTTAAGCTGTTGCTCTTTATTTTTATAAATATTTTTAAAGCTTTTTAAAGTTAATATATGTTTCTAATCTTTAAGTATTATTGAATACTTCCCTCCCTTTACTAATTTCCATTCACAGCTCGCTTAAAGAAAAGACAAAGGAAATTAGCAGCACTTTATATGCCACGACTGGGCACCCCGCAGTCGAGCACTCCAACTCTCCACAACGGTCACACTGGGCTACACTGGCATGTGAAAGTATTTAATTCTATTTGCCTTTCATTGAGACAAGCAGGCGGCGTTGTTTATCAATTCAAAGAAAATCAACACGAGACGAAGCAGCTGTCAAATAAGGACATGCGACAAGCAGAAGGATGATAGCCCCGCCCACTCACTTTACGCCCCCGCTTGCACCTCTGATAAGCATCTGAGACATGTTAGATGAAGTGACAGAGGAGTAGGAGAGGTAGGTGGAGAGGAGGGTGGAGAGGGAGGTGGAGGTGGTATATGGTAAAGACGTTCTTGTCTTAACAATTTATAAATTAATTATGCATGCGTTGTTTCGCCTTGTACAAGAAAGACAACCCCAGCAAAATACTCATAGACAGCAAGTGTTTCACATTTTTTTATACTCACTGTGTAGCTGAGCATACCCCGAACTGAACTTTGGAGTTTATAAATTTTGCTAAATTTCTGTGTGTGTGTGTGTTGTGTATTTAATTATAAATTAGAAGCAGGAGTAGCAGACGAATTAAAGCTTTAAATATTTACAGAGTATCTGCTAGTCGAACTCTTTGAGCTTCCAAACACACTTGTAGCTTGTTCATTCGTGTGATTCAATACGCTAATTTCGATTGGCCTTGGTTAAAGAACCTTGGTTTTAAGCGGTTTGTCATTATTATCTTTTTCGGTTTATAATTCTCTCACTGCAGTTGCTTTGTTGCTTTGAACTCGATGCTATTAATGTCGAGAATAATTTTTATATAAATTTTCGCTCATTTTACGCTCCAACACTTCAGCTACAAAGTGCTAAATCACCTCTAAATGACAGATTGTTATTTGTATCTGGTGTATGATTGACAAGTGTCTGATTGATATTGTTTAAATAGTTTAATATAAAAGAAAACATAACTATTTGACATTATTTGTTAAGATGATTGAAGCCAACTAATCAGTGTACATATTAATACACGCGACGCATCACCTTGTACTTGAAAATCACAATTAAATCAAAATTGTTTGATCACTTAAAGCAACAAGTACGTAGTACTAAGTACTAAGTACTTAGTATACATGTAAATAGTATTGATGGTCTTGTTTGCCTTTGTGGCTTTAAAAAAAACATTACTCAGACCGCATATTAAATATTCGTGTACTTAGGTAGAAAAAAAAACCTGGTAAAACCTTGAGCCAAAGAAAATGGCGCCGAAATAATCAAATATTAAGGTCACCGCAGCCGCATTTTAAGACTTTTTTCCCTGCGCGGTTACTAGTGGATAATTAGATTAAATCCGACGTAAGCTTAATGTCTATAAATAAATAAGCATGCATGAAAACGCAAGTTTGTTTTTGCTTACCCAATTAAAGTAATTTAAAGCACACAAAATAAACATTTGTCTTTTCTTCAACATCTTTGTAAAGTTTTACTTTTCTTGCAATTGAGCAACACTTTAAAAACTTGTGGCGGCTGTCGATAAAAATTTCAATAATGATTACTTTCGATAAATAAAGATAAGTTGGCTGCAGTTAAGCTAGTGTTGAAGACAGCGTTGCCACCTGTTAAGGATCAATGTGCTATAAACATTCAACTATAATCAGTCTAATTTCAATCAGCCATAAAATCAGGCAACATTTCGAAAAGAAAAGAAGAATTAGAGCAAAAGGGTGAAAACTACACAGATCTATTGGGAGTGCAATAAGGCTAGAAAGGAAACGAAAGGGAAACCCATCTTTACATGTCCATGGTATGGATGACACACAACAAGGCACAGACATTATAGGCTCTGAGTGCTTTTGTGTGTGTGCGTGAGTGTGTGTGAATCTTTTTAAGCCCTTTTTCCCAACAATAGACTCAATGGCTAACAATGGCCACAAATGTAATGGGTGCTCTGGCGACACACATTCCAAGTGCTTGCTGCAGCAGGGAACAAAGCTTGAATTGCAGCATTTAAATACTTGACAATACGCAAGTCAAGACAACAGCAACAACAACAACAACAAAATGGCAACTGCAAAGCAACCAGTTTGTCTAAGTTCTTTGCTGCTGGCATAGGCATAGGCGTAGGCGTTGCCACAGTCGTGGACGTGGGCGTGGTCGTGAACGTAGACCGAGGCAAGTGTCCAAGTGGCTCACAGTGGGCCAAGTGCCAAAGCGCCAAGTGGAAGAAGGTGAAGGCAACCGACCATGGTTATTGTCACAGCCGTAAACCGTAAACAGTAAGCCGTAAACACTAAACCGTATACTGTGCAGCATACTACCATATACCAAGCGCCATTTTTTTGCTTTGTTTTTTAATAAAATTCGCTGCTTTGCGACAAGAACATAGAGAATTTACGCTTGATACTTAAGTAGTCCTGCTGCAGCTTCTACTTGTTATCCTTTATAAAATGCACTGCATTGCCTACTCTAAATATAACACAATCTTATTATTATAACACCCTGGGCTGTGGGTATAACAGATTTGTGTGTAGAGGCAGCAAACAGTCTTAAAGCTGGTAAGCACTAAGTTTGATGTATATTTTAAGAAAGATTAATTTTAGTTCAGACTATATCTTATTACCTTATGTTACCAAGGCTAATTTCAAACCGTCTACAAAATTTAAAGGACTAACTTCTAGGAACTCTCCTACTCCTTCTAATATGTAAGCCCTTTAAATCGACCCCATAGAAATATGCGATTAAAGAACAACTTTTAGTGTACTCGTTTACAGTTTAAGAATCTATATAAAAGCTGCATATACCCACACACCTAAGTATAGACTTAAACAGTGCATATTAAAATTTTAACAACAGCAGAATATGCATAAATGCGTTGTCTTTAGCTTAAGCCTTCAAGGGTTGACTGCAGAAAAGATTGGTTAAAAGAATACAACACACGGGAACACAGCTCGGAAGCCATACTCATATATACACAGACACATATATATATATATGTATAGTATATAGTGTATATACGTAGTATATTCTGTTTACTTTGGCTCTTTCTTTTGTGCTCTGTTTGTCAAGTACGAGTGAAACCCGCTTTATATTTCGTGGTTTTGGCCACAATTTGACTAACAAACTCTTCTCAATGACCCGTCGTCCGGTCGAGTTTTTCCACTGCTCATTTGTCATTCAGCTTTGGGGCACAATTACGTAAATTACAATTATGTTGTATTCCTTGGTTTCTCCTCGGGTTCAGTTTTGCCTGAATGCTGAGTTGATGACTGCTATGTGACCGCGGTCACAAAAACCTCTTGTACACGCACAATGCCACAATGGATGTGCTATAATTTCTCTAGATAAATATATATATAGAGTACGAAGTGCAATAAAGTCGGTATTGGCTTTAACTGCTATAAATAACTTTAACAGAATTTAATAAATATATTAAATTTTACTAAAATTATAATAAGTAATAAATTATTTTAATTATATCTTCCTATATACATTGTTAAACAAGAAATTATTACTGCCTTTCAGTTAGCTTGGAAAAGTGCCTGGAAAGTGCAGCGGAAAAGCCGTCTGCGCTGCAGTTATCGAGCAACTTCTGCATTTTTAACGCTTTTCCACTTTGTGCATATACAATGTATGTAGTTTTCCACTTCTTGCGGTGGCTGTGTCCAAAAAGTTGCAACGCCCAAATCTCCGTTGGAAAATTTCATTTCGGAAATCAACTTATAAGCATAAACAAGGCTGAAATGCCTAAAAATTCTCAACAACGGCAAACTGCCGCCGCCCATATGAGCCCAACCCTAGCCGAGCCGCTTCGCTGTGCTGCAGCCCTGCCGTTCGCTGGCTTGCAGTCCCTTAGCACCGCATCGGACGTTGGACTTTGTACTTTGGACGCCTAAGCGCTAGATAAACTTTACGTCTTGAAGCGCAGCACATCAACTACGCTCTCTTCCTCTCTGCACTGTGCTCTCTCTCCCCACCTCTACCCATCTCTCTCACACTCAATGCCTAGCTACACTTTGCACTTCAACTCACTGGGGAATTGTGCGCCAATGTGTCTGCATAAAAATGTCTGCTGAGAGTGAATGTGTGTGTGTGTGTATTGGTGTATGTTTGTTTGCATGTATGTATGTATGTGCGAGTGTGTGTGTGTATACTTTGACTGCTGGCATTTTTGCATGTTTGTCTCGCAAATTATGCGTCGCGCACAAACAAAAGCGGAAACGATGCTGTTCGCTGCTCTGGAACACTTTTGGGTGCTGCTGATGGCACTGGGTTTTGAATTGAGGCTGAGCAAAGCTGTCCTCCTGTAAACAACCCCCTCCCCAATGCTTGTGGCAGGCAGGCTTCTGTGGGGTCCTTCATTTTCCATTTTCTTTCTATTTTTTTCACACGCCTGCCTGCCTGCCTGTTGTGGGACGTTCTGGCGTGTGTTGCTTCCTGCTCATTTTATTTTTCGCTCCGAGCCGGAAATAATAATTGCAACATGGCGTTGCCGCGCGGTAACAACTGCAAACCGGCAAACGGCAACTGGCAACTGGCAGGAGCAACAGCAGCAGCAGCAGTAGCACCCGAGCGAGAGCATTAGCAAAAATTCAACGGGTGCAGAAATATTGTGTCATTTGGTAGCAGAACACATATTTCCATTCCCAGCGGCAACTTGCTGATTGCAGTTTCAATTCCAGTCGTAAAACATCAACATAATGATTGTAATGATCAAAATGGACGATCTTACGGCTCTGACGTCACATGAACTAGAAAAACTAACGTACAACACACATACATTTTCCGCATGTCTCTTGGCGCTGCTGCTACAACTAAAATTGACAGAATTTTGCTACAATTTGAACGGGAATGAGTGCGAGTATCTGTCATATAAACAGTACTTAACTGTCAGGCAGTCAGACAGACAGACAGGCAGGCACAGGCACAGACACGATGCTCAAGCCCCATCCAACTACATCAGTCCCATCTGTTTCCCAGTTAGCCATTCAGTCATCCAGCCAGCCATACTTCCCATCCATTAGCTTTTCCTTTTCGCGTATGTTTTTTTCTCGACAAAGCCAAGTCATGTCCATTCATTTCATTTGGCTAACGAAAAGTTGTCATTGTACTATTTACATACATATATGTACTCCTACTTCCCCTAAGTAGTATATAGTATATAGTACTTAATAGTTCCTAACATGCTCCAGAGAACTCTGAGTTATATCTTAAAAACGATTTAAGACTTAGTGTACTGAGTCTTAAAAGTATTTTACACCAAATTGTATTATCTATAGTATTTAATTACGAATCTAGAATCTGCTTTTCATACCTGTATCTACAACTTAATCATCGTATATATTGTTTTTTTCCACTTCTATATCTGCATAATTAAGTTCTCTATCTATTCATTATATATACATATATATCTATCTGCATCTTTATTTATATCAACGCAAATATTAATATATTTATATATATGCCGATTTGCTGATGTTCAGGTGTATTTTCTATGTAGATAATTAACACATTTTCTGCTTTAGCTTGAAAGAGAGAGAGAGAGAGAGAGAGAGAGAGAGAGAGAGAGAGAGAGAGAAAAAGCCAAACACAAACAGCTTCTAGAATTGATATATAGCCTTTCACATACAAACATATATAACATATATTTCCATATTCTATTAGTATTACTATTCTAAAGCTTACATATTAATTTTGTGACTAAATTTAATGCTTTTTAGACTCATTCCCAGTGTGACTTGAATATGATTAAGAGCTAATTATTGCTGGACTGTCAGAGAAGTACTTAAAACTTGGCTCTAAATCGACTTTTTACACTAAACTATGATCGTTAGATTTGTCTAGAAGTTTATTGTTGTTTTAATTGAATTACAACTGAGTAATGCTTGCGGTGCCCTTCACGAAATGTACTTTTTTTTTTGGGAGATACAAAGGCCTTAAAATAATTTACTTTTTTAAAGGGATAGCAAAGATTTAAGTAAAGAAAACTTTGAGTTTTTCTATAAGTAATATTATACTTTTGAAAGGAATTTAATTAAAACTTTTTGGCTTCCTCATCAACTTTAAAGTTTTAAGTTTACAACTGAACAAAAATATTTGTTGAAAATCAATCCAAAGCCAATAAATATTAGGACTTTCCATAGTTCTCTGGCAAATATTCATACAAACTCGTTGCATACATTGCACTGCTTGCATTCTGAATGTATAGCAAGCAGTGAATAGCTGTGTGTGTGTTTGTATATGTGTAACTCCATAGGCAGTGGCATCTCTATCACTTAAGACTTCTTTCCATATAAAAACCCCTAAGAAAATGACAAATTTTAATGCTTGATGCTGAACTTGACAAAGCATGAAGATAAATTTATATAGAACTGAAATCAAACTTCAAATCAGCCGCAAATTTCTCATATCCTCATACGTTTCCTGCATTTTATTGCATTTCCGTGTTGTTTGTGCCAATCAAAGCACATCAGACAGGCACAATCCGGCAAAGGCAGGCCTAAACATGTTGGACACTGCAATCAGTGCCACACTAATTCGGCTTAAAGTCTACAAAGGCACATGTGTATATATAGAGTACATATATATACTACACATGGGGGAGGTTATTTACTCTGTTTTCTATATCCGATAGATACGTTTTTTATCGGAGGTATTTGAAAAGTGAATGCCAAACAAAGGGAATAATTTTTTATAAAAAATACTTAACTATTTAGTTTTATTTTTAGTTAATCTATAATAATCGAATTATTTTAATAATTCTTTAAGCTCTACTTAGAGTAATTAAATGCTATTAGTAAAATTTTTTCATTGGCTTTTTTTAAACAATAAAAAAAGGGTTTCTTGTGTGGAAAGGTACTGGAAAGGTATTTAATATGATATTAAAATAAGTTTTGGTAAATTTAAACAATAAAACTGCGTTTTCAACAAATTATTTAAGTAATTTGCGTGGCTATTTAAGCATATGTATGTATATTTATGTACACAGAAGTTATGTATACATAGTTAGCTGCATATAACTAATATATGATTGAATAGTTCCAGTATATATATATACAATATACTATATACAACACCGAGTGTCACTCTGCTTAGAAATCTCACACATTTATCTTAAACTAAGCCTCCGGTAATGCTTGAGTTCTTCTATTGTAAACCGTTTGAAGGCCTAATGAAAATCAAATTTAAAGACCAGCGAACGACAACAACAAGAACAGCAATGAGAATAACAGAAACAGCAACAACAACAACAACAAAGAGAATAACAGAAACAGCAACAACAGCAACAACAACTACAAGTCAGCTGAATGCAGCTGTGTTTAGTGTTCACTGCTTAATGTTCGCTGCTTGCTGCTTTGATTGTTGACGCTGTTTACGCTGCGTTGTTTGCGCTGTTTACGCTGCTGTTTCTCCATGTTGTTGTTTTTTTTGTTCAATTAAAGTTTTGTATGTATGAGTGGGAGTCAAAGCATCATTCACACATACTCACACGCATACTTATACATATGTAACTACGTACGTTTGTATGTATGTATGTGCGTATGCACTTGTATTGAAACTTTTTCGAGCTTTCATTCCATTTCCCGCGCCGGCAATTGGAAAACTTTATCAAATACTACTTAAAAAAATGATCCATAGAAAAAACTGATGGAAATGCCAAATAGCAAGTCAAAGCGAAATGAAAATTGGTAAATTTTAATTATTGCACATAGGAAAGTTTTGCAATCGACTTGACTGCGGGGCTTTATGAGGCAATCTACAAAATTAATGGCGAAAAACAAAAAATCTAAGAGTACGTTCGCTCGTTTTTTTTTTTGTACTTGTTTAATTGCTTAATTTAATTTGCATAAAAAAAAATCTTAGATAAATAATAATAACAAAAACAAACAGTAAAAATATAAAGAGAAAAAAAACTTACCTCGGTTCTTTTGTTCAGGCGTAGCAAAATATTTCGCAAGTACTATGTACACACAAACATATGTACGTGTGTATGTGTGTGTCTTTGTGTGTGTGTGTGTGTGTGTGTTTGTTTGTATGCTGCAGAAGTTGTTGGTTTTTTTTTGTATTTTGTTATTATTATTGTTGTTTATTTGCTTAACACTTCACTGGTTTTTATATATTTTTTGCGTGCCTGAGAACACAGCAAGAAAACTTTAAAAGTGATTAATTTATGAGATGATCGCCTGTCGATTTACAAATCGTTTTTTATTCTTTCTAATTATTAATTATTTATTACTATTCTTTGTGCACTTTATTTTTTGAAAGTCTATTATTATTTTATGCCGCAATACTTTTAAACGCACTTGTTTATGTTTGTCTGCTCACAACGGCGACTTGAGATTTGTACGCGAATTAACTGAAAACAACGTTACAATAGACGGCTGCAGCTATTTGTTATTTATTTATTTTTTTTTTATGCCAAAAGCTCGCCAGAACTTTTCTGCCCAGCTACTTCGAACTCCGTTAGACGACTGAAACGGCAAGCGCCAAACCACAATTTTATAAGCGCCCTGTGGCCGAAGCTCAGCTTCGTGTTGTGCGCTCGGCGCATGCGCTGGATTTTCTCACACAAAAAAAATATAAACACAAAGCAGCTGGTTCTATGGAGCGCGGTCTCAGCTGTTTTTGGCAAATGCCGGCAACAACAAGAGTGAGACAAGTGTGTGTCTTTAAATGGTTATGGCTGCTGGGCGGACTAGTTGTTGTCTGAGCGGTGAATGCAAATAACGAAGAACAACGACGGACAGCAGAGCAAAGACACAACTCAGTTCTTAACGTTATTGTTGTATTTGTCTGCCCAATATATGTATGTGAGCACAACTAAGTGTCTGTGTGTGTGTGTGCACGCAGTATAAAGTTCATGCTAGATAAAAGCTCTCGAGCTTACAACAATGCACAACAGGTGGTGGCTTACGTATATAGATTTGTATGTATGTAAACGGTCTGTTAAATGCTTAGGCAGACTGTATATATGTTTGTACGTATGTAAGTATATTAGCGTGTATATGCAGCTTTACATGTTAATCGAGCAACTATTAATATTCTTTGATACTTAAATATATTCCGATAATAAATTCAAACTGGGCATACAGCAGTCGAGTTCCTCGATCGTAGTTGTCTTAATTGCCTCACATTGGTGCGTTGTCTTTATAACGATTCCAAGCATGAATTTGTGCATCTTTTCGACTATTTTTTTTTTTTTTAATTTTTATATACTTAATATTCATACATTAATATTAACATTTCAACAAGTTTTTGCGCAGTATAAGAATCGAATTTAAATAAAATAAAACTTGCTAAACTCGCTTTAATTAGACGCTAAGTATTCGTAAGTCCTGAATCTAAAAAGAAGTTAATGAACAAACATGATCTTTATTTATTTTTTAGAATTACGTTGTTCGTTTAGAGTTTCTTGAACTGCAATAACTTTTTAACGCCTTTTTGCAATAACAAATTACAATTTGAAAATTCAATTTAATTATAATGTTTTGGTGCGCACAAAATGCGTAAATTTAAAGTAAAATTAATCATATGAATATAAGATACGCTAAAGAAACTTTAAAGCAAAGTTTTATAAACTAGGTTAAATACGCTGTTAAGCCAACAGTTAACAGTGCTGCCACCTTGCTCAAAGGAGAGCTTGGCTGTCAAGCTCACTAATACAAACAAATTACAAGTGTACTCAAAGGAGAGCCCGACTGTTAAGTTTACCAATACACACAAATAACATTGATGTTCATTTACAGAGTGCACCCATGTGCCTGTAACACTTTACTTTTTACAGTTAAACTAGACGGTCAGACTTTTACGTGCAAGAAATTAAGTTTAATAGAGAAATGGATCGGTATAATCGTCTATGGAGAGGTAAGTTCATATATGAAGTAATGAAGTAATCAAAGGCTCATGCATTAAAGAACTAATTATACAGATCCTAAATCACCGCTTACCCCACTGACCCCAATTGCAAGTCAGGTGTTCAACTTTGATAATGCAACGCCGACGCCTTTGTCAAGATCGCAAAGATCCGATTGTCGTCGAAATCTAAAAGCTAGTTACTTGTCTGTACCAGGTAGAAGACACACCATGACAAGCAGTAAATGCGGCAAACCAAAAAGCTTTTCTCAGGATTTTATGCGTCTCCGCTCTGTGTTTTCGCCAAATGCACAGAGTACCAGAACTGATATTGATGCTACCACTCCAAAGGCTCCAAAAATTATTAAGCAAGAGCATCGAACTTTTAAACGTAGCTCCCCGGTGGAGCAACCCTCGCTCAGTCCCCGTGTGCGTACGCTTCTTGGTCGCACAGGTAACGAGCACTTGACCGAATTGTTTACGCGCCAAGAAATAGATATTCAAGTGCTAATTCGTATGACTCTGGAGGATCTGGAATCGCTAGGGGTACGAGGAGCCAAAGAATTGAAACTTGCTTTGGATGTGATTAAATTGGCCAAAAGCTTTTTTAAATAGTGTTTTTATTTGTATTCTTGTAAAAGTGTCTTTTTAATGTATGCAAATGTCTAAAACTGAAATGTATAAGAAAATATTATCATTCAGATCGATTCGTTATGTCAAGATTAATTAATACAAAGCAAAGCAAATTAAAAAAAATATATTTACTTTATTCAAACATATTCTAAGTTTAATTTACAGTCATCTTTCAACCGACCTCTAAAATAACATTTACGCCGGTGCCGCAGTTAACGCACATTTAAGTTTGCGAACAAAAAAATGGCCAATAAGACGTATAAACATTTCATACGGTTCAATAGTCACGCAGAAAATCGATATATCGATGTTCAGCTATCCGATGTATTGAGTCATCGGTTATTCATCCGATAAAAATTCACTTAAATTCACAACGGTTTCACAATTATTTAAAGGTAAACTACGCTTTCAAAAATGTCAATATAAGCCAGATTACCTTAATATAAATAACTTTGTTTAAGGGGAAATATAATAAAGAATAGTATAACCTTTTAAAATTGCTATTTAAATAGTTCTTAAAAATTAGTTTCATAAACGGATATTTTCTTATTCGCCTGCAGTCATCGTTCAATGATTAATCGACTCACCACCACAATTCAGTGTTGGATAAATTTTGTAAAAAGTCAGTGATGAACGATCCAACACTAGTACATACATAGCTTATTTTTAACATTTTTCGACGTGAGATGTGCATTTTCTATCATATCTGTGCTTAACCATGTAAAATTAAATTAGACATTAGTGTAGAATCATTAACAGTTAGTGCAAAGGTAACTGAAATGCATTTAAACATTGGTCCAAATACGGCGAATAGGTACACACATCTCCACCTCTTCGCTTGGCAAATGACAGCTGCTGCGCCTTTGCGTTTTTCGGCTGGCAAATATATTCATTTTGTTGGGGTGCATGAAAATACATAACAAGTGCGTTGTTAAACCAAACTAATGAAAACTATGTGCAAATTGCAAAAACTTATTGTGGATAGCGGACAATTGATTTACATATGCGCTTGTATGTATGCACATGTATGTATAAGTCCATGTAAATTTATATGGCAACATCATTGCGTATGGCCGTATCAAAAAGCACTGGCTGCTAATTTGACATTCCGTTTTGTGTTGAGCACCGTCTGCTGTTGCAGAACTCGAAAGCGAAAATTTTAAAGAAAACGCAATGTATTGTGCAAAAAAAAAGACGAAAAAAATGGAAAAATAACAAAAACAAATTCGTTAATTAAATAATGAATACAAGAAACCTTTTTCGATTTTGCAAACAAATGAAAAAACACGCGTTCGCGATGCAAGCTGTGAAAGTTGTTCAGCCTTGCAAATAAACGAAATAGTCAACAATAAAAATATATAAAAAAAAAAAGAAAAAAATTATAATAAGAACAAGAACTCAACACCAACGGCCTCAAAAGAACACACATGTGTGTGTTTAAATTAATAGAAAGCACTCAGTGCGAATTTAGTGTAAATAATCTGCAACAACAGTTAGCCGCCTCTTATAAATAAAGCGACGAGAAAGAAAAAAAAAACAACAAACAAAACAATCGCTGAAACAAAATAAGAAACTTGATGAAATAATGCATAAATTAAAATTTAATGTACACTCAGCATAATGAATATTAATGCAATTAATATATTTTATACAATAGGAAATGTTTTTAGAAACAATTTCATATTCAAGTGCAAAAATTGCAATGATTTATATAAAAATAAAAATATAACTTAGTTTGTCGGTAAACTTTTACAGTCACGAAATAAGAATTATCAAAAGAACTCCCTTTTTTTTTATTTATTATATTATATAAATTTTCTTTAAGCTTTAAACAATTCCCCTTTGTTCTTTATCTTTGCAGAACAACTGTTAAACCCTCTGTATTTGTAAATTTGTTAACTTTTAAGTAATTAACCAGCTTAATAAACATACACACACCGAGAATTCTTATTGATATATAGACGAGCACTTAAGATACATCATTACCTGCCCATTACCAACCACGTTTGCAGGCTGCCGCCATCAATGGCTGCCGAAAAGGAGATGCAGGCACACGACATGGTGCGTCGTCGGAGTTGGGCACGTGCTGTGGCCCTCTACGATCAGATTCTCTCCACCGGCGTGAATTCACAGCTACAGACAACACAGCCGAATGGCACAACACGTGCACAGAAGGATCAACAAATTGCCTGCCTCCTGGGACGCTGTGAGTGTCTCCTGGAACTTGGCCGTTACGAGAGTTGTCTTGCAGATGCATATAAAGTGTTAACACTGCTAGCCGATCAGACCGAGTGCTTGGCTAGCGTATCTCGAGCACGTCGTTGGCTGGTGCACGCGCTCTTCAAGCTGCACAAATACTCGGTAAGTCAATAAATAATAATACTAATATTCTGGAACTTATAAACAATTTTTATGATTTAAAGGATGCGGAGCATTTTCTGAGCAAGTGGATAAATGAGCTCAGTGGTCAACAAATATTCTCGGACATATCGAAAACGCTGGAGCGCTACAAATCAATAATCCAAATGATTATGAATGGGAATAACAAGACTCAGTCGCAGACTCAAAAAATTCCGCATGCACGACTCGAGGACGAAATGGCCATATTGGATACCAAACTCGATCATTGGGCCACAAACAACTTACCCCTCGACAAGTACAGTAAACTGCTGAGTAACAAAGGCCTAAAGAAGCGAGAGCAGCAACAACAACAGCATCAGCAGCAACAACAACAACAGCAGCAGCAGCAACAACAGAATGGTAGTGGTAGCTTTAGTAGCAGTAGCAGCAGCACTGGAAGCAGCAGTACCATGTCCACATCCAGCATGTGCGCCAAGAACAATGAGCTGCTCTCAGCGATCAAATTGTCTGGCGCTAAGTATGCCGGAGGAGGAGATCTTGGGCAAGATCAGGCTGATCAGGGGGCACATTCGACAACAACAACGACCTGCAGTTATTGTGCCATCAATTTCCAAACACGCAATGAGTTAAGGCAACATTGCCAGACTGAAAGCCATCAGAAAGTGATAATGAGCGATGAGGGTAAGAATTACAACAACAACGACCCTCTTACCTACAGTTGATCAAGAAATTGTTTGGACAATCAGAGAAATTAGCATAATCACATTAAGTAAATCTTTGTTTCGTCTGCAAACAATTTCTTATTTCAATTTCCTGTACAAATCGATTAAATTACTCAATATGCCCAAATAGGTCGTGACTGGAAGTGGCGTCCTCCACCTCGTGGCTATACACTGGACACGTACAGCGTCTGTGAGACATTTGTGGATGCACACACCTGTCACTACGGAGCTCAGTGCGTGGAGGCGCACGGCTTGGACGAGCTGAATGAGTGGAAGGAACGCTTCGAGTATCGACGAATGCGTGTACAGAAGGCCTGCGAAAAGGAATTGTATGGTAAATCCTATACGGAACAAGTGTTGGAGCGATGGATTCAGGCCACAGCACCGGAACGTGTCATGTGCGAGCGAGTGCCGGATGTTGAGGCGACTTGTGAGCAACAATTGGTAACCAGCATTAGCTCCAAGACTTCGAAACGCGAGTGGCTTTTTAAGTTGGAAACATTGCGACCTCTTAAAGCTGTTGCTCTCCTGCAGGATGCGCATCGTAATCACTTTGCGATCAAATCGATTAAACTGGGCAATGCCGAATCGGAGGCCAATGTAGAGCTAAAGTCTGATCAGGAATGGATCGCAAGCAATGTGGTTAGTGTCTCTGAAGCCTCCGATGAAGAACAAGACTCAGCGTCTTCGACAACAGCTAAGAATGCTCTATCGCACGTGATCATTGTGGAATTTCATACAGAAATTTATGGTACGTTCCGGCAATCGATATGCTTCGATGTTGGTCAAGAGCCACTGCTGGTGCGTCATCTATGCGTTGATGTGTTGCCCGTTAGCGATGCCGAAAAGATTGAGGAGATCAAACGTGACATTATCAACAGCTCAGCCACACGTTGGGATGTCTCCAACACACAGTTGACACGTTTTGAGACCACCATCGGCACGCACCTAAAGACGGAGGCGTATCTCAGTGATTTGCAGCACGAGCGTGAGCTTCTCGAGCGTTATCCGTGTCCACGGGCAGCAACATTCACATTAACCCAGTCCACGATCGTGGAGAAACGACTGACGCAAAACAATTATCGTTCGCGAATCCATGAACTGCTCTACGTGGAGGAGATAGCACGATATGAGCAAATCGCACGATATAATGTACGCACCCGTCTGACAGTGGCCTCCAACTATATATTAACACCGGCTGGCATGGCAACGAGTACGGCGAAATATTCCCTGGCCGGTGAACTGTTTGCCCTGATGCGTCTGGGCAAGGATATCTCGGAGGATACATCACCAGGTCGCTTAATTCTATCAAACTGCAGCAGTGTCTACATCTCGGCACCGGAGGATAGTTCCAGTAAAGGCGACAAACTGGATAAAACCGAGAAATCCGAACAGCGAGCTGTGTACGAAGCGCTCATCGAAGACAAGGGCAAGAATGTCATCTACCTTAAGCTGTCCTCAAAGTGTGTGGAGGCCATGGGGCTGCAAGCAGACACTGATCTGGATGTGGACATACAATTCCAGCTGAATCGCATGCCCTACTGTGAGTGGCATAATGCTGTCGATAAAATCACCGATTTTCGTTTAATATTTCCGGCCACCGAATTGGAGCCATCGATACCCTGGACACCCAAAAAACAATGGGCCGATGCCTGTGAGCCCAAGCTGAATGCGAAGCAGCGAGAAGCCGTCAATGCCATCACAACGGCATTGAACATTAAATTGCCACCAATTTTACTGATTGGGCCATTTGGAACGGGTAAAACGTATACGTTGGCGCAGGCAATAAAGCAACTTTTGGCCCAGCCCGAGGCAAAGATACTCATCTGCACCCATTCCAATTCGGCGGCAGATCTCTATATTAAGGAGTACCTGCATCCATGGATCGAGGAGGGTCTGGAGGAGGCAACACCATTGCGTGTATATTACCATAAACGTTGGTCTGCCACCGTCAACAGTGTGGTGCAAAAGTATTGCATCACCGATGGTGTGGGCAACTTCCGACGTCCCAGCGTTGAGGATATTATGCGTCATCGCATCATTGTTGTCACCCTTAGCATTAGCATGGAATTGGCCACACTGGGACTACCCAAGGGTCTCTTCACTCACATATTTCTGGACGAAGCGGCCCAGGCCATGGAATGTGAGGCAATTATGCCCTTAGCTCTGGCCAATGATTCCACACGCATTGTGCTAGCCGGTGACCACATGCAGATGAGTCCCGAGCTCTTCTCTGCCTTCGCCAAGGAACGTAAATTGCATATATCTCTGTTGGAGCGCCTGTACGATCATTATCCATCCAATTTTCCATGCAAGATACTCCTGTGCGAAAACTATCGTGCCCACGAAGCCATCATACGCTTCACCTCGGAGCTCTTCTACGAACAGAAACTTGTCGCCTCCGGCAAGCAGCCACGCCACGAACGCTTCTATCCACTCACGTTCTTCACCACCCGCGGAGAGGATGTACAGGACAAGAACTCTACGGCGTTCTACAACAATGCCGAGGTCTATGAGGTCGTGGAACGTGTGTCGGAGCTGCGCAAGCGTTGGCCAAGCGCTTGGGGTAAACTGAACGACACAAGCATTGGCATCATGACACCATATGCGGATCAGGTGTTTCGCATACGCTCGGAGCTTCGCAAGCGTCGCATGGGAGGCATCTCGGTGGAGCGCGTCCTCAATGTCCAGGGCAAGCAGTTCCGTGCTGTCTTTCTGTCTACGGTGCGCACCAGACGCACCTGTTTGCCCCAGAGCGGTGGACAAGGTGGAACTGGTGGTGCTAGTGCCACGGCGAGCATTGGAGATGCAGATACCGATTATGGATTCCTTAGCAATTCCAAGCTTCTCAATACGGCGATTACACGTGCCCAATCTCTAGTGGCTGTTGTGGGTGATCCGGTGGCTCTCTGCTCTATTGGACGCTGCCGCAAGGTCTGGGAGCGTTTTATTGAGATCTGTGATGAACACAAGTCTCTGTTTGGTCTGACGTGGTCAAACTTGCGTTCCCAGCTGGATGGCGTTGAGATGAAACGTGGCTATGTGCTCAATCCTCTGGCGCCCGAGTTTGTTCCACGTGCCCTCCAGCCGGAGGCATATCTCCGAGAACAGGCTGCCCTGTACCTAAACGCTCCATCCCATGTCCCGCCCGGAAGTCAGCCCAATCATTATGCTGCTGCGGCTAACATTGGACCCGGCCCGGCTGCAGCACATCAGATGAACCAGATGGCCGCTGCCATGGCTGCCAATCAGCAATTGTCCCACATGTACTCCAACCATATGGCGGCTATGATGGCAGCCGTTGCAGCCGGTGGCAAGACACCCAATGGTCCATCACCGGGTCCAGGACCAGGACCGGGTCCTCATCTGCGTGGTCATATGGGTATGCGTGGACCACCGCCGAATGGACCGCCGCCAGGGCCACCACATCTGCGACAGAGTCAGCCGGGAGGCGGAGGAGGACCGCCGCCGCCACCGTATGGTCAGTATGCAGCAATGCAGCACTGGCGTCCACCGGTTGCTCCACAACAGGCGCAGCAACAGCAACAGAATCCTAATGCCAGCCTCTGGGGTCCACCGCCGCAGACAAATCCCTGGAGCGTCTTGCCGCCAAACAAGCAGCCACCGCCACCACAGCAGCCAGGAGCACCCGGCCGTGGGCCAGGACCACTACCACCACCAGTAAGTATTCCAGCCGCAATCTGTATTAATTTGAGTTATAATTTGGGGTAATCTTTTGTTGCAGACCATACGAGGAGGCAGTGTGCCGCCGACTGCAGCGAATGCTACGACTGCCGCCCAGCTGTTGCGGAATCCCAGTGAATTGGGTTATCTAGCTAAGAAGACGCTCTATAATCACGGCCAGGCGCCACCTCCCCAACAGCCCCCGCCACCGCAGCATCATCTCTATGGCCAGCCACCAATACCCATCCAGCGTGGGGGCAGTGTACCCAATGGTCCCATGAGTCCCATGGAGAACGGACCGCCGCCACCGTATCTACGACATAATGGTGCCGGAGCTGGTTACAATAGCTACGACAAGGCGACGGTACCGCCACAGCAGCCCCCACCCGCTCCCTACATGTACACGGCCGGCAAGCAACCGTCTCCGAGTGCTCTTCGCTACCCAGCTGCCCATGAGTTGTTGCCACCCAATGTGAGCATCTACGAGATGGCATTCAATTCCAAGGAAGAGCAATACAAATGGTATCTCAAACTAATCGAATCCGTGGGCCAAGAGGCGGCCAACAAGTTTGGAGACATGCTGCGACAGGTGATGACAACGCTGCAGCAGCAGGGACACCAACAGCAGCAACAACAGCAGCATCCGCAGGGACATAAACCACAGCCACCAACGGTGGGACCAGGACCACAAATGCTGTCCAATCCACACGCTGTTATGGGACCGCAGCCACAGAGGCCACAGTACCCGATGATGTACTCGGCACCGGCACAGGCTCCGAACCAGCAGCCCGTGGAGGCGTCGCCTCCATTGGACAACTTTAATCAGCAAATTGATCTTGTATTTAACTCGATTATGAATGGAGCTAATGACATTGCGCAGCCCATTCTGCGGGATGTGCTCGGCATGGTTGGAGTAACGACGCCAGCACCAGGAAATGGTATACCACTTGCCAATGGCATGATGAATGGCGGTGAACTGCAGCATCAGCAGCAGCAGCAACAACAGCAGCAGCAGCAACAACAACAACAGCAGCAACATCAACAGCAGCAACATCAACAGCAGCAACAACAACAGCAGCAGCAGCAGAGTCGTCTCTTTGCCATGATGCAGGGCCAACAACAGACGCCATTACCGCTGGCCAAGCATGTGCCCACTCAGGGTCCACCGCCACCGCAGAATCTGTATGCGAATCACATGGCTGGACCGGCACCGGGCACAGTTGTGCATCCGAATGCGAACAGCAACAGCGGCGTAGTGCCCAACTTTATGGGCAATGGTAAGTTGATTGAGTTTCCCAATCCTTTCTAGGCTTAATACTAACAAATCTATGTGGTCTTTGTCGTAGTTGGTAATGCCCTGCTGAACGACAAGTATCCAAACTTTGGTAACCACAACAATGGTGGACATAACAGCAATGGACTTCTCAACAATGGAAGCTCTGTGCCGCTCTATCGCCGACAGGCCATGACTGGCAATGGGAATAATAGCTACAACAACATGCCTGGCCTATTTGCTGGCTTGGATACGGGCACTAATCTGATTGAGGCTTTGTTTCAAGCCAACAACGTGGTGACGGATCATTCGAAGCCCGAGCATGGACATGGTCTGCTCTATAACAACTACAATGCATTGAAGGGTGGACATGAACTGGACTTGTTTGCGGTGCCGTCACAGGCAGTATCATCAGCCAACGATGCAGTTAACCATCAGCAGTCTTCGGCCACAACCTACGCAGCTGTGCTCAGCCAGGGACCACAAGCGGCGGCAGTGCATCAACAGCAGCAGCAACAACAACAACAGCAGCAACAGCAATCCACAATGAATCCGACGCGGGGAATGCATGCCTCGAAATCATCTCAGCCAACCAATGATATGTTAGAAAAGGATCCATTTGCAGCCATACGCGAATTGGGACAAGCATCTACGGGATTTTACAATTACTTTCAGTGAGCACTGTGTCTGTGCCCGTGCAGCGGCGTTGTAAGCAACAATTTAATCTCCCGCCTCTGCTGCACGTGGCATCACGGTCCTTTAAAAAAAACCAAGCGAAAAAGGAAAAAAAGAAACTAAAAGCAAAAAGAGAAAGGAAGAAAAAAAAAAGAAACGAAAAACAAAAAAAAAAAATGCAAAATTAGAAAAACCCAAAAAACAAAAAATGAATTGCTTGTTAACTTTAGCTCTCCCCCTTTGCTTTTTTTTTAAATTGCAATTAATTTAAAAGCATATGTAGTCTTAATTAATATATATATTAAACTATGCATACGATTAGTAGTTACAACTAAACAAAAAAAAAAAAACAAAAGAGAATAAGAAAGTTAACGAAAATAGAAGCTGATGCAGGCCGTTCCGCCCCCACACGCACGCCCCAGGCGCTGTCATGCCGCATGCAGCAAAGGTCGCTCTGAGCATCCAACAAGCCCCCTTAATAATTAGGCCCTTGAAACTAAACTAAAATAACTTATAAACAAAAACAAACACAAACAGATAAAGAAAAAAATGCAAAAAACAACAAAAAAAATATTAAGAAGAAAAACAAAAAAACAAATTCAATTAGATAGTTTTAAGATAAATTAAAAAAAAAAAAAAAAGTTTGTATTTAATAATCATTCTATTATTGGTACGTAGTTTAAAAATGCTACGAAAGAGTTCAGTTTTTGGCCTAAGTGCGCTTGAGTTATAATTACAATATATATAAACAACATACATCTATACAAATACATATATATAAACACCTATATATATATATAGTGTACCTTACCTTGAGTTTTGTACAGCAGTTGACCATTCGGAAATTTAGTAACTGAAATATTATCATGTACTCAAATACATTATTAATTGTCTTTATTCAAATCTTTAATTTATTTACGTACTTATATCGTACAAATACAAAATACTGCTTTTTAATTGTACTTTTAAATATATTACATGTAATGGCTATATGGGATACTTTTATTGTATGCACATCAAACACACACACACTACACACACACCCCCCACACACATCCACATGCATAAATTGGAACTGTAAAGTCACCTTTATCCGTTCACAACGGATAATCAACTCAACTGGCTAAGTATAGTGTATAATTCGGCCTAAAATATCTTTTCTATATATATTATATAGTAGTAACTGAAGCATGTGGATTTCGATTTCAATATTTCTCTCAGTATTCTCATTTGATTCACTCATTCGAAATATATATATATATATAAATTTTTGTTAGCTCTTTGGATGCAAATACATATATAAATATATAATTGTAATTAATTGTATAATCTAATAATCTTTTACATTAAAATAACAACAAAAACATACAAAAAAAATTAAAGAAAAAAAATATATAAAAAGAAAACTAGAAAATAATTATATATTTAATATTAAATACCAGTAACAAATAACAAATATTAATTATAGTTATATGTCTGTTTATCTTAACACATTTGATTAAGCACAAATAACTTTGACTACTGATTTGAAAGAAAGTAAAGTAAAGAAAAGCAAAAAAAAAAAAACACGAAAAGCATCCAAACT
Organism: Drosophila cardini; assembly: GCA_018903735.1. Classification (NCBI taxonomy): domain Eukaryota; kingdom Metazoa; phylum Arthropoda; class Insecta; order Diptera; family Drosophilidae; genus Drosophila; species Drosophila cardini. The sequence goes on along the minus strand of JAEIGM010000004.1, from coordinate 9,290,273 downwards.
ACACGTAATAAAAAGAAAACAAAAACTGTGTAATCCAATTTATAAAAATCCATATAAAAAAATTAAAAAAAAGATCCCCAAGGGACAGCAAAAAAAGAAAATATGTTTATTTATTTGGCTACGTTTGTGGCTTTGAAGTTAACTATAGGGATTTGAAATAGGTTCATTGCTACGAAAATTATTTGGAATAGCGCTTAGTGATTTAAAATATTTTTAAAACTAATTTTTATTACAAATTTCAAAGACTTTAAAGCCTTAACTTCAATTATTGCTTTAAAAATTTATTCGAAAAATATTTCCAAAGCAGTTTTGCAAACTCAGAGACGAGATCGTAGAGGAAATGTTGGTGGTCTTCAAGTACTATGCTCAATTTGATAAATTTCTTAACTAATTTCCCCCACATTTCAATTCGAGCAGTTAACAATGAATAATCAGCAGTTATTTCCATATTATACAAATATAAAGTTTATTCATTTTGCCAAAATAGCAATATATTGATTTAAATGTTCTGTATCTGTAACTTAACTAACAATGTTCTTAATTAGAAATGTAAACTATTTTAGAAGCTCAAACAGGAACATTGAGTTTTGACAATTCATCCCTGACCTCGTCATACAGATCTTTGTACTCCTCGTTCTGGCGGACCAGCAGGGCGACTGTGCCCCGCTTGACGCCCATAGCAGCACCGAGGTCAGCGCGACTGGGCGTATAGGTGTAGGGAATGCCCTTCTCCTCGCACACAGCTGGCAGGTGGCACATGATATCGACGGGAGTCACATCACCGGCAAAGATGCAAATGCTGTAAGTGTGAATGATAAGTATTAAATTTATTGTAGAAGCTTTGAAATATTTGTATAGCTTACCCTGTTTCGCCCTTGCGCAAACGGGTTTGAACATCCTTGAGTCCATTACGCAAAAAGGTTTTATGTTTCATTGCCTTTTTCACCAATTTATAGCACTTCTTGGCCAGCTTCTTGCCTGCCATTGGTTTGGCTATAGCATTGATAAACAACAATTTGTCATCGTAGGTCTCCTCGTCCTTGAGAGCCACGCTTTCGTTGACTTTGATGTCGGCTTCATCTGTTTGCTCTAGCTTTACTTTCACCATTTTGTTAGTAGTTGAATATTTAAAGCAACAATTACTATTTTCTCCCACGAAAACTATGCGCGACTTCGTAAACACGTGTGCCCGGCAGTGTGACCGTATATTGGTGTTTGGTATTTCAGACGTTTGCGGGTAAATGCAACCGTGTCATATTTAGGACGTTCCCACTGTGTTGAATTAAACCGCGTTTCTACTCCGCTGCGTTTTTGTGAGCTTCTGCTAAATTGCAGAATTCGGGGTGAAATTAAATTTCTATAAAAATACAGCTTTAAAAATTATAAATTTGATGCATTAATATTTTTATTAATGTTATTTAAAGCCTGAATACACTGGAAAATATTTAACATGAAAACGTATGGCAGTATATTAAGTTATAATTTCCGCAAAGCGATTTAAATAAACAAACCCCTTGGAAATTGTTAAATTTTTACAAAAAATAATGAAATTTAATTTGAAAATTATAATTTATGTAATTTTTAATCGACATAAATTCTTGATTGCGTGTATTTGGACTATCTACAGTGTTGATAAGAAATCAAAAGTAAAATGCAAATTATTTATCAAATACATTTAATTTAATTCCAATGGGCATATGTGAGTGTGTTTGTTCGTGTGTGTGTTGTGTGGGTGTGTGTGCGTACACTCGAGTTATTTAATATTCCCGTTTGTGAGGTGGCACATACACCTGTTGCTGATGCCCTGGACGATCATTGCGGTAACGCGCCTTTGGATGCTGTGATTGGGATTGTGGATGCTGTTGTGGATGCTGTTGTTGACTTGCCATATTGGACAATGGTCTGTTCTGGGCGTCGGTGATGGGTAAGATATCAGATTTCAGTACTTCCTCGTGATTTCCATAGCCCAGAAAGAATACCACGCAAGTATTATCAGATACAGCTGTGATTTCAGCTTCATAATACTAGAAATGAATATAGAATTAAATTGAATGAATGAATTATTAAATATTTAATAGTTACCTGTCCATCGTCCCAATACTTGGCCATGCACAGGTCACTGGGCTTCCAGAGCCAAGCATCCTGTTGTCCAAAATGCTGTGGCGGTGTTGCCATTGCCATTGGCTGTGGACTCGGCAGCACAAAGTGACCACCACCTGGTCCTGGCTGTGATGGAATTGAATTGGTCTTCGGCTTGCCAGTCGGTGGGGAGGATTGGCTTGCGACATTCCCATGATTGGACGGTGCAATGGTCAAGCCCTGACTCTTGAGTAAACTCATGGCAAACTCATTCGTCTCCTTGCTCTGAAAGCCCATAATCTTGCTGGGATCATAGGTATAACCATTAGGCAGCTGACTGTAGCTAGCACTCGACTGTTGTCGCGTATTCTCTGCCGTTGGTTGTCGCTGCGGCGGCAGTGGCTTCTCCGTTGACTTCTTCTCTAGCGGTGGTGCTGTCCCTTGGGACTCAAACTGCTGGCGATGGGAGGCAGCACCGACTTGCTTGCCACCGCGTCTGGGCTCACGTTTGGGGGCAGAGTTGAGCTTAAGATTTGCAGTTTCTTCGACCACTTTGTTCAGGCGAGTATTGACTTCATCATTATTGTTGTTGCTGAACGGGTTTGTGGCTCTGCCAGGTGGGAGAGTAGCAGCTGCTGCTCCCCCACTAGCTCCTGCTCCACTACCTCCTCCTCCTCCACCAGCTCCTCCTCCCGATGCACTTCCTTGCTGACGACGTCTATTATTGCCATTACCATTTTCAGCTCGGGAATTTCCGTTGCGATTGTTTTGGCGCTCGTTGCTGCGACGATTGTTGACTTGCTCTTTGATAACAGCAGTGCTCTCCTGCTCGAACTTGCTCTCCGCGACGCTCTTTCCAGCTGCATGATTCTCCTCTCTCCCGTTACGTACAGCGCCTTTACCATGTTGATAAGTAGATGTAGAGCTGACTTCATGTTTACGCATGCTTCCACCACTTCCAAATCCGCTACGCTCGTTCTGGAAGTTTCCACCACTTCCTCCTCCGCCTCCACCACCTCCTCCTCCTCCTCGAGTTGGCCGATTACGTCCACCGCCCCGCGGCATACGACCAGGTGGTCCTCCACGATTTGAGGCAAAGCTGCTTGACAGATTATTCTCGAATCTTGAGGCTTGAAATTTGTTCTCCGCCACATGAACTGTTGGCACTTTGCGATCATTCTCAAATGGTTTAATTGCTGGCTTATCGGCAGTGGATGTTGTGGTTTTTGATAATGAATCTCCCTCCTTCGTCTCCTTCGTTGGTGGCAATTTGGTGGTCAGGAAATCGAAAAGTGTCGCATTCGCAGCGGGTTTAGCTGCTTCGGCTTCATCTTTCAGACTAGCGCCTCGCTTTCCCTCCCTTCCAGGTCGCTCTCCGCGTCCTCCACGCACTGGCGGCTCGGCATTGCTTCCAGCGGCATCTCTGCGCCGCTTGAGATTGAAGAGAGCGCGTTCCAGATTATTGCGAGTCGCCTGCAAAGCAATCTTGGCTTCTTCTTTACTATAGCCTTTGTCGAGAATCTTTTTAATGTTGTGATCCACAAGATTTTGGCCACCGCCACCGAAAACTTTTTTCACCGCTGCCTTGCTGGCCACAGCGATTGCCTCATTGCGCATCGTATTGAACTCGTCGTTCTCCTTTGAGGGCTTGTCCTTGTCCCCGGCCGGCACCAGACTTTTAAAGCCCCGGTCGGCATTGGCGTCGGCAGCATCAATACTCTTACCAAAGGCAACCCATGGCGGTGGAGCTGCCGATCCACTCGGTGGACGTCCACTTCGTGCGTACTTCAGCATGGTCCGGGCAAAGTCCCATTTCTCATAAAGCGCTTCAACCCGTCCGCCCAAAATTTGCAGCTCGTTTTGGCGCAGGAGCAGAATTCCTTGCATTAACTGTAGTTTTTCGGCTTTGAAGTAGATTTTTGTGCCAGGCGCAACGTTGAGACTTAATGATGGTACCGGCTCCAGTTCCAGTGCTTGCAGCGCTGTCTGGCCATCGGTTAGATCCAATTGCAGGAGGCGTGGCGCAGCCTTTGACTCCTCATTGCTTTTAGGTGCCGAAATGTTACGCACTCTTTGCACCTGAAGCACAATTCGGCCATTGAGCATCCCAGTGCTCTCATCTCGCTTTGTAGCTAACACACCGCCGCCGATGTCGCGCAAGTCGCGCTGTCATTTCAACAAATAGCCATAAATCATCACAATGATTAATTTATGTTGATTTTGCTACTTACGTTTAAAGCTTCATCGATAATTTTGCGTGGGTCGAGATTGCCTTCAATGCTACTGGTTAATGTTTTTATACCCTCCTCTGTCAGATGCCTGTGCATTTATTTTGCTATTAAATGTACTTGACGCGCTCAGTTATTTACTTACCATCCGCTCGCTTTTAATTGTGTTGCTAATTCCATTTTTTCTGAAAATAACTATGTAGTTATACATATATTTTTTTGCAAGCGCAGCACAAACTGCTCAGCTTCGCCGTGCCGCTACCTTGTTTCGTCGCAACTCAATTTGCCTCGATTACCAATTACCGATACGATTAGTTATCGACTCGAGCAACTCTGATTTAATACACCAACATTAAGGTCACCTCAATTTAGTTTTATATGAATAAAACAATTAATGTATGAATTAAATAAATAAAAAAGGTTAAAATCCAGTATCTGTGGCCATGAACAAAACTAAGAGTGATTGTGATATTATAAAAATATATTTGAGTGGCCGTGAGTACTTTAATCAGGGCTCATTTGAGCTTCAGCTAGTTCAAAATACAATCCGCTAAAAAATACCCCAATGAGCATCGATACTGAAAAGACATCGACGACAGTCTCGAACGATTTCATTCATTCATTGTTATAAAAACAGCTGCAAGTAACGGTTCGTGTCCTAAGCAAATAAATAAAAACGATCAATACGAAAAGTAGTAAAAGAACAAAGTATAAAATCAATTTTAAATAAAAAGTGATAAAAAAAAACAATTTTCAAAGGTTTCATTCATTAATACGATTATTTCGAGTTAAAACCTTATAATTCACAATATATTTTATACTGTGTAAAAGAGTGGAAAATAGAAAATGAATCTATCTTTCGCTGGATGCGGTTTTCTGGGAATTTATCATGTTGGCGTTGCTGTGTCCTTTAAAAAGTATGCACCCCATTTGCTTCTGGAGAAGATTGGAGGAGCATCCGCTGGATCCTTGGCTGCAGCCTGCTTGTTATGCGACCTGCCTTTAGGTAAGTGAACTTAAATATTGGAATATTCCTGATCATTCAAGTAGACGTGATAATACTTAAAACTAAACTTCCGCTACTGAATGCAAAAATAAATATAAATTTTATATGCATGTATATTATAAATCGTTGAACTTTAACATTGTTTAAACATTCAGTCAGCATATATTTTCCTGTAAGCATAAAATACATGTAAGCACACACACACACACGCCCACAAATTTGTTGCCAGCTGTGTGTACACTGTACACACCCATTTTTGGGGGCTCGTCGCTGCGTAAATTTTGTCGCTTGAGAAAAATACAACGCAAATGGAAACCAAAACAAACAACATATTTGAATATATGCGCTTGTATGTGTGCGTGTGTTTACGCAGCTATGTAATAGGCACCGAAATAGATTCACACGCACACAATCAAACGCTTTGTGTGTATGCTATTCCAAAAAGAAATATGTGAAGGTCGGGCTTGTTTATCTTGGGGGCTCGTTTGTGTTTTGAACGATATGTTACATTAATTGAGACGTGGGGAATTTGTTGATAGTTATTGTTAGGAGTTTAACTTTGTTGAAAGTCTATTTTTAGACATAGTCATGTAAATGTGTCAGGTTTAAAGTTTTCTTAAAAATTCTTGCCCAAACGTTTAAAAATACACACACTCATACAATCGTATTTGTGCGTGTGTGTGTGTATGGGTGAATGTACCTGTTGCCGTTGCGCGCTCTTTTTCTGGTACATGGTAGAAAGTTTGGCGGTCAAACAAGTAAACTGATTGATTACACTCTCTCGCGCGCATGCGTATGTGTGTGTGCGTATGCGTGTGTTTTATGCTTGTATGCTGTACCAGTTGTAATCCCAGTTTACCTGCAATTCACTTTTCACAGCAATCCCATCGCTGAGAGTTGTAACTTTTATGAGTAGCCTTTTGACTACTGTGCACAGTGGCTCACAGCTAATTTGACTCACTCCATTTACATTGAATTTAAAACGAGTTTATCTTTCAGCCGGAAGAAGCTGTGTAAGTAATGATTATAGATAATGGTAGAAGAGTTCACGCTGGTGACGAAAGTAGAGACCTGTATTTTACTCTGCGCGTGCTAAGTTTGATAACTATTTCATTAAGTAACACAAATCATTTTCTATATTATATGCACATAATCTTATGTATAAGCTTATGTGTATAAAAAATCTCATTTTACTGACGTCAATCGTTTTTGGCCAAAGTTGAGCAATTTAACGAAATGAATAAGTTTCCGACTTGATTAGAAACAATACAAAAAAAAGAGCTCAATACACACACATATTACTTTCAATAAATTCGCAGTTGTCTTTCGCACTGTGGCGAGGCTTATCAGCAAATCATGTTATCAGCACACTTTCATTGTGACTACGAGTGACTCTAAGGTCTTTTTACACACACACACACATACACACAATACTTTGAAAAGTATTAACTACATATGTTATAGTACTTATAAATTAATTAAGTGGCTTTTGTTACATTTGAAAATAATAATAATCTTTGGTCTTCAACTTCTGTGTTCATTACTCATGTAATGATATCGATCAGCTGTGGGACTGGGCCTGTGACTGGGCCTGTGACTGGGGCAGCTGTGTGACTGACCTATAAAGTGGTATCAAAGTACAGTTTCACGTATAACAGCGCAATTAACAATGATTGTAACGTACTTGTTTAGGGTTCCAAAATAAACAACAATAGAGCATTTATCATACTTTTATTACCATTAACAAAGTTCAAGTGCTTGTAAATCATTTGCTTTCTCAATTTGTGTATGATTTTAACAATTAGTCATGAGAGAAAAGAACGTTTAATTAAAGAATTTTAAGTATACTTACATATACATATATATTACATATTTTACCTATTATAAGCAAATGTTCCAGAAAGTTAGTGTCTTACCTAAAGAAAAACTTTGCGAGCGGGAATCGTTATATTTCCGGTTCATTGCACGATTTTAATATAGGTTCTTGCGGTCAAAATTTTACCGGGGTTACGGGATTGCGTCCTTGGCACGAAAAACCTTCTAAGTTTTTTTTTGAGCTGATAAAACTTGTTTTGTAAGCATTCGTTTTGGTAAACATTTGATAGCATCGCTTTTTCTGGGCACACATAGGGCTCAACTGGTATTTTTTTTTACAGACGAGCCCCTTTGTTGGCCTACCTAGTACCTACCTAGTACCTAGTGTACACTTTTACCAAAGTAAACTAACATTTAATGGGTTCGTAGCGTTTAATTAATGTTGTACTCTGAAAATCATTAAAGAGTTCTTTGAAATTAGGTTATCTTTTTAATTTTTTAAGTACTTCTTTTGAAACTAGTTTACATTCAGTTTGTAATCGTCTTTAGCTCCAGTTTCTTAAACCCTGTAGTTAAAGAAATTTCTATAAACGGTAACTAAGTTACGCAAAAGTCAGAAATTTGGTCTTGACTTCTTTCATCTTCCATTTTCATTTCTTATATTCGAATTTGAGTTTCGAAATCGGTTTAGTTTTTGAAAACAAGCTTACAACAATGAAGGTGGTGGCCTGATTCGAGCTTTACGCCAGCAAACAAAACATTTGTTGTATATTTGGTCCGTTATCTCCAAACGGCTTAGCTTTTCTAATAAAGCGCAAATTCAGAGAGTTGTGTGTGTGTGTATGTGTGTATTGGGTGTGCGTGTGTGTGAGTGCTTGTTCAATGCCTGTGTGTACATGGGGTATTTCTGTTATCAGCTCAAAACAGCAGCTGTTGTCGTACTCAGAACTATAACATGTTGTGCTAAAAGAAAACAACTATTAAACTGAACTGATACGCATACAACTATATACTATATATAGATGTATGTGTATGTGTGTGTGTTTATATTGGAGTACGCCACGCGTTCCTATTGTAGTCTTGTTATCAGGCCATGCTCGATGGGGGCCAAAGTAATAAGTAATATACTACGATCCATCAATACAAGGTGCATGCGTCATTTCCCATTGTTCAGATGGGTAAACAGCAGCGAAAACACCTTAAAGCTAACCCTGCTTGACTATGCGATACCCTGTATGAGGTTTTTCTATCATATATAGCTTAAACTACGTATTAAGATTCTCATTTTAATCAATATTACATCTTATTATATATTGTTTTTATAGTAATAATAGTCTGATTATACAACACAGCTTTAATTAGAATTCTATATTTAAAAATGACACTTATTTAATTTTTTTTATTTATTTATAGGAAATATGACTTCTGATTTCTTTCGTGTGGTTAACGAAGCACGTCGACATTCCCTGGGACCGTTCAGCCCATCCTTTAATATACAAACCTCATTACTGGAGGGACTACAGAAGTTTCTACCTGAAGATGCCCACAAGAGGGTTAATGGACGTCTTCACATCTCATTGACTCGTGTGTACGATGGCAAAAATGTTATAATTTCGGAATTTGAGTCGCGTGAGGAAGTCTTACAGGCACTGTTGTGTGCTTGTTTCATACCTGGATTCTCTGGAATTATACCACCACGATTCCGTGGTACACGCTACATGGACGGTGCATTCTCCGACAATCTGCCAATTCTGGATGAGAATACAATTACAGTTAGTCCCTTTTGTGGCGAGAGCGATATTTGTCCACGCGACCAGAGTTCACAGCTATTCCATCTTAACTGGGCCAATACCAGCATCGAAATATCACGTCAAAACGTCAACCGGTTTGTTCGCATTCTATTTCCGCCACGACCAGAATTTCTCTCGAAATTCTGCCAACAAGGTTTCGACGATGCATTGCAATTTCTGCATCGCAACAATCTTATCAATTGCCGACGTTGCATTGCTGTACAATCCACATTTGTTGTGCCCGAAACAGTGGCGACCACCGATGAGTTTGATCCGGAGTGCAGAGAATGCAAAAAGCATCGAAGTGTAAGTATTATATAAATATATATAGGTATATATACCTTAACTCACCTAATTTCCCATGTATTTGTAGGATGCTTTGAGCTCTCATTTGCCAGAGACTGTGTTGAATGTTATACAAGACTGCATAGAACAGGCCAACAAGGGCTTGTCCAACTGGATCTTCAAGCATCGCGGCATTAAGTTACTCTCGCTGCCAGCTACAGTTCCCATGGACTTCTTTTTGGCCACAATAACAAAGTAAGTTTCATACCAAAACCATTTGTGGAACAGTATTAAAAATTTTATTTTCTTATAGGATTACAAAACTCACACCGAAGGTGACTAAACAAATGCGTCAACTAATCGAAGAGTTAATTATACAACTTAATAATACTATGCAGCTGCGTTTACTCGACAAGTTTTCGGCAAGTTAATGAAATACATAACTCAATCCAACCTAAATTAACAAATCTTCTCAATTACAGCTCTATGATCAGCCTCATTTCGATGCAACTGGTCTCTTCCATTCCAACCATTTATACAGTCCGCAAGTTTCCATTTTGGTCGATCAATGGTAACTATATCAAGTTTAACTCTATTAGCAATAAACTTATTAATAAATTTATATTTGTACAGTGGAGTGAAACCTCTTAAAGGCGATGTTAAACATGGCATGAGAAGGAGTTCCCACAATGATGCACTTTATGCGTATTATTACCAAGACGACAATACCAATAAAGTTAAAGTCACGGAAATATTTGATTTCGATGACATTGCGAATCAGGAACTCGATGACAATACGCAAAACGGTCAAACTTTAGTCGAGGAGTATCCGGTTAGTGAATGGAACTGCATTGAATCAGGTGAGTAATTCATTTATTAATATTTACCCAAATTGGACTCAGTTAATTATAATTTATCATGCGATTTGCAAATTTATTGTTTTGCAGTACAACTAATGCCCACGAAATCAGAATTACATGATGTGGCCTTTTAAGGCTGACATCATTTTGTCAAAATTCCAAATTTTAAATCTATTTAAAAGCAAAGCAAATTTGTTTTTAAACTATAAGGTAAATTGGCTAATTATCAATTGGAATTCTATAAGCTTTTCGTAGCTCCTTAGTTAATTTCATAAACATAGTTACTTTACAGTGACTAACTTGAATTATCATTTTATTACAGACTTTTTCATAGATGCACAGACTCCAAATGTAGTTCACTCGTCTCCTGCGCCCATCGAACACTTATCAGCTGCATCTGTTCTCAGTTATCCTGAGGCTGATCGCAGTCCAAACGATATGTACATAGAGATTGAATAAATATTAATATAATTTAGATTTTGTAACAAAATGAAACCAAAGTGGCTTGTAGCCTTAACATACTAAGTTATTCAGAGTAAAACTTATGTACCTTACTGTAAATTAAAATATATTTAAACTGTAAAGTATGAAAAGTATATATAAGTAGAAAATAATTAAAAATTTAAATAAAATATATACTCAAAAGAATATTAAACAAATGCATTTGGGTATTTACTCTTATGATTAATAATACAACAATTTAAATACACTAAAAATTTAGATCTTTAATCGAGTTTAAAACGAAGAAAAATTCACTTTGATTGCATTTGAACAATATTTGAAATAATTGGAGACATTCTGCTATTCCTTGCAGTATTATTACTGATACTTCTCTTTAGAGACAATACATGATCATTACACGATGCACACAGATCTACAAACTCAATTAGATAATCACATTCGAGACTATTCGCAATTTGGGAAGCATTTCTCAACGCTTCCTTGACACGTTCGGATTTGCTAAGTGCTGCATTGGCCTTAACAATTAAAATTGTGCTTAGAAAACTCCATAAAAGACTGTTACACTTGGTGCTTTCTAAAAAGTAAATTATTAAAATAGTTTAATAAGTTTTTGGAAAATAATTTAAAGGAGTTTACCTTCAATCGCCTTTCGAGCGGTAAAAGAACACTCCGAATAACGATTTGAATCCAGATGAATACTAGCAATTTTGTACAGCAAATAGCATTTTTCAATTGAGTACTTTGCGAAAAATATGCGATTTTCCAGTTTCATTATTTGTTGCCTAGAAAAATACAAAATTTATTTAATTAAAATTATGTTATAGATTCAAGAGTGCTATAGTAACAAACCTGGATTTTGGAATGCCAGTTTCTAATTGAATTTCATTCTGATACGTGGAACGATCGCCAAAAACGAATTCTTTGATATCAATAAATTTATCCCTTTCGAGATGTATCAGTTTGAAAAGTGCGTCTTTATCACTTGGATTAAAGTTATGAGGTATACAATATTGCTCGGATAATGCTAAAGCTAATGTATTATATACTTCATTGATAAATTCGAATTTCCAGGGCATTAGTCGGTTAGTTTTCACCACGACATACTCTCCCATTACCTCCTCTACATATTGTAAAAGTTTCTGCAATAACAAAAATAATATTAATTAGAATACGGAAGGTTTAAAACTGTATTCAAGTGATAAATAAATTGAATAAACCAACCAAAGTGTACGCTGTAGCAGAGCATTTTCAAACTCTGGAATAAACATATAGGTAGGTACATACCGGTATATCTTGTTCAGTGCAAAGTCGTCTTATGGTTCTTAAGACTGAAATCATATTTCTACGAGTCCGGTGCTGTATACGATTTAGAAGCGTCTCCCGGAAGTTCTCTAGCAGAGCCCTGTTTCCACACTTCTTATGGCGAATGTAGTACATCGGAGAGCGGGCGTGTATCATTTTCTTAATTACATAAAATTACTAGAAGCTTTTTTATATAACTTATGTAAATAAACTTACCACAAATTGTCTAATCACATCATATTGCTTGACAGTCAAATCCAACAAGGTTTTATTGGAGTTCTTACACTGTTCCATTAATACATTTGGATTCCTGTAATGAAAGTGACAAATATGTTAAATTTAGAAACAAAATTTCAACTATTTTTTAATTTAACTATTATCTTACGTTCTTAATTTCCGTAAAAAAAGTAGGTCCACCCAAGATCTGTTTAGGTAAACTTGATTACATATATCATAAGAACGATTTCCTTTGGCGATTACACGTGGAGATATCAGTTTTTCCTAGCAAAAAAAAGTAAGAAAGGCTACAGTCGAGCGAGCCGAATTTGAAGTTTTAGATTTTGATAACGATTGATTCTGCTGGTAGTCCAAAGTATTAAAATGTAGGACTGTTTACGATATAGGTTCATTTGGCTGAGTTATGATCAGTCAAAATTGGGAAAATTGTCAATTATCAATGCATTGAGTATAGTTATAATGGTACTCTCTAGCTCTAGTCGTTTTCAAGTTATGGTGATGTGAAAATTGTTTTTTACAATTTGCTGGGCGTCGGTAGGAGGCGTGGCAAAGAAGCAGACGGACTTTCATTCCAAATTTGGTGGCTCTAGCTCTTGTTCAGGTGTTCATACAGACGGACGAACAGACGGACATCGCTCTATCGTCTCGGCTGTTGATGCTGATCAAGAATATATATACTTAATGGGGTCGGAAAAGCCTCCTACTGCCTGTTAAGCACATTTCGCTTCAGACAAACTCAATAGACCCCTATACTCTTTTATAGAGTACGGGGTCTAATAATGCAGTCTATAATTGTGTTAACTGTACTTTGAACTCGGGAATGCTTAGAATATCGCATTTCTCCTCTTCTTTCAATATCTTCCAGAGTGGACCTTTGTCAGCCTTTGCTTCATCGATCAGCATTTTCTTGGCACGGTTGATGAAATATTCGTTTTCCAGAAAAAAAGGGCTTAAACCATCGCCGCAAGCATCTTTTATGTTGCCATCGACCTAGTGATAATATATTTTATTAAAAACGATAAATTTCAAATGTATTACTTAACAACTTACCACAATCAATCGATCTTCAAAAGATTTGGACTTGTTACTCGAAAAAAGTCGAGTATTATTGTGAAGTTCGACTTTTGCATTCTCAAATTGATTTAGTTCATAGAGTCCATCACACGCTTCCAGATTGATTGGATAGTTTGGTGGGCCTCCCCCTCCTAAGATGTCTTAAAATGGACAAAAACATATCTATAAAAAATTTACATAAATTGGTTTATAAAAGTTTACTTACCTTGCGCTTTTCTGCTATCCGCTAAAGCTGAGTCGGTCTTACCAATTTTACGCAGAGTCTGACTACGATAGTAGAGAGTCATAAAGTCATTTTCGTCAAGGTCATAGGCTTTATTATAATAGTTAATTGCATTACTTTCTCTACGTCTCCGGGAGTAATATTTGCCCCAATCCTTGTAAATGCCCCGTTCGATTTCTGGACCCCAGTCTAATTTCTTCCATATTGGAATTTCTTCTTCTATTCCCGATTTTGGAACAAGTGACATAATAATCCTTTTTTTTTTTTTTTTTTTTTTAGGTTTATTTATAATTCTTTAACGAAAAATAATGTGATGAACTATTCATTTTTTAGAAATTAATAGGCAGTTTTGGTGACTTAAATTTCGACGATACTGAACTTTTTTAAATCACTATAAAGGGTCTTATCGACTCCAAGAACTACCAACATTTGTTTTTGTTTTACATACTGTAACCGTTATTAAATCATTTAATACATACCAAGTACGTATAGGTAATGCAGTCATGCTCAACATTAGATAAAACTGGTTACAACAAACTCGTTTTATCTCAGTTACAATTTAGAATTATCTAACATCTCTTGGAACACATTGAAGATACTCTGATTGGATGCTAGCCTGGAATTGTACTTTAACAATATTAACACAAATAAGATACATAATATTGATATTCCAAAATTAAATAATCTTAGACTTGTTCTACTTGTTTACTCCCACCTCAGGGAAAATGGATACATACATCTATGTCTTTGTATCAAATTTCTTTCGAGACCTTGTACACAATTTGAAATCTTGCCGCTCTCTTGCTATTGCAAGGAAACTTTTAGATTATGTTTACAAATACTTAATGCATGACTGATCATCTGATCATAACTTAAGCTTAAAACATATAAAAGTTGCGATTTATTTAATATCATCGTCAGTCTCTTAAAACAGCGATAAGCGAGCACATCAATAACGAAAACACAATATTAATTTATAGATACAGTTAGTGCCATAAGTGTGTGCCCTCATTATAGTTGGGATTTTTTAGATCAGCAGTTATTGATAAAAATTATTTATCGTACATCTTCTACTGGCCTACCAAGTCCCAATATAATGGGCGTAAAGCCCTCAGTTTGTGTTGTGATACAATAAATTTTAAGAATAACGAAACTGAAATAAGGATACAAACTTGAAAATATAGAGTATTAAAGTCTGAACGAAGGATATATGTACATACTTAGTATGATGTAAGAATATAAAATTTATTAACTGGAGAAACGATTAGTTAGAATTAAACAAACTGGAATGCATATTAATGTTAACATCTAACACAGTGGAAACTTTGCATCAGATTTCATAGATCCAGAGTTATGCACCACAGAAACGCACAAATGTCTATTGTAGTTTAAATCACGAAGCAACTGCGGAAAATAAAGATGTATTATTAAATGTTAAAGAAAAATACATGAATCTATTTACCTTTGGCGTCACAAACAGATATTGTGCAGAACCTTCTTTGGTAGCTTCCTTCAATAACAATTCAAAAATGTTGCGCTCATTTGTAGCATCCATTCCCTGATTGATTTCGTCAACGCATCTGTATGTTTAATAAACAAATTATGATTAAATAAAAACGATATTTTAAAGCTTTCATATAGGTACATTACCTGAATGGTACATTTGTCACATGCTGCAGTGATAGTGAATATATGGCAATGGCAACAGCACGTTCTCCACCAGATTGTATATACTTGTCCAGAGTCTGCAGCTTGGCATCCTTTCTATACTGAACCATTATTTGAATGCCGTATGAATTGAAATCATGCTGGAAAAATAAGTATAAGTTATATTATAAGTTAATTATTTACTGAACACTTAATAAATTATTATAATAAATCAATGTTGCCAATAATTGAGTTCGTATAGCGTACAGCGTAGTTTTTCGTTGTGCTCTGGCTAACGCTCTATCTCTGCCGTAGCAGAGCCGAAGCATAACGACCGAAAGTCTGTACTCTGCTTTGCTCTCAGCTCTGTCGCGATAAAACTACCGTTATAGCAAGTAGCAAAAAACAAAAACGATATACTCCCAGAGCCATAGCAGTAGCGGAAAACGGAGAGCGAGATGAGAGCAGAGCAAATGCTCTTTTTTTTGTGCCGACGGCTTTCGTGTGTGTTTCAGTTCTGCGATAGTTTTTCTTTGCTTCTTCAAGCGTACACGTGTTTGTTTTTTTTGCTACTTGCCAAAGTAGCGCGTGTTTTTAACGCGACAAAGCTGAGAGCATAACAGAGCACAACTACGTACATACATATGTGCATACATATTTGCACACGCTGTTTTCTTATTTAAAAAGTTTATAACGTACTAATTCTTTTCTTGACAAGATAACTTCTCCTACATAAGATATTGATTCCATAAATTCGCCAAACTTGTTGCTTATTGTTTCAATTAAATTGTTAAGCCTTGGTTCCCAGACGCTAAATAAATTTGTTATTTCGGTTTCAACGTTTTTCTCTTGATTCGCTTTTTGTTCGATCATTTTCTTCAGCTGCTCAACCTGCTCTTGACGTTGATGAAAATCTGTGATTGCCTAAAAATTTGATTAAAGAAAAGTGTTAGTTTAATTTATAACGAACGAATGAACTCTTTAAATTACCTCTGAGTTCACATCCTTCATGCACTCCAATCTCGCTTGGAACTCTGCAATTGAGTTACGCATTTGATCCAAGTCAAGCCCTGAGAGCTTATCAAAATCGGATTTCAAAGGAAATGCTCTATCCACGGGAAGTTTTCCATCACACAGACGACGTACTTCCGACGTCTTCGATTCAATATCCTGTTCCACCGTTCGCAGTGACTTCTCCAATCTCTCAACCGCTTCCTAGTAATATACAAAGTAAGTACCGATAAAGATTTTTCTTATGTTAAGAATACTTACAGTTGAGGTTTTTAATTGTTCTTCACACTCGATTAGAGTATTTATTTGACTTTCATGTTGTTGCTTATGAACCCTTTCCTTTACTTGGCTTAACTTTTTATTGGTTAACAGTTTAACAGTAGAATCCATAATTTTCACTAATTCACAATCAATTTTGCACATTTTTTTAAATTCTGATAGGGTATTTTTGGCAAATGTCTCTTGTAAATTATCCAATGCTAAAATAAATAAATTGACTGAGTATACTTTTATTTAAATGATTAATGCCTTTTTCTACTCACATGAGAACGATTTGTTGATGGTATCCACTTTTTCTAGTAGCTTATTAACATCGTTCTCTAGGTTGCCATAATGAGCCAGTTTTTGCTCAATTTTTCGCTTCTTGTCTCCTTCTTCTTTCAGAACTATTTGCAGGCGATCAAATTCATTGTCAACCTGTACCAAACTGTTCCTTATTTGATCTTTCTCATGTACACATTTGGCGTGCCTAAAATATAAGAGTACTTGAGCTATAATATATTTCAAAACTAATACTGTTTAGCTATAAATATTTAAATTATAGGTAATTTATGAATTTAATATTACTTAAGTAAGAATTAAATGGTAAGTTACCTGTCTCTGAGAGCTCTCAGTTGTTTTGAATCAAGACTTATTAACTGATTCTTTCTTCGAATCATGCTTTCGGTTAATATAAAATCCGAGCGGTAACGAGATGTTGTTACCAAAAACTTCTTAAAGCCTGGTAAATTAATAAGAATGATAACAGAAATTCTTAAGATAATAGTTTCCCTTATTTACCTCCAAAATAAACTCGAATTGACTTTGGTATGCTCGAAGTATGATTACTAACTTCATCTTGGCCAATGGGAATGTTATGAATTTGATATGTTCCACAAAGTTTGTTTAAAATTGGAATTGGCCCTGAGACAAGATCCAGCAGATATGATGTAAATCCCAGTGATCTAGTCAATTAAAATAAATTTTTATGATAACATATAAACTAAATGTTAAAATTGCTTACGTGATTTCTGAAATTGGCACCGTAGGTGTATACAAACATCTGTCTGCCGGGGCACAATACAGCACATTAACAGATAGTTTTTGCTTAACACATAGTTCATCAATTAGATCAGACATATCGTTCTTGTCCTCACATGAGAAGGCAAACAAGTCACGTTGTCTAATAACATTCTCCAAATACATAGCTCCTTCATCGCTTTTTATGCTCAACTGTAATAAGAAAATGGGTTTAACATCGATTCATATATATGTATCCATTAATTTACTCACTTCAAATATCATGGGATCATATATATTACTCCTGTATTTATGCTTATTTTGAGCCACCCAGCTCATTGCTTTGACCAAGTTGGGATTTTGATTACGTAGTTCCTAAGAACATAATTTAATTTTCCATAATACTACAAACATTAAAATAGTTATTTTTGTTATCTTACTTCAATTTTTTGTGTTTTAACATTCTGCAATCGTTCAATCTTATGACACAAAGCTGTAATTTCCGGAATTTTCTCATCATTTAGCATTGTTTCAAATTCTCTGCGTTTATTATATTGACTCATCGTTGTGTCGCGAGTTTTAATTATTTTTCTCTTCTGCTCTTCCAACTCTTTTAAGACATTTGATTTCTCTTTATTAAATTCCTGCAACATGTGCTTCTTAGTTTCAACTAACTGCATTATTTTATCCACTTCAGCTTTACTTTTAGTTGCCTGCTGCACATTTCGCTATAAAAATAAATAAAATTGTTAATTATATCTTTTTGGGGATAGGTAATGTTTAATAACCAACCTCCAAATCGCATTTACTTTCACTTATTTTATTTTTAATGCTTTCCAATTGTGATTCCAAGCCTCTTTTAGTAGCACTTGCTTTGTTCATTAGCTCAACCTACGTACAAAATTAAACACAAATTAAATTATATAAAGTTGTGATGATTTTATAAGTGTAGATTTACTTACACATTCCAGAGTTTTACTTCTGAGATAGTTGGTTTTTTCTGAGATTTCTTGTTGTGCTTGCTTTTGCCTTTCATAAATATTCTTATGGGTTTTACAATTAATTCGAGCTGTTTTCAAATCACTTTTGCATTTGTCCAACTTAGTTTTCCCCATGGTGATTTCAGTCCACAATTTGCGTGCTTTACAAACGTTAAGTTGTCTTAAAATTCCCTGGCGTTCTTCATATTGATCCACCGTCACCTGTAGTCTAAGGAACTTATTTAAAGATATATATCTTAAGATAGAAATATTCTTTTTTACTTACTGCTCCAAACGTTTTTGTTCCTTTTGAAGATTTTCCTTCTCCTTTGTTCGATCAGCATGAGCATTTAATAATTTCACTCTCATTTCCTTGAGATCGGCAAAGTTCTGTATCAACTGCTCATCACACACAGAGGACATTGTGTTGACCAACAGCTCTTGAGGATTCATCTTTGAAAAATCCTGTTTTATTAAGTATAGAAATTAGTTGTAGTTATTTAGAAATAGTAAACCCATTAAATTGCCTTACCTGTACACGGTCCTGTGGTAAAAACTGGCACAAGTTACTGACTTGTATGTTGTAGGAAGCAATAACTTTCAGAAACTTTGCCTTTGTCAATTCCTTAGAATTTACAAAAAAATGAGACTCTCCACTGTTGCTTATTGTCCGTTTAAAGGACTCTTTCAAGTTATTTTCACGTCCATAAATAGTAATGGTAATTGTTGCTGCGTTCTTGTTGCTTTTGATATAATCAGAAATACTAGATGACCGATCCAACAGTTGTGGATCTCCTCCCAAGCCCAAAATGATGGCTGACACAATTGTTGACTTCCCAGTGCCATTTGGTCCAGTTAACACATTCAGGTATTCCTTTGGGTAATATGTAATTTCGTTGTAGGAGCTGATAAATTAGAGTAGGTATATCAATTAGTATGTAGTGGTAACTCAAATTATTCGATTCCTGCAGTTACAGCAGCGGCGCTCACGCACACTTTCAAATATGCGATTTTTACAATGAGAGTGTGTGAGATGCTCTGATGGGCGTCTGTGTATGTGACGGCAGAGACGCCGGCTGAATTTAGAGATCTAGTCGCGCGGGCACTTAGAATTCGGCTCAAGGGCATTGCAGCTAGTTCGTCGACCATTAGAGCTCAATGTACATACATAAATATGCCATAGCTTCATTCCATTGCCTTGTAAACATTATAAGAAATAGCACACATACATAGGCAGTTTACTTACACAAAATCTTTGCAGTAAACTGAATAGATTCGTCCAACCATATGCGGCGGAATATGGGATCGTGAGCCAGTCATACTAGCTTGCTAAATACTTCTTTACAGATTTTTAAGCTGTTTGCGAATGGTTTATTCCGCGGTTTACTTCCGTTTTTGTGCTACATTGATTTACCATATGTAGATAAGTGCAATCACAAAAACAATGTTAAATAGCGTCGCTACCGCTTATTGCGCGCTTTAAATGCGAATGTTGAATTACAAATTAACACTAGTTTATCAGCACACGACTAAAGCACTAACTTAAATTCAATTTTTAATTTGTGATGTCACTAATTAAACTTATTTAAATTGTAAAACAAACTTTAAAGAGCATTTAATTATAACAAAACAAACGATATGTCAAAATATAAGCGCTCTGTGACGACATAAAATAGAGTTGTTTTGTATTCAGTGTTGCCATCCCAGCAGTTCTTCCGCCCGCTTAAATTTTGAAATAGCTGCAGGCGCAGTACTGCCCTTTTAAAAATTTACTTAGTGTTATAACAAAATTAAGATTTGTTATAATAAATACAGTCGATGTGGGGATATTTAATGAATAATAATTGTCTGCTTCTAGCTTATTTTGGCTATATAAATGGCCCGTTGGCAGCACTGATTTTGTCGGCAATTCCACGTATCGGAAGCCGCGAACAGTAATCGAGTTCATTTGAACTGTTCATTGAACTACTTTGATGAACTTAAATCTATCGAACAAGTGGACATTGTAATCAAGTTATCGATATGTTTATTTCGCTGGTCAACTAAAAATATTTACTAAAATGAATTTTCGTAAATTAAATGTGTCAGCTGGAGTTTCTATTAGATGCCTGAAGTATTCTACTGGCTCTGCGAAAGCAGAAATACCAGCATCATTTGTGGAAGAAACTGTGGAATACGAGCCTAATCGAGATAAATCTGGACTGCGGCAGCAACATAAAAATGTGCTCCTACAAAGAAATCCCTATAACGAGGCGCACTCCTGGATACATTTGACAGAAAAGTATCAGCGTAGCATGTATGGTAAATTTGGTGCAAGCAGTAATGTTAATCCAAAAATTTGCTTTGGCACTAAATCGGATAACGACGAGGCGCGCAAGCTGCAAGCCATTATGCAACCCAACACAATACAGCAAATGATGGAGTTGGCTCGAGCCACAAAAGCCGCTAAATTGGAAGCTATTGCTGAACGTGAAGATTCCATTGCCAAAAAGCTGGAAAAGTTGGAGCAATGGAAAGCGGACCTCAATGCCAAAATTGCAAAGCGTGAAGCAGACGCTGCAGCCGCAATTCAGCGTAAGGAACGATTAATCGAGGAGGTTCGCCGGCATTTCGGATTTAAGGTGGACGCGAGAGACGAACGATTCAAAGAGATGCTCGAACAGAAGGAGAAGGAGGACAGACGAAAACAAAAGGAAGCTAAACGAAAAGTCAAAGAGGATAAAATGATGGCAAAACTTGTTAAACAAACGAACTAGGATTACTGTTAAAATGTTAAACAATTTAAAATATAGTGAAGTGTTCATTACCAAAACTAGACAAGTGTTTTATATGATCTTAGAGCTATATGCGTGGATTAAATCCATTCAATGAAAAGAAAAATACTTTGCATTAAAGATAAAACTTCATTTTATTTCAACTACCCACAATATATTAACAATATAATTATGCAATTTTGTAATAACGATTTGTAGACTTTGGTTTATAATTTCCACATTTGCAAATGTTGCACAAAATTTTGAGAATGTTCGCAATTTATGTATTGTATTTTGTGTTTATTTTAATTAACTTCTAATTATAAATAACGAGGCTATTTACAAGGCACTTTATCCAAAAGAGCAAAGAATAGAAACCCTAAAAGCATTACAAATTTTAACTGTATTCAAATTTAAATTCAATTATCTTCGAATCCAAATCAAATGACTCTAAAGATATCTTGAGGTATCCTTATCTCAATTATAGTACTACAGTTATAAGCTTGAAAGAAATGAAACGGTTACATTTGATTATTCCAAGTTCCCAAAGATCTGCACAGTGGGATAAAATAATCCGAACGAAACTAGTTTCAAATAATATCACTTAGCAAAGAATAAAGTAGGATATGTGATATAAATATTTAAATTTGTTGTCATCCCGCAAAGATTTTGAATTTTACAATTTCTTGGTTTTCTTTTTCGTCGCTGGCAGCAGATTCGGAAAATGCTCTCGACGCACTTTCTCAGATCGTATATCCAGACGCCTCAGCATCAGTACAACTATACAGAGACCCAGTAAATAGACGGCAACCACATCCAGCAGATAGTACTGCCACCAGCTGTAAAATCAAATCAAATTTTTTAAAACTTCTCTAAGAAAATGTAATATAATCCTCGACTTACCTTAAGTAACGTGCTGGAGACTGTAGATGGTAGGCACCATTGTGTCGCAGTACGTACTCTGTCCAGTAAATGGCCGTTTCTAGTGCCGTTGATCGCTGATCAAGCAATAGATTTTGACGGTAAAGAGCTGCATTTCTAAATTGCGGATCATGAATCACTTTCATGATCGCTTTGTACAACTGATTCGTGGACAGTGTCTCCAAATCCAATTTGATGGCATAGCCATCGACCTCCGCCTTGGCCGAGTTGACGTCGTGATCACAGAATACGGGCATTGTGACCACCGGAACACCATGATAGACCGTTTCGAACATGCTCAACAGTCCGCCGTGGGTAACGAAGGCACGTAGCTTGCTGTGGCCTAGAATGTCCTGCTGGGGTAGCCATCGAGAGAGCTTAACATTGGGCGTCAGGTCGTGCATATCGGCAGCGTTTCCCTCGTACTTCCATAGCACATGGTAGGGCAAACGGGCGAAGGTCTTAACGAGCATACGCCGCAGGGTTTCCGGCATATTGGCAGCTTTAACGGACGAACCCATGGACACATAGATAAAGCCCGAGGCTCCAGAGGCAGCAATGAAGTCATCTAGATCTTTGGGCAAGGGACGCGCTGGTTTACAGTGTATGCAGGCGACCTCAGCGACGTTTGGATTAAGGGCACGGGGATAGGAGACGGCAGCATGTCCATTCTGGAGTATGAAACTCACATTGCGAGCCATCTCATAGGGATGGGGTATGTGCGCACCCAGGTGATCCTGAAGTATTCGATGTGTGCGTCGCATGACATACTGGAAAAGCAGGAAAATGTTTAACGGAAATGCTTTAAAGGTTTCTAAATTTTCTGTGCTTACACTGTGCAAAATATTCTGACCAATTTGCATGCCAGCATTCAGTGCTCTCTCGTACAGGGTCATTGTGTCCGTAAAATGTGAGTAGAAATTTGGAGTGACTGCATAACTCGCAGGATTACCGGATAACGACAAGCTGCCCATGTAGAATCCAACGGTGTTAATGTACATAAAGGGTATCTCGTACTGGTATACCAGACCCTGTACACACTCTGGGAAGGCACCGTCCAGTATGGCCAGATCAAAGGTACGATTCGCCAAGTCTTTGGTTTCAGCGTCGCTCAACATGGCGTCGCATGACTGAAAGGGAAATTATAATGTACTATATATATTTTGGATAAATTTGGTATACACACCTCAAAAGCATAGCGCAATCCATCCCAGGGTTTTATAGGCATTTCGCCATTCATTCTGGAACCCAACAGATCCCAATTTGTATAGTTCTGTATGTAATCCACTAGCCTCGAGGGCGTTATCTCATTCAGTCCATCGATATGGAAATCTGCTGGAAATCCACTTAGGAAGGTTACATTATGACCTCTGCAAAAATAAAGGAACTATTTAAAAAAACCTCTATATGATATAGAAATAGTTGTAATTTCGAAACTTCTAAAATTTTTCAAAAATTAATTTTATTTCAAAACCATTCGTAATCTTAACACTACTTACCTGTGTATTAATCCCTTAGCTAGCTCCCAGAAAGGTATTTTGTGTGATTTCGTACCGCCCATGGTGGCCATCAAAATATCCGCACCAAGGGCCTGACTGGAGTACATGACAAACAACAGCGTACATATTCGAAACATATTGCTAAAAAAAAATACCAAAGAATTTTAAAAATGTTAAACAGATTTCGAAATTATGACTTTAACACTAACAGTTTGACACGATTTGAGAACGTTTTTGGAAATATTTGAACTCCCTTTGGCTACGCGGCTTTTTATAGCTTTTTTTTTAAGTGTTGAGCATGATGACATATTCCAGTATTTAAAACTTATATACTTTGTAGAGCTATTAAATAAAGTAATCGAGCGTATAATGCCTACACTAAACTAAACGTAAACAATATAATGTGTGTAGGTGGATGTACTTAAAAATTTTGATGTTGTTGTTAAAAAGGAATTAAGACAAAACACCGTAAAATGTTGTCAAGCAAAGCAAATTAAAAAAAAAAAAAAAAAAAAAAAAAAAAAAACGAATATTATTAAGAAGGCTTACTTTAAAGAAAGTTTTAACATAGACTTTTAAGTGTTTCAATCACACTATATTTATTACAAAAGGGCACTAACTATACCAAAATTTTTAATCTATATTTCAATTTCTAGTACACAACAGGTTTTTGTTCCTAATGCTATTTCTGGTTTCCGTCAGGGTCTATCGGACAAGGTAAAGGGTGAAGGTGGTAGAAAAACAATTAAATTTCACAAAATATTCACAAATAATGAATCCTAATAGATCCAATAGCTACGTGAAACATGTATGAACATGCATATACATGACTAAAAGCTTTTTGCTGTACCTATTTTGTGTGAGTAGCTTCATTACGGACAAAATTACTATAAATTGTTCTATATACTGTATACTATACTAAAATTATAGCGATGCTAGCTTTATTTTCGAATACCTCAACTCGTTAAAATATATTTAGCTGAAAGAAGTGAAGTAATCTCTATTATTATTTAACTTTTAGGTGATTGTTCTTGAACAAAAGAATTTGTATTAAATAATTGACAGGAAATTGTGGGTAATTTTTGGGAGTACCGAAGGTACTGGTAAATGGTAGATTACTTAGAAAGGGGCTTAATTACATATCTATATATGATAACATTTATATATTATAATGGTCTTGAGTCTGCTATCGTCACTAGCAATCATTGGCTACAGAAATTAAATCTTTTGACTGATGAAATAATTTTTTTTAGTTATATAGTGCTTGTAAGATATCTCGTCAAACTTTATTCAAAAAATTGCATTAAAAAATATTTTTTTAAGATATAAGAGAATTATCTTAAATGATTAACTTTTACCGCTCAACATAGTATCTTGCATGGGTATCACACAGTCGATTATGCCCCTCTAGAGCACCATCTATCACACAAGGGTAACTAGTGCCACGCTTGAGCTTGAATTATACTACGTAACCAGTTACAGCATAAAACAAAGACTAAAATATAAAAACTTTAAAAAATAAATGTAATAATAATTATGATCATCGTACGTAAACTGAGTTGAATGCGCCGAAAATAAAAAATATACGAAAGTGCCTATCTGGTAGGCACTGTGAAGCACAGTGAGTACTTGGCTACTTGGCTTCAAGGGTTACACTTACTCAAAAAAATATGCTACAGGGTGTTCAATTATGCTTACATATCATGGGTTGACGGTCGTTCATAGCAATTACCTGATTGATTTAATGGAAATTATGATTAAAAAACTTGAACAGGTTGAAGACAGAAGTTCAAGGCTAAAAAGAGGAAGAGTTTTAGGGGGAATAGGTAGAAAACTGATACACCCTTTAGAGGGTATTAAAATGAGTAACAACTTTTCGCGGTCAAACTAGAGAGTTGACAGCTGAACTCAGACAATGGATTGTTTAAGAACTTGCAGTGAAAGTCGGAATATATATAGTATATATATATTTTATGGGTAAAGTGTATTATATATACCTGCGTGTGTGTGTGTTTACACATACCATTGACCGTTTAGGTCAGTTTAACACACAAACAATAGATCTGCACACAAAAACTTCAAAAACGAAACCAAAATTGACTGAAGCGTAGCTGATATTATCTTGCCGGTAAAAAACACTTGTTGATGAGCTATACCTATTTAAGTGGTAAGCATAACTTTCGTCGACGCATACCAATAAAGTAGATAACGGTTTCGATAAAACCATAACTAACTTATATAACTGCACATTTAGTACGTGCTTTCGTATAAACAATAAACAAATCTTAAAAATAAAAATAATTACAAGCCTATAAAAGTTTACAAAGAAAAAGTTTGGATTAATCCCAACTGAAATTGTCTTCTTTTAAACCAGGTTTAATCAACTTTATTCAAGTTCGATATTTGAAAAGTAACGAACTGTTGGATCTATTAATGTTTCTGAATTTCGCATTAAAATTGTTATTGTTTTTTTAGGTCAAATTGCATAAACGAAATTAAAAATGTTAAGTGATTGTGTTTCTCTGTAGCGTAAAAAGCATTTTCGCGGCACAAAAGTGACCAACAGATCCATGATTATAGCAAATGCAATTTTCCGATATAACCAGTTTGCTTGATCGAATACTTTTTGTTCGAACGGTTTGAATCAATGAATCGCAATACAGTGAGTTCAAATGAATAACGAACGGTATATAAGCAGGTCTTAGTCTGAGTCTTAACTCGGTATGATTACCCAACATTGTGACTCTTAAAACACACACTTGTTGAAAGCTACTATTTAGTTAGTTAGTTAGTTAGTCACTAGATTGTTATTATATTTATACTTGTGCTACATTTCGTAAGTGATTAATTCGATTGGTTTAATATGCTTGACTAAACCTAGGTGATTAAATTACAACTGATCGAACACTAGAGTAGCTAAGAAGTCTTAACTACTATATAGTATATAGATACTACTGCAGATCAAGAGTAGCTAAGAAGTCTTAACTACTATATAGTATATAGATACTACTGCAGATCAAGAGTAGTCGAGAAGTCTTAACTACTATATAGTATATAGGTACTGTTGCAGATCAAGAGTAGCCGAGAAGTCTTAACTACTATATAGTTTATAGGTACTACTGCAGATCAAGAGTAGCTAAGAAGTCTCAACTACTATATAGTATATAGATATCACTACCAATCGGCTGTACTTGTACACCTTAAACACCTTTAAGTTATGTTAAACTTTTTTGTGTTTTTTCCCAAAGTCAATGGAAGCTGAAGATGTGTCAATTCAAAGTTACGACCTTGATGTTGATTGATGTGATTCTGCAGATTTGTATAAACCTGTAGATACAACAAAATCTTCTTCAAAACGCTTAACTTGAGTTTCATTCATACAAATGTACTTAAAAGGTCACCAAGTTTATTCTCAGTGTACTGCTGCTGACAGCATTTAATCGTATTACAAATGTTGTTTTTAAGTACTTTAAGATTGCGGAACGAATCGTTTTATTTTGGGACTTTCAGGGGTTTAGGGGTATGGGAGTTTAGGGGTGTAGGGTATTGGATATGTTGCAAAAGATAGCACCAAAGACAGCTAATTAAGCTGTCAGTTTTATATGTGCGCAGTTAAATAATGAAACATGCCCAAAAATGTGTCGATATATTCGCACACACACCTGTACACACACACCCGTACACACACACCCCTTGATAGCCGTTAATCTGTAGATGTGCAAAAACATTGCGCAAGTAAAACACTAAAAAAAAAAACTTTAAACAAGTTTTCAAAAACATATTTTGACAATTTATAACAAAACAATGACACAACTCCTACAAAACAATAATTTAGTTATCTTTTTTTTTTCTTCTCCCTCATTTCATTTGTTGTTGTTTTATCTAAGAAACTTTTGTTTCCCATCATCATTCCTATTGTCAATGTCACTTACAATTTGTATTTTATTTGTTATTTGTTATTTCTTCTTTTTTTTAACTTTTTTGTGCCAAATCTTGGCCATAAATTATATGCAGATGTGACAAATGAACGACTGTGGAGTTGGGGAGGAAAGAAAAAAAACCCAAAATCAAGTCACAAAATGACATTGAATAAAATGTTAAGTAAACACACTTAATTAGCATACTCCAAATTAAATGTGTAACTCGCTAGTTTTTTTTACAATATTCATTTGTGGTTTTTATTATTTCATAAGGTGTCCCCAGTAAGTTCATTATGTAATTTATGTACATGTACGAGCAAACAGACATGTATGTACATGTCTGTGCATGTGTATGCGTGTTAGTACATGATATAAATAACAAGTGTGAGTGCGCAACAAGTTTGTGTCGCAAGTCTTTTGTTTTTGCTCCTCGAATTTTGAAACAGAGTTTTTCTTTAACCGTTAACAGTTAACCGTAAACAGTTAACCGTTAACCGCTAAGCACTTAAGTATGTACATAAGTGTCTCAGTTGTTGCATTGCTTTGACCTTGTGTGTCTGCCCAACTTATTTGCAGTTAATATGTTTCTTTTTTTTCCTCCTCCATTTGTTTTTTACACCTTCTTTTATTTATTTTTTAACTTTTTTAGTTTCTTTTGCACAATCTATTTGGCTCGCGCGCCGGTTAATCTCGCAACAAATTTCGTGTTTCGCAAATCGGTATTTTTTTTTGGCTCTGTTTAGACTGTTTTTTGGGAATTTTAATTGGTCAATAGTTTTTTTGGGTTTTTGGTTAGTTTCTGAAGAATTAAATGGCTTATAAATATTTATATATTTTAATATACCTAATTACTTTTGTTTAATTATATATTCCTTAGTAGTTCCGGTGTGGAATTTTTAAATCGTTTTGAATTTTTAATTTGTTGTAAAGTCGCGTGTTTAACTTTTTTAATGCACTTTCAATCTTCTTCAATCTGCATTCGTTTTGTTATTGTTGTTGCTCGTTCAACTCCGTTGTTGTTGTTGTTGTTGTCTGCACGTTTCATTGACCGACGCTTAATTCAATATTGTTGTTGTTGTTGTCGCTGCTGCTGCCGCTGCCGCTGCCTATGTATGTGATCGTGCATAAGAGAAGCAGTTAACACACTTTCACCAATGCAAATGTATTATTTAATACAGGTATCATAAAAATGCTGCATTTTTGCACTCGCTTCCACTTTCGCGTAACTGTTACCGTTACTTTTGCAGTTCAAAAATTTTATATATTTTTTATATATTCAGAATCAACAATTTGGATTTTAATTTAATTAACAATTTATTGGACTACATAGAAAGCAAGGCAATTACTATTCCAACAACAAATGCAGTTATTTAATTTTGTGGTTGTTGTTATTTTTTCTTTCTTTTTTTGGTAAACTGTTGTCAGATCCCAATGCACTCCGATAGTCCGACAATTCGAATCAATCCGAAGACAAGAGTCGGCTGTTTGCAAGTAGTTTCTCCGACCGACGCTCAAGACGAACTAAGCGAGTTGTTGATAAAAGCGTCGATGTTGCTTTTTTCGGAGTCATTCGGAGTTGAGCCCAAAACAAACGTAGCGAACCACGTTTGGGGTCTTTCCGCTACGTAACGTTTTTGCTTGCTGTCTTAAGACGTTGTATTTTGTGTGTGGTATTT
Source organism: Drosophila cardini (assembly GCA_018903735.1). Classification (NCBI taxonomy): domain Eukaryota; kingdom Metazoa; phylum Arthropoda; class Insecta; order Diptera; family Drosophilidae; genus Drosophila; species Drosophila cardini. The sequence continues at coordinate 9,261,227 of JAEIGM010000004.1, read as the reverse complement.
TTTAGGGTATTAAGGGCAGTTATAGTAATAGTAATAGCATGATTCATTTATTTAGTGTTAACTGCATATAAGCGAATGTATAACCAAATTAGGGTATCATATATTATGCTGAAACTTGTCACTCCTTATGTAACTTGTATTTGGTACAGCAAGTAATTAAATTCTGACATAATTTATTTTGGGCACAAATAAATTTAATTGTTATGTTTACAAACTGATTTAACAGAGTGTTCAATTTCAGCAGTCAAAACATTTGGGTTGTGTTTTACTATCTATAGGTAATTAGGTATTTAGTTCAATTGCCAAAAATTTTAATGTTGTGCGTTTAAAGCGTTTAATAAGGTTATCAACAAAAGTCAAAAAACTCTAATTTGTGTCAAACGAATTTTTTAAGTCAAGCAAAACGGTCAAAGCTAGCTAGAACAAGCAGAACATAGATGGCGGGTTTATTTTAGCAAGCAAAAGGTGGCGCTTTCAAAAGAAGTTAGTTCAATTGTATTTAACTTAACGAAGAAGCTGTAGTGAAGACACAAACCTGTAAAGCTTTTGTTGGCAAAATCAAAAGCTGTAGTAAAGACACAACCCTATAAAGCTTTTGTTGGCAAAATCAAAAGCATTCAACCGATAGATGGCGCTCATCGGCTGTTTAAATGTAATATTTTTAAAACAAATTCTAACATTAATAAAATAATTTATTTTTTTATTTGGGAAAGCTTTGAGTTACCATGTTTTAAAAATATATATATAAGTAATTATTGGTTTTGGAGACTTTGTTAGCGCTTAAAATATAATGCCAGCGTAATTATATACCCTTGCTCCTCTATTGTGCAGGGCAGAGATACATTACATATCTTTTGAGTATGTGTTACCAAAGCTGAACTTATCCTTTCACTTATAAAATATTCTTTTTCTGAGAGTTACCTATTGTTAACTAAGTATCTAACTAAATAAAAAAGTTAATAAACCAAAAATTGCATTAGACAACTATCTGACAATTATCGATCGGGTTTCTTTTAAACCTGTTGTCGCTAAACTTTTGAAGTTTACCGCTTTGTTAGTATAATACAAACATAAATTAATCTTTCACCTATTCAATTAAATCATGAACATTTCTTGACGTTGTGTCTTTTAGTTAAAGTTGATGGAAATTGTTCAAGCTTAACTGGTTTGAAGTTAAATGTTTTACAATAAAGTAAATTTATATATCTTAAAGATAAAGAATAGATCAAAAATTAAATATATAATCCAATAAAATATATTTTTATATGCGAATAATGTTTTGGAAAACTATTTACGGGAGTAGGTAAACTATAATATATCATAATATATATATTAAAATATATTAATATCATAATTTAAATACAGTTTATAATAAAATATAGTTTAGCTGAGAGTAAAGGTATTTTATATAAATAGATTCATAGTACGATCTCAAGAGAGTAAATCACTCCTTATAAAATTCTTCTGACTCTTAATTTATGTCCGTGTAGTGATGAAGATACACCTGTATCTTTGAAGTACAGACCTTTCTTGGATTGCGATAATTAGCCATTGGGCATAAAGACAATTAGAAGTATTCATTGTCATTGTCATTGTCATTGTAATTGGCATTTCACTTAAATTGCAAATGTAAAATAAACCATAATTAAAACATTTGTTGGCCTTAAACGTGGGTAACCAGAGCAAATTGTAAATTACACGCTCGCTTAACCACTGGCCACCCCAGACAAAGAATTGGGCAAGATGTGCAAAGAGCAGGAGAGAGTGGAAGAGAGCAGGAGAGCAGAAGAGCAGAAGAGCTGAGGAGTGTGAGAGAGCGTTTGAGGGAGTGTGAGAGAGAAAGCAAGCGACCACAGTGGTTGCAAACATGAAATTGTAATTACAATTTCCTGACGCTATGTCTGGTAAAAAAAAACAGGAGACTTTTCCCATTTCCCTTGACTAACACCTCTCGCTGCCCCACCCACTGCCCCTTTCCTGCCCCTTTCCCTGCCCCACCCCCACCGTCAACGCCCTGCGCGTGCTAAAAAACGCTCTCCTCAATTTTGCCTATCGGTGTCACTAAGTGAGGGCTACGTGACAATTTGTTGTTACGCGAATCTCCCCATCATTTTACTGCACCCCTGGACGGTATATGGTAAAAAACATGAGTGTATCGCCCTTCGTCGGCGGTTTTATTTCAAGCCGAAAATTGTACCAACATGTGGTAACCCATAATTTGCGCCGAGGGAGTTATCAATATGATTACCATTAGGTATCGTTTTGTGACCATTTTCATACTTGGTATTCCAACTCAAAGTCTGTCGAGTTTCACATTTCTATATTGGAAATAGTAATAGCAATCTTAATCTTACAAATCCACCCAAATATTGTGACAATAAGTATCCCTTAATAAGCCTTTTACTCTTTACTCATTTTTAAATTCAAATTTCCTATTTGTCAAACAAATCGTTGCGAAGGACAACGAAAAACACTTTTCACTTTTTTTGAAACAGAACAGAGCTCAGAACTAGGAACACAAATTGTCAGATCAAAAACAAAAATTGAAAAATTACCATCTGTCAAAATTCACGTCATTCCACGCAATCTGTCGAGGTCGGGGATATGGAAGGATTTGAAACTCGTAGAAGGCTAATCCATTGAGTAACTTTGTTGTGGAAATATCCTTTCAATTGGACGAAGATAATTGCATACACTTATCACTCGATGTTTGTATGTCATTTTCCTGGTGCACTTGTCAAGTGTTTGGTACACCGACCCAACCAACTCCGAGTCCAATCCAATCCTACCCAAGACTCTCATTAAAAAAATACCCCTTCGGTTTTAAAAAACACCATCGTATCGGGGTGGAAAGAGTTAAGTAATTGTGAACTGAAAAGTAATGGGTGTGTGAGTGTGTGTGTGTGTGTGTTACCTTTGGCCTTAACTGACACACTAACGATGCGTGTTTGTTGCCGTTTAAAGTCCTTTTTATACTCCCAATTAGGTTTCAAATCGCCATAATAGAGCATCTGTCAGGGAATGTCTTAGTGGGAGTGGGAGCGAGGGGAGAGAGAGAGGGAGGGAGTCAGGGAAACTCTGCCTGTTTCATCCTTGATATCCTTCACCTTTGGCATTACTTTATATTCAATCAATTCCTTCAAATCCAGCGTATTTGCAATTCAATTTTCAAACCATTCCAAATTTATGCGCAAATCCAATTTTTCTAGAATCTATGTTACATAAACATCGATGATTGAGTTTATTTTTGACTCAGATTATAAAGTGTAGGAGGTTTTTAGCTGATTTTTAAGCCTACAGACTTTATATACAGTGAAAGCTCCCTATTTTGTCCGCCCAAGTGAGATGTTCACCTGCAAGAATGGATTTTGTATGACAATCATGCTCTTGGGACTGTAAAATTCGTCCGGCTAAAAGAGCGGTCCGTCTGAGGTATCTGTCCGCAAGTAGAGCTCTCACTTTACCTGCTTCAAAATTTAGTTTTAATACTATTTATCAAAAATTTAATTGTTATTTAATCCCGAATAATTTTCTAAGTATTAAACTACATAAATATTGTCAAAATATTGGAAAAATATATCATTACCCCTTTGAAATTCTAAAAAAAATAATTATTGTTAGGAAAAGTTTGTTCAAATTGTGAAAATTTCTAATTTTTACGCCCAAAATCCATATAGTTTTCTTCAGATCTACAAAATATTCAAGAAATTTTATGAAATTTTGAGTCAAAAATTTTCTAGTTCTTTTATAGATTTACTGTCTCAATATTTTAAAGACTGAAAACCAGGAAGTGTTAACAAATCACAGGGTATTGGTTACTTTTCTAGATTCCAGCTTAATATAGATATAACAAACTGTTTTCTATTGATCTTTCTTACATAATTAGACAAGTTTGGTTTTCAGTAAATTTGCTGATGCATTCAAACCCAATTGATATGTGTACATATGTCTGTGGATAGAAATTTGGGGATTTCAATACTCGAATGTTTGCAAAACGTATTTATCTGCTTATATAAGAATGATTGTTCCAGAGTAAAAATTCACTTGCTAGTGGGATTTGTAGTGGGATTAGCTCGAAATATAATGAACCACACGGCTCAAGCAATTGCTGCCGATATTGGCTTTCCCATGAATAAGCAATATTTACTCGAGTGCGTAATCCTGCAGCTCCTACTCCTACTCCTACTACCACTCCTGTTCCTATTCCAGTTCCAGTTCCTGGTGCTACTCCCACCATCATTATTTGGATCGGTTTGAGTGCCGGGACATTAAAAGAGCAATTGTTGCTGGGCATGAAATTCAAATACAAACAAAATGAACAATATCCATTCATGAACCTGTCAATCTTCAATTGAATTTCGATTGTGATTGTGTTTGTATGAGTGTGTGAATGTGTGTGTGTGTGTGTGTGTGAATGTTCGTGTGTGCATGTGAAATTCAATTGGAATAAATGTCCGTTTATCCGTGTGTGTTTATTCAGCCACTGCTGAATGGGCGCCATCTGTTAACTTGCTAACGGTTACTTACAGTGCATCTGTACATATACATACACCCATCTACATATAGACATATTTGTACTAATTAAACATACGATAAATAAGCACAATTTCAAATACGCATAATAAGTTGATTGATTTCAACACTTCAACACTGTCTAAGGAAAGTATTCGTATGGAATATGAATATATATTGAATGAAGTCTTATGTAGTTTTATCTAAGACACTGTCTAAGGATAGTATTGGTATAGCAAGATGAATATATATTGAAGTTAATGTACTTATATCATAGACACTGTCTAAGGAAAGTAATGGGTTAAAAAGATTAATATATATTGAACTAAATGTACTTATATCATAGACACTGTTTAAGGAAAGTGTTCGTATAGGAAGTTGAATATATATTGAAGACACTGCCGTAGTAAAGTATTCGTATAGGAAGACGAATATATATTGAAGTAAATGAAGTTTTGTCTTGGACACTGTCTAAGGATAGTATTGGGATAAAAAGAGATTAATATATATTGAAGTATATGTACCTTTATCATAGACACTGTCTTAGGAGAGTATTCGTATAGAACGATGAATATATGTTGAAGTAAATGAAGTTTTATCTTAGACACTGTCTAAGGATAGTATTGGGATAAAAAGAGATTAATATATATTGAAGTATATGTACCTTTATCATAGACACCGTCTTAGGAAAGTATTCATATAGAAAGATGAATAAAATTTAAGTAAATTAAGTTTTATCTTAGACACTGTCTGAGGAAAGTAATGGTATATATAGATGAATATTAATTCTCTCTAACTATTGAAAATATTTGAAATTTGCATATTTCATTCACTTCAGTCTGGAGTACTTCAGTTGAGGCCTCAAAACATCCCCCATTTACGCACATAATTGGTGTAAATTCTAAAGTAAAATGAACAAAATGGATAAAATAAAATAGTGTAAGCATTGATTTATCCATTTATCCACCGTAGTGGTTCAATACAAATCCGATTAAAATTGCCATAGTGTGCTCTCTCCTCTCTGCTCTCTCCTCTCTGCTCGCAATCACTTTAACTGCTGGTAATCATAGCATAATCTTCCGAAATTTGCATGCGCTCTGCTCGGTAAGAAGACGAAACAGAGGAGGAAGAGGAAGAAGAAGAAGAGAAGGCACTTGAGATCCTTATCGCACAAATTATTCTCGTCACGTCTAACGTCTCTGGTCTCTGGACTCTGGTATAGGCGCATGTGGTAAGAGAGAGAAGGAAAGTATCGTCCTCAAAGAAGCCAAGTGTCCGCCAATTTAGCTGGCTGCCAACGTCTGTACAGTGAGCAGTGTGTAGTGTGTAAGCTACAGTGAACACTGTCCAAAAGATATACACTGATAAAAATTTAAGTAAATAAAATTAAACATTTCAAAGTACAGGTATTGTAGGAATAGAATTCCCTATTTAAAAATAAAATCATTAAATTATAATAATTAAATCTAAAAGACGATAAATTTGTTTTAAAACTTTTAACACTTTATAAATTATAATTCCAGAATGGGTTTAGCTATGAAAAATTATTATAAAGCTTCGATTGTTGACTCCAATAAACTAGGACACTGAATCTAACAAGAATATTTAATAGATTTTATCTTTGTTAGCTTAAAAATCGTTCTTAAGTTCCTTATCCGTCAATCCTTAACATATATTGAATAATAGAATAATTAAATAATTCTTTTAGGAGTCCAATTTATATCTTTTCTAGATTTTTACGAATAGAAACAGTTTATTTTTATAACAAAATCATATTTTATTTTGGATTACAATCTATCTTAGTTCCCTTTATGTTAGTAAAACCCTTTTTTAACAGTGTAACCAAAAGATATGCGCTCGCCCTTCCGCCACTCCTTCCCACCCATCCCCTTGCCAAACTCCCTGACATTAGACCGTGCTGAATGACCAGCTCCGTAGTGCTCCGGGCGTTCTGGGAGAGCGACGACGCGTCGCGACGACTCGTTGTGGGTGTTTTGGCAGACAGGCAGTGCTCGCTGGGATGACTACGATGGCTTGTTCAGAGACTCAAACTCTTGGACGCTTTACAGTAATTAGAGGGAGTAGAAGCTTTGATATCTTCGAGTAGAAACAACGCGTCTTTGACTTCGTCTTTGTCTTCGTCTTCGTCCTCTTCCTTGTTGTCGTTCTCGGTCTCGGTCTCGTTCTCGTTCTCGTTCTGATTCTCGTCCTCATCATCAGTCTGTTTTCGGGCTGTTGTAGCCCATTTGCAAACGGCTGCACACTCTTTCAAGATCGAACTGATCGCCCCGCGGCATCAGGCATTAAATGAGAGAAGGCAAAAGGTATGAGCATCGAGTCTGGCACGGGCTTAGGCTCATATTTTTCAGAGCACGATTGCAAGAGGCTTCAAGCTGGAAGCCAATGAGTGTACAATTTTTTGGTTATGCAAAAATTTCTGGAATTTTTCAATGTCCCAAAAAGAACATTAGTTGCTTTAACTAAAATACACATTAAATTTCTTTTTGCATATACAATAAGTTGTACCAATTTTACGTCTTAGCCAATTGCGGTGCGGCACAACACGTGCCACAACTGGGCAGATAGGAGCGAAACAGACAGATAGACAGGCAGAGAGACAGACAGACCGAAGGGCAGACAGACAGACAGACAGCTAGGCACTTCCCTAGACCAACACATACAAAACACAAAAATGTGCAGTCGTCTTTGGTAAGGGCTGCCGACTGGTTGCAAGCAGGAGCACCAGGCATCAGGCACCACGCGGCATGCAGCATGCAGCACGCAGCACGTTTCGCCATTGCTCTTGCCGCAGAGAAGCTGCACAGGAACACAACTTGGTTGGTTGGGCACTGGCACCAACTCAGCCTCTGACTCTACCTCTGTCTCTGAGCTGGTTGCTGTGGCGGTTGCAGATTTGAGTGCGATGACAACACAGCAACTTCAAGGCAACAAAGGGCGGCAGTGCAGCAGGAGGAGGAGCAGAACAAGACAAGTTTCAGGCCAAACGAAGCGAGTTGTATTTATTTTTCAGACTGATTTCTGGTTACTCTAAAGCATCTTAACACATATAATTAACTAAACTAAAGATACTCCTATTAAAAGCCTAAGTAGCGAAAGACTAACGGTGTGAGCACTGTAAGCTCTAGACGAACAAACACTCAGACAACAAGTCAGTTGTTTTGTACCTCTTTAGCTGCGTCTCAAAGCGCTTGAGTTGAGCAAAGTACCCGATTTGGTGTAGGTGTAAGACATAAGAATATAAAGCAAATGTTATGCGCGCAAAATGCAAAGTCAAACGAACAAAATCCTATAATTAAACAATTATTGAAACTCCCACTTTTTGCTTGGGGCCACTTGGTGGATGTGGACCCTTGCGCTATGTGCACTACTCCTCCTTTTTGAGATCATGACGGTTCGTACAGCACAAGACTGAGAATGGAGGATGGCGGATGGCGGATGGAGAACGAAGGACTGCCGACGGACCGTAGGAGCAAAATGGGGAGGAGCGACGGCAAGTACTTCTGCCACAGTATGTTGCCGATGTGGCACACATTTGTGGCAGAAGCTTCGGCTCCTGCTCCTGCTGCTGCTCCTGCTGCTGCTCCACCCCTGTCTGATTGCGGGCTAAGCTTTGATTTTTGGCTCTTAAAACCAGCTAAGATCTAGTCTAACTAAATTCTTTGCCTTAAATTCAATATTTATTTTCTAACATTATAAACATGATCATAATTCTGATGTGAACTTTGACCTTAAAGTGCTGCTTTCTAGGGCAGTTGAGGGAGTTTCCACGAAACGATTTAAAGCAGACATTAAAGATACATTTTTTATTTAGACTAAGTAAGGCACATTTTAAAAGAGACAAGGGAAAAGACAAAACTCAAAAAAAAACATAATAAATTGTTCAAGAAGAGCCGATCTCACCCCCAAATCTGTATAGCACAGAGCACAAAGTACAGGGCAGATACCACAGAGACCACTGAGAGCAGAGTGCAGAGAGCGGCGACCTGCTCCTGTTGGATGCGGGATTTTAACTCGTTTATCTCTTGTACCGCCAGGTTGTCTCCGTTGGACCAACAACGCATACGATAATTAACACACAAGAGCGGGAGGCGTGATGAGGAGCGGTCCGAAAGAACCAAACAAATTATTAAAAATGAATTAGTGGAAATATAAATATGTATATGAATTTTTAAAAAAAAAAAGAAAAATTCCATCTCGAGAGAAGTCTCAAATACTTGACTCGACTCTACTCGCAGTTGGTTAAGCAGGAACGCACGTGCGATCAACTGATTGCCTCCATAACTGTGGCAGTTTCAGGCACTGATGATGCCTCTGGCCCTGGCTGAGAGGCCTCTGTCCACAGTGCCAGTCTCTGTCCCAACCACTGTCCCAGTCTCTGCAATTGAACACGAATGAATCGTTAGGTTTGATTTTCTACAAATATATATATGTATATATATGAAAACTCATTAAATACTAATCTATTCTCAATTTCATTGTCCGTCTATGATTTTTGACCTACACCTAATGACGCTGATTGCCAGCTACAGATGCATACACCTTTTTTTCAGATCATTTGTTATATTTTGGGCATGCAGTAGTTACTACTATATACTTAAAATTAAATACCATTTTTGGAAAATTACCTATGCAAATATTCATTAAGTCAAACACCTATTATGTGTGTATACAAACATGATTTTGAAATACATTTAATCATATTTCCAAAGAGTTATGTTTGGGTTATATCTGGAGGGGTTAATACCTTAAGCTATTTAAGGAAAACTTTAACTCTTTAAGGATTTTATTACTTGATGTTTGGGGGCTGCTATTAACTATCAATCATTAATCATATTAATCTATATATTATATTATTTAATTTTCAAACCTTTGAACAGCTCAGATATAACAGTTTATAATCCTAAGAGAAATAAATGATAAATATTAAATGATCTATCAAATAGCTTAAGAAATATGTTACAGAATTTTATTTCTAGCACTTAATTGTTAACATAAATGTACTTACTTGTTTTTAAAGACTAGAAAAACAATTATTTAATGCAAAAGTTGGATATTTGAAAAGGAAATATGTCCCTAAATTTGTATATATAAATAAGGTATTTTGTTGCCAATTTTAAAATGGTTTTATAAGTAATTCAGAATTTAAATTTGTTGTGTATAGTTATAGTATTTATGCTATATCAAATCTATATCAAATTTAGTTATATCTTCGATATATCTTTTATGAACTTTAGTAAAAATCTAACTTTCTTAAACTATTTTAAACACAGTACAAAACACAATTAAATTTACTTTAAATAAACATTCACTTTAATACTTTTAACACTCTTTTTCCAACAATAAGTTCCATTTCAAAGTCTGTTCAGTTTTGGTGAGTTTATCCGTTGTCAAGAAATTGGTTTATGTCCGACTCTACTTACTTAAAGACAAAGACATTAATGTATTGCCGTTTATCTATTGCATTAATGCTGCTGGAAAATATGGCTGAAAAAGGATAAAGGATTATGTAAAGATGTCGAAATGTCAGAACAAAGCAGAGCACACTCACATACAAGAGAGCGCGTAACTTCAAAGAGAGTCCGCAGCAAGCGTAAGAGAGCGCAAAGAGAGCACAGCTGATTGGTTGCACAAAGGGTGGGTGAATCCATGCACACACACACACACACACACACTGTAGATGCTATGTATGTATTTGGTACTTGGAGTACATAGAAAGTACATAGCTCTGTTAGCATCCCCAATAGCAATATGTATTCGGGCGACGCTAACATTTTTTTGGGCATTGGGGGCTTTATTTTTGGTGGGCACTGTGTGATTTTGGTGGAACTGATGTACGCAGGGCAACTCGCTCGGAGTCTGCCCTCGTGCACGCCTCTGCTCATAATAAATATGGGTATACAGCCCTGGGATATTATTTACCCAACGAGGCAAGTACATAATGATACATATGTATTTACTGGAAATTGAACAATATATTTAGGCGTACTATATGTACGATAAATTCATATATATATATAAATATGCTTGTGGGATTCACATATTTTAATGGATGTACTTATTCATTACATGCGAATTATGGATACACACTGTCCAGAAGCAGCAGCAGCAGTAGGGGCGTAGGTAGGAGCGGGGGGAGGAGAAGGGACTGGGGCAGGGGTAGGGACAGAACGAAAGCAGTGCTTTATTTCCTCGGGTGATGCTGGCATGCAAAAGATTGAATCCAGCATATCCGAAACTGAATCTCATACATAGCAGATACACACACACATACATACCTACATACAGTGGTAGGTATACCTGTATATACGCACAAGTTAAGTCTGTATGAGTAAAAGCTCCGTTGGAGCTTATAGTACATGGCTACATTGACTACATGTATATGTACATATATATATGTGTGTGTACATAAAGGAAGCATATGTATTGGAAAAGGCATGTTTGAAGAGCTGCGTTATCTTGGACGAAATGGAGACGGGCCGTGGCCAAGAGACCAACAGAAGCTGCATACAGTACACCCCCGGGTAGTACATAGCCAAAGGCTGAGTCCCTGGTAGTCCAACCATCCGTCCCCATCCGTATTGTAGTCGTACGGTGAAAAGCATCAGGCACGTAAGCTGGCCAAAATCCTTTGGTCGAAAACCACAAAGGAGATACGGAAGTTGAAGTTGATTCAGTCATCGAGCACGTAGCTGCTGCCGTCGCTAGACATTGTATACTCCTCACAACTATTCGAATACTTCTTTGCAACACTGTATGTAGTGTTGGTAGTAGTGGTGCTAGTGTAGGAGTTCGTAGCGGAAATTGACTAACCGGAAGCCAAGTGCAAATTCACAGTCGTCGAAGCTGCTCCACAAAACACTAAGTGAAACCGTACGCTGTACCGTAAATTTGATCAAATTGAATGAAACAACAGTGCGTCAAAAAAGTCCGTCGGCAATACGTGTTTTTCGTGGCAATTGTTGTGCTTGAGGTTACTTATCGCATGCGGTGTTTGTGGTCAAATTCTATCCTCTTATTTGCATAATTTTGCATTCACTTGGACTACTATATACTCATCGAGGCTATCATTCTGGATTTCACAAGTAACTTTCGACGGAAGGTGAGTTTTACGCCATTTTATCAAATTGATTTTAAACAACTTTTTCCGTAACTTCCGCAGGAGTTGGACATGTCATTTCTGGCTACTTTGGATGCCAATGCCTGGCAGGTAACTATATTAACATTATTTTGTTATAAATCCGGAACTATAAACCGCTAAATTGGTGTTATACTATATAGCTAATAGAATTATTCAGGAAACTCATATTTAAATCAGAATTTAAAGCAGTGCATTTGTGTTGTTGGTTAATCAAGTGTTGATAAGAACTTTTGCTACAAAAAATGTTGTTAAATTTTCGCTTTATTTACACATTTTTATTAAATTTTAAATAGTTTTTCTTGCTTGAGACTCGAACTCATAAAAAAGGGTTAGAATTCATTTTTTCTATTCAAAACATTGAATACGCCGAATCGAGAAATGTAAATAAAAATGTGGCTCATTGCCTAAGGGTGACGTAAAAAAAGTAGGGACATTTAAGGCAACCCGACGGTAGCAGACCCTGTACATATTCCCTGACTATCAGGCTGTAAGCTGTATTAATTGACAACCCTAACACGACAGTAAGAAATGAATAAAAATAATTATAAGTAATGTTTCTAAAGTGTTTCTATAATTAACTCATTAGAAGAAAAGAGGAGCTTCCACACAATAAAATTATCTTCAGAAATTTATTATAGTTCTTGAGATTTTAAAGTATATAGGAGAGTTCAGAGCTAGCCTTGGTATAGTTTTTATAATTTTCGAATCTTTAACAAGCCTAGGGCCTTTCTAGGTCTTATAGTCTCTGAGAAAATTATATTCATACAGACGGGCGGACGAACAGACAAACGCACAGATGGACATGGCTATATCCACTCGGCTTGTGATGCTGTTCAAGAATATATATACCTTATGGGGTCTGCCACGCTTTCTTCTGCCTCCTTACTCTTACAGACAGTATAAAAACTTCTGCGTTGTCGAAGCTATATTAATCAAACTTACACAGAATACAATATCCAATAATATCAATATAGTATACTGACCAAGTTTCATCAAAATCCGACGACTATTTCGTATAGCTCCCATAGGAACTATCGGTCTGAATACAGCTCTAAATATGAATTTGTATGAAAATTTTCTGTGTTTACCAAGCTATCTTAATTAAACTCACTAGGTTTTATCGCCTAAACGATTGCACTGTTTTTATTATAGAATCCCCTTTATATTAACATTTTAAACTGAGTCGCGAGGCGACTATAACATTCCTTCTGTTTTTGATTAATAATCTTGTCCCCAACTTTGTGCCCTTTAAAATTTGTACAATAATAATTTATATACTTAACTATGGATACGAAAGCTTCCCCGAACGCCCTCAAAAACCGTTCAATTTGTTCACAAAAGTAATTACAGGCTCAGATGCTCTAATGCTTTTCCAAGCTAAATTAAGCATTATGAATGCAATTGTCTGGGCCGCAACTCTTAAAAAGTTTCTAGTAATTTTGTTATTTCGGTTTAGTTGTTGAGTAAATGAACGAAATCATCCCTTATAATGGATACAATCGTTTATGCATATGTGGAGAAACTCATTTTGAGTCTTCTTGGTAAAAAGGAAAACGGGAAAAATCGTTTATTATTTTTTACTTTTCGCTTTTTTAAAGAGACGAGCCATCAAAAGTTGTACAAAGTATATATAATTTAGCGTTTACGTAACTGGTTTAAGGAGGCGTATTCAACCCCTTGAAGTATTATGTTATCTTGATCTGTATCGGCAGTCGATCATGGCTTGAGTTGACTTTATATAATGCACGTTTTTAGGGTCTTTCCTCTTCTTGAGCTTAGCTTGTTGTAAGAAAACGATTTGTTGAGTTTAAATACTTAAATATAATGATATCGGATACATCTATGGTTTTATTCCAATAAAAACTTCCAGGACATTCAATATCAAAGTGCAAATTTCAAAAATGTCACCAAGTATGCCGGCAAGATTCGTCTTTTAATCAATTCCTTTAATTTTATGTACTTACTTTTGGATTTATCCACTGTCACTGTCCCTGTCACTGTGACTGTCACTGTCACCGGCAGTCACTTCATGCTTTGTTATTATTGCCCCACAATCGGGTGGTTTTGTGTGTGGTTTTCGTGTGCGTTTTTGTTTGTCCAGACCTGTCGACCAAATGAACCGAATAATACATCAAACACTCTTTAATGGGGGTGACAAATCCCCGGCAGTTGCTGAAGCTGATTACACTCCGAATACGGGTATATATAGTATGATAAAACTTGGAAATGGGATGCAAGATTTCATTGGAGTACTGTTCTTTTCTCAACTCAATATTAATTTGTGTGACTTGTTTTGTGATAAAAGTAATCAAGAATCTTTAGCAAGAACAATCATGTCCTGCTACATACTATTAGTGTCTAAAATTTATACCTGGCAATGGGAGGAATACTTAGATATATGCTAAAAGCTTTACTTTTCGTTCTACTTAACTTTAATGTTCTATATAGTTCCAATATTCCTATTTATATCTAGAAAAATTTTCTATTTCATAAAGATATCTACACTCACCACTCCTTTTTCAGCCTTTAACAGTGGTAACCCTATTAAAAATTGTGGTCTGTTGAGTAATTAGTATAAGAAACGTAGGAACGTGACAATTCTGTAAAAGTATCCCGCAGTTGTGCTACAGACACGCACTAAGAAACCACACGATATTTTTTAAATTAAGCATTGAATTTATCAAATATCTTGATTTATATATTATATAAAATTCTACCGTTAACCCGTTTTTCAAGCGCTTTGTTTCAACCTTCTCAATCCCCTTAATATTCAGTGCTCTCGGATTAATTTTGCCGTCGCTCCTTGGTTAAAATTGAAGTGGGTTGAAGAGGATAAAACTCCTAGAGGGTTTTAGGGTCTACAGGATAAACCTGGCTTAGTTGGTAACCATAGTTAACTTAGCCACAGAATTGTTACTTAATGTAATTTATAAATACAAGTTTTAGCTAAATTTAGAGAAAAGTAGCTAACTTTTCATTCTCTGTTATAGGCAAATTTGGGAGTGTGTTCGATAGTGCCGCTATATAGGATTAACCAGTAGATAATACATAAGGGCGACAATAAGCTAGCGAGTGAAATTGTAGTGGCAAACAACTGGTATAATTAACCAAACTGATATGAATATTATATTTAAATGCCAATTATATGCATAACAGGATTTTTCAAGATAATTACGAAATATCATACTCTATACCAATTTGGTGCGCGTTGAGCGTTTATAATCCTTATCCGTATTATCCTATGTTCTGGGTAGGCTAATAATTCGATATGTTAATATTGAACACGTCAGTGGACACTGACTGAGTGAAGAGGGCATCTATCTGAGGGCATCATGTTGCATTTTTGACAGTAAAAAAAGAATGGAAAAGATGAATAACGCCCTTAACTACAAATGTAAGG
Organism: Drosophila cardini; assembly: GCA_018903735.1. Lineage (NCBI taxonomy): Eukaryota > Metazoa > Arthropoda > Insecta > Diptera > Drosophilidae > Drosophila > Drosophila cardini. The sequence continues at coordinate 9,246,156 of JAEIGM010000004.1, read as the reverse complement.
CACGTGACCTTATTTATGCGCTACAAGACCTGACGAAACACTCTGCGGTACACTACTACACTACCCAACACTAGACAGTCGAGTGTATGAGTGTGTGTGTGTGTGTTTTGCTTAGCTTAGCGAGGGTTGAACCCAACCATCGAATAATTTGTTGAACGTCTAAGTGAGATTTGTGTGAAGTAAATTTTTGTACTGAAGTGATTAGTGGGCACTTCATGCTAAAAAGTGAAAAGCCAAGTAGTCCCTGTATCCAAAAACCGACTGCGAGTGGCAGCGAACGACGCTTAGGCGTTACGCATATGTTTTTCCTCTTTTTTCTTTGTTGTTGCTTTTACGGCACACACACACACACAGTCGCACACACACACCTGAGTGGGCGAAGCGGCAAATCAACAGCCAACAAACACCCATTATTAAGGGCCACTGAAAGGCCCACGGCCCTTTGGCTTGTATGGGTGTGTGTGTGTGTGTGTGTGTTTAGAGAATACTCAATACCAGCACTCCACATAACGGATACATTACCAGGTTTGGTACAGGTCACGTGACCTATAAGCAGTCATTTTAATTAAATTTATAAAAAAACAGTGCCACGAAATGGATAAGAGTGTGCGAGTGTCTTTTGTCAGCAAACAGTGCATACCAAAAGTATACATCTAGTACTTGGCTTATGCGTTGCGTTGCTAATAAAAGTGGTAACTAAATAGTTTATTATATTATACCCTCTACGCAAGTTAAGTGGACTGAGGGGTATGCCAAAGGTAAACAACATGAAAGTTAATAAAAGAATTTGTAGGTACATTTTATGGGAACTCACTGTAAGGCAGTATATACTGTAATCTTTGAAGGTAAATGATTTTAGTATACAAAAAGTGCATTAAAATCATTTAAATCTATAAAAATGCCTTTAGTTTACCATAAGAGCTGCTCTGAACAGATAATTTTAATGGCAATACCTAAGTAGATCAGTTAATTAATTAACTTGTGAATGAAACAACTTAATCGAATATAGAGACTAACTACTAAGTAAGTGACATCTCTGGTATGAATGTATCTTATAATTATTATAATCGAAACTTGTGTGTGAATATTCTCAAGTGTGCACAGTCGTAAACATGTAGTTGCATTGAGTTGAGTTGAGAGTTCGCTTTCATGTGCATGTTTTATGATGTTAAGCATTTTATGTAATACACTGAATAACAGCGGACATCGGACTGTGGCGGCGCCGTGAACGATTTAAACTTATTATATGATTTATATTAATGGCATCATATCATGTTTCACGCGTAGTCAGTGTCCGTTTGCCTGCAAAACAAATTTGTCAGTGGGGGTCGGCACGCGCTCGTTCGCTCACTCGAACGCTCAGTCGCTCTGTTGCTCTGCTGCTCAGTCGCTTTCCAATGAAGTTATAAGCAGCGACAGCTCGGCGTTCGGAGTTGGCGCTTATGGAGAATGCGCCTCACTACGAATACTCCTCTCACTCCGAATACTCCTCTCTCAGTCGCTGTTGCTGTCGCTGTCAACGTCAGCGTCGCGCTCTACGTCTTGCTCTTCGCTCTTTGCTCTCTGTGGATCGCGAGCATTGGATTCCAATAAGCACTAAATACACATACATACATATGTACATATATAAGTATTCACGCACAATATTGAAAAAGTGTAACTGAAGGGAAAAGAATCTCCGCTTTCAAAAAGAGCAATCAAGTACTTAAAGGAAACTATATAGCCAAATTCCTAATATTAAAATATCTTAGTTTTCCGATAGAAATTATAGTAGAAACTAAAAATTTTAAAGTTCTAGAAGTTTTCTAGAAAGTTATCTGATAAAAACTGTTGAAGAAACAACATTGCTTTCGTTTTTACTAACAAACCTACTAAAAACACCAAACTGATAAACGATCTAAGTATATATGTAGGTATATATTCACTTACGCGTATATACAGTTCCAAAAACATCACTTCGAATGGGGCTATCACCTACGCATTGTGCTTATGGCATATCTACAGGCAGATATACTTATACGTACGATCGGAATTCCTAATGCCTTTATAGCCTAAGGGTGTAAGATCCAAAGTATTCCCACACACAGACAAATTAGCAGCTATAACTAAGTATAAAACGTGATACGCAAATGTTAAGTATCTGTTACGGTTTCATGCCATTCCACTTTTTACGCACTTCTCTGACAATCTTGATGCAGAAACGCATCCTCAGGCATTATTGTCTCTCTTTCTCTTTCTCTCTGTCTCCCTTTGCTAAAGTGAAAAAAAGAAAACAAAACAAAAGTCTTGGACTAAAGCTCTCGTATTGCATAATACTCCTAATACACGCATAAGTGTTGTGGGACTTTTTATGGAAGTGCGGAACAAAACAGTTTACTTAATGTTGTCTTTAGGTAAACTATTTAAATAATTTTCAATTAAGAAATGAGTTTTTTAAAGAGCTGAAATAATAAATATTATATATATAACTTTTATATTATATTTATGAATTTTATATAAATTTTTAATTTTTAAGAACTTATTTTCTCCAATTTCTGCTAGCTTCTAAATAATATAGTTTACATCAACTCAAATCCCTTTCAAACCCTTTAACATTTTACTTTATATAACTTCCCTATACTCCTCTTTCCTCAGAGTTCATATATATAACTGATCTATTGACCCAATCCAAGCAGATGGTTTGCATACCATGCAAAGTGTCGGGTCATTCACTTTGAGCCTTGTTAAACTTGGTCCATTGCAAAATATATGCAGCGTTCGGTCGAAACCTGTTATTTTTTTTGTTTTTTTGAAAAATTGAACCATAAATTTCTAATGATGATATTGATCCAAGCATAAATCACTCTAAAAGTCGACGGAACGCATATTATATGAAATTAAAATGATCGACGTGGGATGAAAGACTCTGTCTACTCCGATCATGTGCTGCATTCAGTTTCGGTTTCAGTTCGAATATATACATATACACTCCAGAGCGTAGTTATGTACAAAATTTTTGCATAATATTCTTATGATTTATATTTTTAAGATGCTACAATTTGAAACGAACAGCGATTACAGTAATAATTTTGAAAAGTGTTTTAAACTGAGCTCAGTTTAGCCTTCATCAAATACTAAATTGAAGTTTTTTTGAGACTTCGTGCTTATCACGAGCAAAACTGATAAATCGGTTTTCAGAAACTCATAATACTGTAATAATAAATAATAAAAAAACAAACTTCGGTACTTAAACATTTAAAGCTTTGCTGATAATTAGTAATTATCAGACATTTAATGATTTCATTGTCCAATTTATATTCCTTAACGATCTCTCCCTCGCTCTCTCCCTCTCTTTCTCCCTCTCTTGATATTCGCATTTTGTATGTGTGGCTTTTAATTTTCGGTATCATCATCAGTCCAATGTGGAACACAGAGAGCGGAGTCTAAGGATGGAGGGGTAGGGGGAGAGAGAGAGAACGCGAACGCGGACAGGTAATGAGCGTGCACCGCCGACGCTAAGGCGTCAGTTGCGGCAACCGTTGCAGTTACGATTCGCTCGTTTTAATAATGGCAATTTCATTGGACTCCAACGCATTGATAATTTTCTCACATAGAAATTTGCTGCTCTTTGTTTTTTTGTTGTTCTTCTTCATCGGTTAAGAGAGGCGCCTCACGCAATTCAGTATTCAAGTTTTATGACCTAATGAACAAACGTGCCATCCAGAGGCAGAAACAGCATCGGAATCGGACTCAGCATCAGAATCAGAATCAGAACCAGAACACAACACAGGGCACACAACATACAAGACTAACTGTAGGGATAGAAAAAAGAGCTCGTCTCCTTAAATTGGTCTTAAACACTGGCAAAATACTCTTGGCCATTAAATGGTTTAAAAGGGAGTGAGTTTATAAAAGTAAATAGTTAAGTTAATGAGGAGAGGACAGGGTATTTAATAGTCTGCACTGTTATTAGTTTGCTTTAGTGTTGATGGCTTAAAACTTTTGCTTGAGGAGGTGGCTTATGAGCGGTGCCTTTGTTTCTAACGGCCAACACACACACACACACACACACACAACAAGCTTACCATTGGGCATTTAACTCATATATCATAAGTGCTCACTCCTGGCCAAAGGCGATGGCCCAATTAGTTACAGCGACATCCTTACCAAAAAAAAATATATAAGTCACCATCTTAATAAAAAGCGCAATTAGCACCGCAGCGAAGAGTTACATACTTATGGCAGATATATCTAAACATATGTACAGACTTTAGATATATACTTATATATTTGAGTAAACAAACGTCAAGTACAAATTTATAGTGTTTAGGCCTTACATGGGTTTGAAGTAGAGCGGTGGAAGAATTGGCGCATTGTGGGCGAATTGGGAGTGGCATCAAAAAGAGAAGATTCTTGTATTGACTGACTAAATCTGGAGTCGATACTGACTCAATTTGAAATTGTAGCTCTTACCATCTCTGAGATCTGTCTGTTTGTATGAAAAGACAGACAGACGGACAGACAAACATCGCCTCGGCTTGTGATGCTGATCAAGAATATATATACTTTATGGGGTCTGCCGCGACTCCTACTGCCTGTTACATACTTTTCACAAACCCTTGCAGAGAGTTTTACAAATTTTAATTTATCAAATAGAATATAGCTTGATGAATGTATAAGGAAGATACCTATAAATATGTTCACAATTAGAAAAATATTAAAAGTTAATTTGTATAGAAAATTAAATAGTTTATATATAAAACAGGGGTTGGAGCCTGATAAATATATATTAAAAGAATGCAAGTGAAGTGATTGGAAGTACATGTCCAATTAAATTTATTTTGGAAGAAAATTTTGAAAAAATTTATATTTTAAATAGGAAAAGAGCTAGTTAAATTTATACTTACATAAGTAAGTTGATTAGAAATTTATTTTTAGAAATATTTAAATTAATTACGGCTAAAAATTTAAATAAATTCCTCTCATTCAAACCGAACTCAGCTCATTAGACTTATCCTGAATTAAATATATATCTATATTTCTGACATTTTCCAATTTAAACCAATTTATATATAATTTGTAGTGTTAATAACTTTTCTACCCCAACAATTTATTGAGCTGCTGATTATTTATTTATAAGCCTTTGATTGGCTTTGTTTAAAAGCAGTTTTTGGCGCTCAAAGTTGTTGCAAATATTGGCAACTGCCGCACACTATCTAGATAAACTTTATGTATAAAGATACATATGTGTATTTGTATCTTTATGTATATAATTTTTTTTTATATATGTACCAACGGTAATCCAATGCGAGTAAATACAGCTGCAGATGTTTTTTTGCTCTCTACCTCATATTTAAATGGACCGGTGCTAGCCTGTTGGCTCTTCTCTTTCGACCCAATGTAGTTGCTGTTGTTGTTGTTGCTTTTGGGTTGCGCAAAAAAAAAAAAAAAAAAAAAAAGAGCGGATTAAAGGTGCACACGAGCACAGCCGTAGGAAATATGCTGTAAACATCCGCCTGCTGCAACTGCAACTGAAAATACATATTTATATATATGTATGTATATATTATATGTTAACATACATACATAGAGCAGAGCAGAGCAATGGACAACAACAAAACACACACACACACACACACTCTGAGACACACACACACACAGGGAAGGGGCTAAGACTACAACGAGCGCGCACATCTTCCCCGCGGCAATTGGACGTCGTGCAACATTGCAGCAGCCTTTTTGCAGCACTGCCCTCATGGGCTCATGGTCATGATTCGTGTGCCGTCGCAGAGCAGAGCAGCGCAGCTCACAGCTCACAGCTCAGCTCAGCTCAGCGCTTCGTTTCGCGACTCCTTGCGTCTCCTTTGCTGCCGTAGATCTACAAATGCCACAGAGGTATAGCACTCATTGCCGACTGTCGACTGCCGCCCGAGTGCTGCTATTGCAGCGGGGCAGCGTTGGAGCGACGGAACGACGGAGCGACGGAGGCATCTACCAAAAATTTGAATCTGTCTGCAACTGAGGATTTAACGAATATGAACGAAATAGCCCACGGCACTCGCAAAATATACTACACTGTGCAAGGGGAGTACGAGAGAGAGAGATAGAGGAGGAGGAAGGGAGAGAGAGGGAGAGTACGAGAATATACAAATGTTGAAATGTAAAAAATTTGTGCTTAAAGTAGTTACAGATTCAAATACTCAATCATATAGCTTTGGGTTACTCATATTAATTGTCAGCTATTTTACAAACATTTAACAAAAAAAGTCATTGGAGCGTGCCGCTAAAGTTTTAATAATCTTTACTTGTTTTACAACACTTAAATGTAGTTAATAAAATAGTAAGTGGTGCTTTATGAATGCACAAGAGAACTCAGAACTTAAAGTAGAAAATTTTGAATGGATAAGAAAGTATTTATTACTTTTGTAGCAAATTGCGTTGCTACTAAGTTCTCTAAATTAAGAAAATATTAAAAAAAAAATGTATTTAATTTATAGAAATCTTTTTAAATTTTTCTTAAATTTTTCGACTTTTTCTAAGTTTAAAATTACCGGCTATGCATAAAGTCTACTAAAAATAGTTGACATTATTGAGGTATTAAAAAAATACAAATTCCGAAATTACAATTATGAATAAAAATAAATTAAGTTATAATCTAAGACCCAAATTGAAATTTTGCATAATGATTATATTAGATTTTGTTAGAAGAGTATTAGGACTATCAATTTATTGGTAGTGTTTGATAGTATTAGAAAAATTATTAATAAAGTAGTTCAAATGATATTTGAAAATACTACAAGCATTATAAGATGTGCGAAATAAATAAATGTGACAACAATTACGCACACACACCCGTACACACATATAATGGTCCACAAAATGCATGCTTTCGTTTTCTCTCTTCCTCCTACACATGTTTGGGCTGTACTGTGCTTGAAAGCTAGACAAAGACTTACGAAAACATTATCGCAAGTTTTCCCGTTACGTTTATTTTTAGACGCCAAACAGCGAGCGAAATAAGTGTAAGACCGAACAAGTGTACCAAGCAATTTAATAAGGTATGTGAAATGCATAAACAAATGGGAGAACAATTACACACACACACACACGCACATAATATTGTCCACAAAATGCAAGCTTTAGTTTTCTCTCTTTCTCCTAGTGTGCTTCCACTGTGCTCTTCCTTCTACTGTGCTTGAAAGCTAGACAAAGACTTACGAAAACAGTATCGCAAGTTTTCCCGTTATGTTTATTTTTAGACGCCAAACAGCGAGCGAAATAAGTATACGACCGAACAAGTGTACCAAGCATTATAAGGTGTGCGAAATGCATAAATAAATGGGAGAACAATTACACACACACACACACGCACATAATATTGTCCACAAAATGCAAGCTTTCGTTTTCTCTCTTTCTCCTAGTGTGCTTCTACTGTGCTCTTCCTTCCACTGTGCTCAAACGCTAGACAAAGCATTACGAAAAAAGTACCGCAAGTTATCCCGTTATATTTATTTTTAGATGCCAAACTTTGCATTAGCGAACGCAATAAGTATAATAACGAACAAGTGTACTAGTTACTTATTATGCGTACCTTCTATCGAAAATATTCCGGCTGACATGACTCACTAATATTAATTGATAATATATGTATGTATTTTATATTATTGGTTTTGGCATTGGTTTATATGGTCTCTTACAAGCTTTTTTGTTGGCGTCTAACTCTTTTGATCGGATATATAGTTTTAGCCTCTACAATCGTACAAATTTTGGTTTATCTGCTGTAATTTGCATATTTATTCGAGAATCAATTTACAACCAAACCTGTCAAAATATGAATTTAAATGTCTTTTATACAACATTCCACACAAATTACTAAATTTTTTTATATTTTCCATTAGCTTCATACATTGAGCTATGCAAATTTGAGGCAAATCAAACATTAATTAGTCTTTAAGTATTTATATTAAGCTTGTAATCAACGCAGGAGGTCTAGTAATAAAAATTTAATGGCTGAACAAAAAAATAATTATTTAAATAAATTAACACTCAAAAATAACAAATTTTGCTTTAGAAACAAACCATGAATTTCTAAGTAAGTCAAAATTGAAATTAAGAAAATTATAGCTATTACACAAATTTAACATGTACTACTAATTTAACACCTTAGTTAATGCAACTCTTAGTTATAGTGCCTCATTAGATTTAAAGAGTTTCTTTAGGAATATGTACTACTTTTACGATAGCTTAAAACTTTAACGATTATTTTGAGGGTTTAGTATTGAAACTGTTAAAAGAGTTCTTTGTATTGTATTGTATTCTATAGAAATAAGTAGTAAACTGTTAAATAGTTTTTTAGTGTTTTAATTTTGTTCTTTAGCATGTGTTGACAGGGTAATAAAATATAAGAATTATAGCCAACCAAGTGGTTTTAAGGCTAAGTTTTGCGGGCCAAAAATCACATCCAATACAAGGATTTGATCGATGAATATGGTATAGTTTAGTTCAGCATAAAATTACTTTTCAACTACTTTACTTAAAGAATTTTTAAACTCAAAAATAGATTAAAATTGACTTCTAAAATCCTATTTTATCTGATATAGTATGATTATGGAGTTTATAATTGAATTTCTTCTTTAAGTAATTAAGTCCGTATACTGTTTTGAGGAACTGTTTTCAGTTAAAACTTTCTTATCACTTGGTGCATTTCTTTGTCGATTGGATTTGCGTATGAAAGGTAGTAAAAACCTTTAAGGTGCAACCTAATTTGCCATTTCCAAAGTTAATAAAGGTATTGAAAACACCAATTGGAAAAGTCGTGAGTCGAAACACGCCAGGGAATTGCTATTGATACTGATACTGTTACTGATACTGATACAAACCGACAATTGCTTGAGCCTACCAGTAGTAGTACAGTATGTACTCGAATGCATGTACAAATTCGAGTAGTCTCTGTGTTGGTACACACACAAATACACACATACACACACATATATATGTATAGTTTAACATATATGCAGACTCTTTTAAGAGTCTGTATACTGTTGTTGGTGTTGGTCTTGGTCTTGGTCTGTTTTTCGTGTAACTCTCCTACGGGGGAGCAGTAAATGTCGGGACCCGAAACGGGTGCTCAGGTGCATTATCCAATTGCGGCGCTGGCATACCGTGTACGACCCTCCTCCTCCACTTAGGCGGCTTCATTGCAACGGCACGATTTATGAATGCGGCTGCTCATTTGTGGTCGCGGCAGGCGAACGATCGATGATCAGGCCGCCATTTTCATTTTTTTTTTTTGTCTGTTACGATTCAGTTTCGGATACGCGATACGCGATACAGATACAGATACAAAGCTACAGCTACAGCTACAGACTCCCTCCACCGCTTTGCTCTTGTTCGCTTTTTACGAAACAATATTGATTTTCAGTCTTTAGCTGCTGTAGCGCATAAATTGCGCACACTGGAACACGATCATTGGCAACTGATGCCTATGTACGCTCTGTACAATTATTATCACCACTTGTGTGTGTATGTGTGTGTGTGTATGGCAAAAAAATGGCAGCTTCAATTGAAATTCGTACCAGTGTGCAGAGTGGCAGCTACGTCTAGAAAGCCAGCTCCAGTGCCTGAGCCTGAGCCCGAACCCTGAGCACCTAATTTAGGATGAGGCCAAAATGCATTCGCCTCAGGAGCAACTCGTGAACGCCGCAGGATGTTCATGACTGCTGTTGTGACTGCTGCTGATGCCGCTGCTGCTGCTGCTGCTGCTGTCGTTCGTTGTTCGTAGTGATTGTGGTAAATGCTTCTTTATCTGCTCTCTCGCAGGGGCACAAATGCGCGTAACTGCAACTCAAACACAGATACAGATACAGATACAAATACAAATACAGACACGGAGACATGCACGCAAACCTCAAACACAGCTCAAATCAACTTAACTGGACTCGACTCCACTCCACTCCACTCCACTCGACTATAATCATTTCTCTGGTGTGTGAACATTAAAACAGATCGAAGATTTCTCTCACAAATCTAAGGAATCCATATTAATTTGCTGTTTATCAAAATTTAGTAGGCCTAATCTTCATAAACATAAAAATTTAGTTTGAAATATTTAAAAATAAGATTTTATCTAAAATTTTCAAATAACACAAAAGTATATTAGGTAATTTCTTAAAATAAGATTGGCAGATTAAATTTACTTATCTAAAACACTCTTAGATTGAACAAATTTTTAGAAGCAAACAATTGAAGTATAAAATAAATTATGCTTTATTTATTTTGCGTTCAAAAAGTCCTCTTCAATCTTCAGGATCCATAATCACCTGTACCAGAATAAAACTGACGCAGCTGTCTATATATCCTTGGAGTGCATATTGAAAATTTTAGCTAAACAATTTTTGTCTGGTTTTAATGTAGCACATTACCTTGAAAAATCAAGTAATTCAAAAATCATATAGGGGAAAAAAATTAACTGTAGACAGTTGATTACATTTCTTTATAGTTCATATTAAACATTTTTGTTGAACTTTACCATAGATTGAAAGCCTTTTATAGACATATTAGATATCTAGCTGGGAAATATTTAAAGTGAAATATGGGCTTAAAGTACAAAGTTTGTACTACAAACTAACAAAAGTAAAAATTTAAAAAATACCACTGTCATAATTAAAGAATTTTTGTATATATTAAATATGTTTAACCGAATATGTATATTTATTTTAACAGTATGTTAAAAAATTCTTTAAACTAAGCATATAGTGTGGTTTGTCATACTATCTCTCAAGTCTGCTAAATTCTATTAATTTTAAAACTGTAAGATTTGCTGAACACGTTTATCAAATTATTTTCTATAGTATTTCCACAGAATTTGTTGGAAAACTCGTGCTCATCACACCCATTAAAAGAATGACTAATTTTAAGTCACAATATTTAATTAAACTCTGCCTCGTAGTGTAATATTTAATACTTGTGCATAAATACTAAATTGTAGTATTTAAAAAATAATGTTGTTAGTTTTTGGCTTACATTTTTTAAACAGAGAATTAAATCAATATTTTTGGACATGCAGTGACCTAGTTTTAATTTGAATCCTTCTAAACTGCAAATACAAAAATGTTTGTGCTTATTTATGGCTTTAGTATATACCAAATTTTGTATTTTTTCTGTGTTTTTATTAGAAT